>CABPRJ010001927.1:442493-464318 GCA_902439185.1 Cinara cedri | reverse complement strand
AAAAAAAAAAAAAAAAAAAAAAAAACGAAAAGTAGAAAACCGTACATATTTAGGCGGCGTTGTCGATAGACGGTCGTAAACTGTCTGACGGACGTTGCCGTCAAAATAAAAAAAGACAGACGTACTTCGCGGGTCGCTGCAGTTGTCAGTGTGTCGGAAAGGAAGGATACCGCGGAGCGTTCGATTTCTATCCGCGCGCGACCGTTGCTACTACAACGTAAAACGATTCGGAGCAAAGTTTCTTTTATGTACGTGCGCGTAAATTTTCCCGTTTTTCCCAATCGTTACGAAAACCGCTTGGAAAATCAAAAAATGACCTCTCTGAAGTACCGACTAGATGAAATTCCCTTTCGGAAAACGTATTACACTCGATACGTCGGAGCGAGAATTCCGGTAGCAAAGATGCTCACAGGATAATAATAATGAAAAAAAAAAAAAAAAAAACTATAAGTAATCATCATTGTAAAACCAATACGTTCCTCGCTACACTCCCAATCTAAAAACAATGAACCGTGAAAATGTCCATCCGCGCGTAGATTACATATATTATGTGTAAATTGAATTTTTCACGAAATCGTATCGTATATTAATAGGGCGCGCAGGATTTTTTTCCTTGGACAGGGGTTGTGTTTGTAATAATTTTCTAGAAAGGAAATAGTATATATTATCAGTATACAATCACTGTTATTACCGAACAAATGATTTTCGATGATATTTAATTTCATTTTATTACGGTATAAATGTGCGTAACAGTACATTATATTAAGCTACTAAAACTCGATTAAAAACAATGTAATGAAGGAAAAAATTTCGGGAGGGAAGAGGGTTATGAGCCCCTAACCTTCACCCGTGTGCCTGAGTTCCATCATCCAAATAGGTACATAACATAACGGTTTTCGAGAGGTCTGTGTATACTTTATTTTGCGGACACAGATTTTAACCGTTTGGATGAAACGCAAACTATTGTATTTCACACTCGGTGTACATTTTTTTTTAAAACTCTTTTTGGAGACTTAGCGAATATTGCGGGAATTCAATTGTGCAAACTAGTTTACGGCCAAAAGACTTCTTCCAGTCGTCAGTTCTTCGGGGGTGATTTCTGGTGGCAAATTTTGTATAGTTGAGAGCATAAGTCGTTTTTTTTTTGGTTTTACACGTACTTTTTTCTTGATATTAACCCGTGAAAACTCGTCGAAATATCAGGGATATTAAATACGGAACAACGGTATGTGCGAAAATCGATTTCATTTTTTTTCTCGGCCGTATAATTTCAGCGGAAGATAATCGTAGAGACCCGCAATTCGCACCGAATACTTTATTATTATGTAAGTATTTTTTAGTATACGCGACGGTATAATTTTGTTCGATATATTATTATTATATGTATGTAACTGACGTTTTTTTATACCGTATATATTTATCGCCATTCCAAATAATAATATATAGGTACTTGTATTAATACTCACGTCGTGACATAGTCATAGTCATAGTTGAGTTATACTGGTAAAACTCGGTATATTTTAATACATTTTTTTTTACATTACCTATATTATACATTTTATATTTATCATTAGATATTCAAAGAAAAACTACATTTTTATATTATAGTTATCATTTATTATTACGGTTTATTGAGTTATTATTTAGATATATTATTATACGATGACGGCGTGAACTTTTTTATTTCATGAGGTAAACGTAGATGTTAGAAGTTGACCACCACCCACAAAGTATTATTAGACAGAGTTATGAGGACTAAACTCCCTCCACACACACCGTCCTTCCTCTTCACCAATTTACTATTTCACAGCTATGTTTTATGAATATCAATAAAATTGGGCACTCAATGTATTTTAATAATACATAATACCTTTTTTTTTTTATTTCGTGATCCGTCAATACAAGAGAATACAGGACAAATGACGAAAATGCCGAGCCACGTAAAACATGCGACATTTAATCGATATAGTTTAGGACTCTGTGGAATTTTTTAATTATTTCACACAACCAGAAAAAATCAATTTTATTTTACCTTCTTCATAAAAAAATATAGTTTAATGAAATATTTTATGGTTACCTTGACACCGAGTATATGAAAGTTAAAGTGAATATGTGAAATATAATACCTATATTAACTAAATTATTTACTTACAGATAACAGAAATAGTAATAGTATACAACATAAATATAAATATAATTAATTGAATATTCAAACAATAAAGAACTAAGTATCAAGTTAAGTTATCAATTAAGTTGGCAATAATTCATATTTTTAGCCCGAGTGTATCTCCACTTAGTTGATCACGAGGCCATCGCCTCATGAAATACCCTATCAGGCCGCCACTGCGTATATACAGTAGTTTATCGAGTTATGCGGTAGCGACCGACGAAGCTTTGAAGCAAATACCGCAACGTCTAAACGCTGACATTGACCTCGCGACAATAAAATATACAACGGCATGACCTCGAAAAATCAGTAAAAGTTACATCCGTATAATAACAATATGTAAATTAAAAGGGAAAACATAGCCGATACAATATATGCTGCGATGGGTGTGCCACCGTTGTAGATGAGAAGTTGGGCCGGTATAGTAGGATACATGAAGTTATTTAATTTATATTTGTGCCGGACGATAAATCATTGCGAGCGAAGTTCGGTTTTACGTGACGTTTCGAAACGCCGTGATTTTTACGATTTCCATTAAGAATTGAACTGAAAACGCTTATAAAAAATAAAAAATAAAACTGCTACATCATGTTGAACGCTTTTTCCCCCGACCTCTAAGAACAACTTATAATGAACAACGTGTTAAATTTTCAAGCATTTCTGTTCGGTAGAAACAATTTTATCTGCATAACGCCAAAGAAAACTCGAAGATACCAGAAACCTACAAAGCCAACAGAACCGTCAGAATTTTTTGCACGTTTCACCACGTCTGAAAAAGTTGCATGTCTGTATTCTGCGTGCAAATGTCAAGTTCCTGCGATTGTATTTAAACGGATTACAATTTGAGTGCAAAATCGAATAAAATAATGATACCGTAAATGCCGTAAAATATTTACCGGTTTTCTACGATAAAAAACCTCTCTTGTCGCTCTTTAATCGGAACAAGATTTCTGGCAGTAGACGGTCGCGGTGGTCGGACAGAAAAATAAAACATAGAAACATAATATAATAGACATAAAGCACACCGTCGGAGTAAAACCGTTGCGCTCAGAATCTGAAAATGACACCTTATGTAACAACAATCGTGTAACACGTTGCGGACAGAAATTTGTGTTCGTGTCGCATACACATTATACAATAAACGAATAGCGATCGTTTCGCGCGCGTTACGATCGCGAAGTCGCTTATGTATTTTTTACACGCGGATATAATACCACGGCGAAAAACCCGAATCCGCGTTGCGATTGCAATAACCGTCGCTATTACTATTATCGTTATTAATATTACGCCCGGTGAGTACCCCTTTTTTGAAACGTATAGAGAGAGTATCGATTTCCGTATGCTCCGTCTAATGTTACGCGTATATAATATAAAATATATATATGTATGTATAGCGGTAAAAGTGCTCGCGTCAAAAGATTTTTGGCTCGCGGAGTCGTGGGTCCCGCCGCAGCTGATACAATAAACCCGGTTGTTTGCGCACACCCGATATAAACGTATACACACGCGGAATATATTTATTTTCTCTTTCTTTCCGAACGGGACGATGACTACAACCGTTTTCGCCGACGACGACGACGACCGTTGTCTTATATATATATATATATATACACACACACATACACACACACACACACACTGTCGTAGCAGTCGCGAAAAACGTTTTCCGTTCTGTTTGTTCGCCAAAAACATCGTCAACAGCACGCAGTACACCGTTCACTACGGGGGTTCGAGATGAAAAAAAAAAATGAAAAATCCATGGAAAACATGTCGTTTACATGTTACAGTGTTTCACATTATCTGCACCTATATATATATATATATATATATATATATATATACATACGCATACGAGTATATAAATACATTGTTAATACAAACGGTTTTTTTTTTTTTTACTGACTTATGCCGTTTTGAATTATTATGTAGAGAGCGGACAACATTGACGTTTTTACGTCACTATACGGACCGTTATTATAAAAAAAAAATCATTTCAACCCCCCCCCCCTCCATCCCTCCCAAATATAAATTGTGTGTCTATTTATTATTCGTGTCTTGACAAAAATTACAAGGTTTTAAAGTCGACATTACGATTTGTAATTTTGGTTAGAACATTGATATATGGGAAATAACATTTGTGATAGTGCAATAACGTTAATTTTCTCTAAACCAGTACTTGTCCGATACGAAAAATACAATTCTACGCGAAATGAGCAGCTTTGATTAAAATTTTCAAATTAAATATTTGAGTTTATCTATTGACGATATTCTTAAATTGCGCAAAATTAACTGTGTTTGAATAATATAAATTGTTAAGTATAGGATTACGGATATCAGCGAGCGACAAACTTTTTCCCCACTCGAAAAATAAACAGAATGCAAATTTTGTGAAGACATTTTTTTTTTTTTTTTTTTTTGCTGCTCCAGAATTTCGACTCTATATAGTAACGCTCGCGCATAATCAATAAATTATAATACGTTACCTACAAAGACAATATTTGAAAAAAATTATTCCAACTATCATGTCAAGACTAAAAAAGGTAATGATAATAAACATATTGTTGCGTTTTATCCGGATTGATTTTATTGCCTTTTTATATATATATATTTGTATATATTACAGACGAACGGGAGATCCGCGTGAGATGAATCATTTTTCTATCATAACCAATAAACGTATTCAGGAAAAATTTCAAATCAATTCGGACGCTGTAAATTAAAAATAAAGTCGCATCAGTCGCACGGCTTTTTCGATTATACATATAGACGCTGCACTTTATCCGCAGTTAATTAAATATTGCTACGTCTATCGACGACGAGATTATAATATTATTATAAAACGTTCGGCACTGTATCCAGATATCCGATTGTAGTAGTTTTTTTTTAACAAAACCGTTAAAAATATAAAATTACAATACATAGAAAAACCATTGACTTTTGCGATTTCACACAAACACGCTGCAAGTGCGGTATTTCCTGTAATACGCGATTACGCGTCGCGCGGGGAATTGACGAATCCCGCGCATAAACTTACCTGCGTACACGTACTATGCTTAGCCATACGCACGTTTAAAAATAAACCTACACGCGAACCCGGTAGAAAATATCCCGTAATATCGTTAAAATTAAAAGCTTCGCCGTAAAAGCTTCTGTGAATATTTTTAACCCGTCCTCGGCGCACATGTCACTGGCGGCAGCCGACAGTCACGAATATTATTCTTGGAACGCGTTGTCCGATAATATTATAATATTGTTCGGGGAATAAAAAAAAATGATTAGTTATCGGTGGCTGCGAGTTATATATAGAGAACGGTCCGCGTCGCCGTACGTGCAATGATATTATCATTTTTTAACGCGACAATATTCAAAACCGAGTTTCGTCGGCTAATCGATAGGTTTTTTTTTTTTTAACGCTCGTGTATATATATATATATATATATATGAACGCGTAGTTTCCGACCGACTTAACACGGTAAGTAAATTATATTATTCATTATTGTTCGGTAAATATAACGTCATTTTTTTTTATTTTCATTTTTTTTTTTTTTACTACCGATTATATTGTTATAATAATTTCTCCGGTTTACGACCGTAGTTTTTTTTTTTTAATATTATTATCGCGTAACGCGGCGTATACAACGTTGTGTTTTACGGGAAGTTTTTTTCAGTTTGACATCGGTTATAATTGGATTTAAACGACGAGTATTATTTATTATAACACGAGCGATATTACTGTATGGGTATACTATCACGGAGTCTCTACACAATAATAATAATAATAATAATAATAATCGTCTACGGTTACGATAGGAGCTGCTGCGGCTGACCGGTCTACAATAATATTGTTATTGAAGACCGTAATATTATTATTACACGCGCTGTATTCGAAAAGGCCGATAGGTAAGCGCATTGTGATGGGCGTGCCGCTGTTTTACCAGAGAGGTCGAAAGGAAAAGATGTATGGATAGGTGAATCAATTCGATTTATGTTTATGCGCGTTATTGACGAAAAACGATTCAGAGCGGATTATATAATTATTGCTCTTGTCGCACAAAATATAATCCGGAAATCGACGAAATCTATTCGAAAAATTGTCAATTGTCTTCGTTTTAGTTCAGAAAATTAAAAGAACGTTGGTGTAAAGTTTTCGATCGGCACGAAATTTCTGGTGAAAAAAAAACTGTTAGACACCAGACACACAAAAACAAACACATCACAGTAAAACCAATATATTTCTCGCCAGAATCCAATATACAAAATGATGGCGGTCATTCGATTTCCTAAATTTCGTATAATTAATGCGTATTGTATTTATAAAGTAAAAGTATATACGAATTAACGAGCGCGCAAAGCCGACTTTAACTGATGCAAAAGTCAAATATTATTATTATTATTATTATTTTACCCGGACATAAAATAGGTTAACAAAAAAAAAAAAAAGTTATTTCTAGATTAAAAGTATATTCACTACCTGCCTAATGTACCTATAGCTGCAGCGACCACGGTGTGGCCAAAAAAGTTTTTTCATTAATTTTTGTTTTTGAAAAGCGCAATACTATATGTATACGTGCCTACATAATGTAAAAACCACTTAAAGGGCTTCATTCAAATTAATTTATAAATACATACAGAAATTTTCCTTTTTGTAAACGCAATAAACTTATTTGTTTAAATGATTAAAACATTTTTATTTACCGTCCTTTTGGTATAATTATACCGTCTACCCATTCATGTAGGTGTATGTATAGGTTCGCCCTACACAAATAATCAATGATAATTAAGTATAAGTCGTTAAATAGAAACGATAATTAAGTAATTTACCAATATACAGATATAGCTATATTATATACAAGGATGTATGCATAATTACTAATTCTATCATTAATTATATTGTTATTAATATTATATTTGTGCGCGATTTGTTTCGAGATTGAAGTATTATTAAATTCGCAAAGTGGATCGAGTAAAAATATAGGTAATCTCTGAAAAAAATGATTAATAACGTTTTTGAAACGTCGTCGTCGTTATACGCCATCGCGTAAACCGAACGAAACGTCTTATGTATAATATATAAGATAACGATCCAATTAAAAAAAAAAAAAATATATATATATATATATATATATATAAATAATAAAAAAATAGAGATCGGTTCAGGTATAATAAGTGGAATTTATTTTTTATTTTATTTTTCAAATATCGAGATAAATAAGATACGATAAATCATCGCGTCAAATAAAAAAAAAAAAAAAAAAAGGCCGCGAGCTCAAAATTATTGCAATTTTCTCCCAAATTGTGCAATTTCCACACGTGTAAAATAATTTAGTTTTTCATATTGTCTATATAGTTTTATAACTGAAAAAATTCGAAAAAACTGTCTTTTCAAAGTGTCCCTGTATCAGTTAAAATTTTCTATCAGCAAACGAGTTTCTATACTCGGAATCCACAATGAATTATTATTTTAAACCGTAATAACATTAATATTCAAACTTCTGAAAAGTACTTTGATATAAATTAAACGATATCATGAGTTACGACTTTTTCACGAGTTAATAGACTTCGATATCAAACACTTATAAATTGTATAGAACAATGCAATTAAATCGTAAATATGAATGCAAATTATTAGGCATTCGCGTTTGTTAATTAAAATAATACACGGGACATATTATATTATTGCGGTATACCCGCAATCGGAAAAGCACATTTAAACGTACACTTTTAAAGGGGAAGTTTTGCAATAATGTATTTATTATTTACTCTTGTTTTTTAATTTAAAAAACACTTTTTGGAATCAGTAAAAATGAATAAATTTTATCCGGGCGACTTTTCGCGTAGAAAAACAATTAAAACACGAATTGCAAACAATCGGCCTTTTTTTTTATAAGTATGTATACTTTAAAGAGGTCGATTGTCGAAAATTCTCGGTATTACGCCTTGGAAATAAGAGAAAATAAATATACATCAAGTACAAGCTTTGAAAATTACACTCCGAGTTTTCTCGGAATCGTTTTCGAATACATAATAAGTTTATTATATTACGTAATATACCAGCTAATACAATACGTACTTTTAATAATAAAAGAACGAAAGTAAAATAATAATAATTCCTTTATCTCGAGTTTTCATGACGACCCAATGCCGTTTAACATTCGAATGTCAGGTTTTGACGTTTTTGTATCCCAAGACAAATTTTCAACAAACAAGCGAACCGAATTTTCGGTAATATTATTTTTATTTCGACAAAAAAATATAAAAAAAAGTAAGGTGAAGTCTATATTCAAATAAAATATGTCGACGGAAACTCAACAAAAGATTCGATTTGAAAATATAAAAGACATTTTTCAATAATGTTTTTTAATGGAAGATAAAGAAACCGTCTTGATTTGTAACACTATATTATCGGCAACTCGGCTACATCACTCCGAGTCCACGGTGACGTACCCGGCGAGGGACGACGGGGGTGGCTAAGGGGGCTTTGGTGGCCACCCTTTCATTGGCCGGGATAGAATAAAAGAAAAAACGTATAAATCATTCAGCGTTGAAAACTCATAGCATTGCATAATATAAAAAAGCCAATCATTGTGCGTTTTTTCATTATAAACTAAACAAATACTAAAAAATAATCGTACCTACGATGTATTATAATTATGTGTTTTTTTTTCTATTTTCGAGAAAAAAAAGCTTTACATAATATATTCAAGTACATTTTATTTTGTGCGTTATCACACACACACACACACACATACATATACATATTTGCATTTACTATTTTTATCGCCCACCCCCTTCCCGAAAAAAATTCCGGAGTACGCCACCGTTTCAAAGAGTATGTTTTTATTGACTATTGTTGAATGACTCAGTATTTTTCGTGCTCGTTTGAAAAAAAAAAGAGATACGTCTTATTTACAAAATATTGAAAATCTATTTTGTTAAACGCGTGTCCCCGGCCCGTTTCCACCCGTATTCCTATCGTGGTTTAATCGTCGTTGCTCGGGAGTATTATGTTTTTTTTTTTTTTTTTTTTAAGAGTTCTTTTTAGTCTGTGACAAGCGAATCAAATATAATAACAACCGTTTGTCTCTCTTTCACGTCCGCGTCGTCAAAGTAACCCGTATACGTGTAACAACCGAATACATTTTTTTTTTTTCGATATTAAAATATCGGAAATTCCTCTCGGGGGTTGAATTTTGAGACAAATCGGCGACCGTGCTCTCGTTTTAAACGCCAAGCGAACAAAGTTTCGCGGAATAAAACCGTTTTGAGATAATACGTATACAGCTTAGATCATGCACAACGGATAGAACTATAAGCAATAAAACGTGTAGCTAACATTTCAACATGGCCTTTTGATACGTTGGCGACATACTCGTTTCACATGAGAGTTATGGCCGTATAGCTCTATCCGTTGTATAACAATATGATCTAATATAGACATACAGCGAACGGACAAACCATGAAAAGATTTCAATTTCGTATAGGTACGAGGGGATACGAATTTACAGGAATGGGGTGGGTGGGGGGGAAACTCTCCGATTCCCTCGCGGGGTCGCACCGCGGTACCGCAGCGTGTCGTATTCGATTCGAAGTCGGTGTACGAAATACTGCGGCGGCAGTTTAAAACACGCCGAACGTTTACGCGCGCATAATACGCGTTGAAGTTCTCCGCGGACACGCGCCGAATGAGAGAGAGAGAGAGAAAGAGAGACTTCTCGCAGTGCGTTAAGTCGAACAATAAATTATTTTAACATGAATTATTACGACCCCAAAAGTTTGTGCACCGCCATCCGGACGGTCGGTACGGTTAACACGGACAATCTGATTGTGAAAACCGCGACGCGTGGTGACTGACGCGTACACTACAGTCGGCTCTATATGCGTTCGCTCGTTTATCGTTTAAATTTTACGACGTGTCTCCGTGTCTATAATAATAATGTTTTTTTTTTACTTTTATTTAATTTTGGCCTGTAAGCGAGCTGCGGCCCGATGAGCCCTTTTTACGTCTAGAAACTTTATCGCCTATACAGTTATATAATGTTATATTTTATTATTCATACAACGCGTACCGCATCAAAACTGCAAGTATCTAATCTAAAATATTATAACGACGTTCGATAAACAACGCTAAACGTGTCGTCGTTCTACACGACTGGCCATCGTCCTAACATCTATAACTTCGTCGACGTTTTACTTTAATCTGAGACTTGTATACACAATTCGAAAATGACGGATTAAAAATGAAGAAAACGTGTGAATAGAATATCTTTTCTGGGCACGAAAGGATTTTACGGTTAACGGGAAGTAAAAATTATGTGACCGCGATTCGTACTTTGTCTCATAAACTCGGGCCGCAACTCGTTCGAACTTTTCGTAAATTAGGCCGCGACTCGTAGTTGATTCGGAGATTCAGCTGCGATTCGCCGACGCCGATAATTCTAATACCGTGCGACCGCGCGACTTCGTTAATTCGATTACATGGATTCGACTACACGAATCGAGACAGTTAATAAAGTAAAATATACAAATGAAATATAGTAATAACAATCGCGATTGTCCGGACGAAGATAAAAGATACGAGACAATATATTGAATCACGCCCGTAGATAAAAATGACGGATAATCGTCGATCGGGGGAAAACCAAAAGTGTAATTTACCGTCATAAACCGTCGTAAAACTATAGGCGCTAAAAGCGTACTGATATTATCAGTATACACGCGTCTTAAATATAAAAACAAAGCTGATACTGGGGATGGGAGCGGCCATTGTTTTAGGTGAGAAGTTGGGAAGGTAGGATACATAAGGTTATTTAATTTACATCCGTAAACAACGATAAACCATTGCTTGACGAAAGACGATTCCGAGCGCAGTTCGATAATACATAATTTGAAGCGCCGTAATTTTTTTTGCGATTTTCGTTTAAAATTTAATTTTAAAACGCTCTTTAAGAAAAAAAAAGTCATCCGATGATTTTTTAAATTTTACCACGTCTAGATAAATCTTATATAAGTATTATTACCAAGTTTCAAGTCTCTACGTGTATTTATAATCGGATTACAACAAAACAACTCCCAAAAATTAACATTCCTTTAAAGCTCAAAAGTGGATCAATAATTTTGGCAATGATACCGTAAGATTATAAATCATTAATTCAACAAAAAAAGTATCTTATAATTTTTCAATCGAATCATTTTTTCTGGTAGAAACCGTCGTCCGTGTTTTTATAAAATAATGAAATCGTAAAATTGTACGTTTTCTCACTTAAGTGCATTTTTAAAAAATGATCTCTCTACTTAGGCTTTCAGAAAAAATTCTATGCATATAAATCGGAGCAAGTTTACTAGGAAAAAACGTGTCCGCAGATTAGGACAAAGAAGAAAAAGAAGAAATAAACAGCATTGTAAAATCGATACGCTTGGTATCTAAAAAGTATATATTGTATATTGTCGTTTGACGCGACTTTATTAATTATAATTATTATTATTTCATAAACGTATAAACGTGTACTTTATTTTATAGTATTGTATGCTTATTAAATATTTCACCAGTAATTTCTAATTCGACAGGATTCATCTAAACGATACGCATCGTATTCATTTCGGACGCCGACTTATTATTTCTCAATTCTCCGAGCAAAACGCAACATCGACGACGATACCCGAGGCGATAGTTTGATATTTTCAAAATCTGCCGCTAAAATATATGCAATGTCAGATGTGAAATAATATGTCGACCTGTAGAATCGCAGCCGGATTTAATATATATTCGAGCGAACACCGTATGGAACGAAGCACGCGTTCGCGGGATAATGAAGTCGTATAGCCGAGGCGCCGCACGAGAATGCGTCCTCGCGTTCTTATCCCGGAGACGTTTAAGTATATATACGTATTCTAAACGATAACGTCGCGCCAGTCGCAATACGAGCACGTTTGTTTGAAACGCATCCCCGACGACGACGACGATATTATAATGTTATAAGAACACGATGGCCCGCGGTGATGTCCAATGTTCGCGGGAAGATGAAGGGGATCTGCCACGGCAGCCGCGGTTATTCGGTTTCGAACAAACATAATTATTTATACGGAACAATAAGTATACGAGTATAAATTCTAAGTATAACGACTTTATTTGTTCTCTCGGCTGCGGAAGACTTTTGACGAATTCCGTATAGCTGCAGCGTATATGAGAAAATGCCATCCCCTCATTCTGTACACACATTATTATGATGCCAACTCGCGGTTAAAAGTATGCGTATAATATACGAAGCAACAATAAAGTGATATTTATACACACGTGCGGGGTCGCAAAATATCAAAAGCCTCTTTTTATGACGAGACACGCGCTCGGGAAAAAAAAAATAATAAAAAAATAATGGAAACAAATTAGTTACGCAGCTCGGGAAAGTGAATTATGTAACAAAAAAAAAAAAAAAAAAATACAAAACATTTTGTGAATACTGCAGTTGAAATTGTTATGATTATAATTCGGAACATTCAAATTATTTGTGTATTATCGTGATTTACGACGACGAGAAAATAATAATTTTGTTTAACTAAAAAAAAAAATAATAATCACACTTCTGTCGCCGTCTCAGAATACTTTAAGTATAAACGGAAATTAAATTAATAACAAATATTATTATTCCGCGATATTATCATATTCCAATTTCCGATTTTCGACGCGATATCAAACTGTAACCTTTATTAAAAACTCGCGGTTTTTACAGCATATTAACGGTGCCGAGTTATGCAAACAAAATGTTACATCGCAATACACTGTTTTCATTATATTTAGGCGAGAATAGCGTACTATCGTAATTATTCGGTGTTTATCCCCTCCCCCTTTACCGACGTGCAAATGACAATGGGTTTTGAACGCGTCCAACATGATTTCTGTAAAACCTTTTTACGAGATCGGCAATTTAGAAAACGAAAACGCATAATTTCGAATTAAACGCGAACCGAACGCGCGCTGTCGTAGTGTCCGGGGGGTGCGTGCGGGTATCAATTTCGGTCGTCATAACTCATAACTCGCGGACGTCGCGACGGCGGACACGACAATATTGTTAATCTGTGTTACGCAGCAATGGGGAACAGCCGGGTGAAAAATTACGTGGAGGAGGGCGAAAAACAAAACAAAAAAAAAAAAAAAAAAAAAAAAAAAAAACCGAATCAAAATATTATCGCATCGACACGCCGAGTTGTCGTCGGGTTCGCGTGTAAAAACGCGGCGCGCGGAGGATTATGTTATTAGATTAACAGCACGAGTCGGGGGGGTGCGAGAAAACAATTCCGCTAAAAGCCTAAACGCTTGAATCGGCCGAGCTCGTAAAAGAGCGGTCCGGACCGACCCGGCCGCCCTCTTATTATCACGGCCCCCTTCCCCTGCCCCCCGGAAAACATCCTCCCCGCGCGATAATCGCCGCCGCAACGCCGTCACAATAACGCGACGTAATAAATTGATAACGTTTCGAAATTCCGTTTCGCGCCAATCGCCGCGCGGTGTATTACAACGCACACCACGCGTCGCGTTCAAACGACGACGATTTTTCGCGGTTATATTTTTTTAATCGCCCAGCGCGACTCGACACCGACGGACGGTACCGCGAAACGCCGTCGATCACCGCCGCTCGTCGCGTAAATCACGCGATTATTGTTGACAATCATACGACGGCCGGTTTAATAATTGAAAGTGGTTTGTTTTTCGTTTTAACAACAATAATATAATGATTGTTGGCGTACGGTTTTAAAACGCGATTGAAAAAAAAAAAGCGCTAAAAATACTGCGCCGCCGTTAGGGGGAGTCTCGGAAATGACGGCATTTAATTTAATTTATACATTTGCGCGCGATGATTAACGGCGTCGCCAACGGAAACGATTCTGCGCAGCGTGTCGCGCAGTTATATGGTCGTACATTTCACCCTCGTCGCTGAGGTAAGGACTTCGACAACCGTATACACCACGAATAATTGCCTGTTTAAACGGAAATTCAAAGAAAATTTACTCGACTCGCCAACTACGCCGCGTAGTATTATATCAGTCATGTTACAGGAAAATCGCTATAAAGGTTTTTAAATTTTGGACAAGGATTTCCGGTAGAAAAGTTGTTTTGCAGGACAATGCGTTCGGTCGCAATGTGAAATTTGTTTTTCAATATTGAAACGCGCTTAATCGAAACGTTTTTAATTAAATACAATTATTAATGTTCGTATATAAAACGTACGTCTTACAGGAATTAATAAAGTAGCAGTTTTATCGATTAAATACAATTGATCTGTTTTAAATACGTTCCGAACAATATAGAAAACAAAAATACCGCATGTAATTGTATACGATAAATCGTTGTTGTTGTTTTTTTTTTCCTCCAAGGAATAAACGATATGACTGAAAATAGGTTTTTTCTACGAAAACACTTTTTTTTTTTTTTATTTATTTAAACTAATATTTATGTAGATTCGACCGTGAACCTTTTTCCGCACGTGTATATAGCATAAACATCACACACACACACACACACACACGCACGCACAGTGTGTAAAACGTAAGTGAATTGTTTTTGGGACACGACAATAGACACGACGACGACTAGCTACTTACTACTACTCGTATGTATCTACACGCGTTTTGGTAGTATGTGTTAGGAAAACCGTTTGAATTCGTTTTCACTTGTGTTTGAACGCGAAAAATGATAAAAGAAAAAGAGCGCGAGAAAGGGGAAATGTGTAACACAAAGAAGATAAATTAACGGCGGGGGAAAAAGTTCGTGTATACAACTTTCGAGAACCGCTTAATTCGGAAACAAATTTTTGCCACGCTTTGGAAAATGTATTTCGCATCTAAGTTTCGGGAGCGAAAAAAAACTACTTAAACTAATGGTAAAATTAATAGCGACGAAACGCTAAGATTATAAAGTATGTATTATAAATTTTGTAAAACTATACGACGGCGTACACATAATATTATTAAATTACACATAGATTTCGTAACGTTGTCGTCCGAAGGATTTAGGTCGCGATAAAATATCGACTACGTAATACGTATGTACGAGAGACATCCCCGGAAAGTGTTAAATTTGTTTTTCTTCGTTTTTTTTTTAGAAAATTCAAGAGACGAGAGACTACCGGGTGGTTCCTTAAGTTGAGTATATTAGTTATCTTGGAAAGTATAAATTTTTTTCGGAATTTGTTTTCTAGAACATCCAAGAAACAAGCAGCTCTACAATTTTATATTTATATTATTTTTTGTCACCCTTATATTTGGGGTAATATTATTAACACGCCACGTGCCATACCGTTACACAAATGATACTCCATTACTTTCCTCCAACCCAAACTTAAAAGTGGAACATCTCGTCAACGGATTGACGGAAATCAAAAATGTCACCAGTAAAATTTATTTTAACTAATACTGCATCTATGTATAGACATTTTAATATAGGCTACCATTTGTAAACCATAAGTAGCTAGTGGTTTTATTCTTAAATATAAGGGCGACAAAAAATATTATAAACATAAAATTGTAGAGCTGTTTGATTTTTAAATGTTCTAGAAAACAAATTAATACTTTCCAAGATGAGTTTACCCACTTAAATGGATCACCTGGTATATTGTATAAAACACGGTTATTATTATTTGTCGTTTTCGCGGGTGAAATCGCTTTAGCCACTCAACGCCCAATGAACAAAAAACCGTCAGCTTTGAAATTTTTAATTTCCGTTAACCCGCGAGTTATATTCCGGTTTTTTTTTTTGTCTTTTTGCGAATAGGGTGAGAGCGTCGACGTGACGATAAAAATATTGTAATACGCATAAGGTGCACGTCTTGCCTTCACGTTGATCGTCCTGTATACCGTACACCGTAAAACAGCACCAAACGGCACCGACGACGTAATAAAAAAAAAACAAAACCGGTGAAAAATCAAAATGAAAAAACGGATATCCGCGCGTATATATTATTATTATACACGTATACGGTTTCCCGGTCGGCTTTCTCGTACAAACGACGCGCGATTTACCGGAATTTGTGCGCGGTTTTTTTCTTTACTCCGGACCCCCGCGGTATGCGCGCGGCGACAGAAATGACCGCCCGCCCCCGTGGTTTTTTAGTATTATTATTATTATTTTTTTTTTTTTCATATGCGCGGCGATCGGATTTTGTCCGCCCGAGGGGCGCGATTTTCGGCGGTCGGGAAACGAGGAAAAACAGCAATACTGCGCGTACCGATATATTATACACGCGAATAGTACAAAGAACGATCGCGCGAAAGAAAAACCATTTTTAGCGCCCGCCCGACCCGCGCCGCAACCTCCCCGATAACGGTCCTTGCGACGTACGCTACAGCCACTCTACCCCTCGCGGTGTCACTTTACCGCCGCCGCCGTCGCCGACTCCCCGCCGCGGCGCATAACCCGATCCCGTTCCGTGACGGGTCTCGGATTGCCGTTCGTGGCACCGCGTGCGCGCGCGATTCCGCAGCTCCGAAAATTCCCGCTGCTTGTTGCTGCGGTTACGTTATTATTATTATTATTATTATTATTAAGGGGCCGCCGGAGTGGTCCCGCGCGTATACAGACGACACGAGAGCTTCCCGAAATATCGCGTATAGGGTTTCAGAAAAAAAAATGAGAGGCGGAAAAAACCACGAAAAAATATTCTCCGCGTTCGAATCGTCGCTATATTGCGAGTATAATAGTACGGCGTAGTCGCGAACCCCGGGAATCCACTTTCTATATAAGATTATAACATATTATGTTTAGATTTTTCGCAACATTTACAAAGTATCCAGTGGCCGATACCGACTTTGATTTTTCAAATAACACCCTATGTATTAAAAACTCCACAAATGGACGGGATATAACTTTATAAATAAATTTCGATGTCAACATTTTTGTTTCCCGTCGACCCGTTAACGAGATGGTATTCCACTTTTGAACTTAGGTAGTGAGAGGGTAGAGGAGTATCATTTGTGTGGCGGCACGGCGGCGTTTCATTAAAAATTTAACTGAAAAAAAAAAAATGGCGTGAACACGCTTAGTGAATCACTTAGTATATTGAATTGTATTAATGTTTATTTATTTTTTTTAATAATTATTAAACGAACGTTACTTTACCATTATTATTTTTTTCGGGTCAAAGAGAGCAGTAGATCGCTATTCTGACGCCACACTAATGATGCTCCATTACTCTCATGTAATCAAACCTCTAGACCCCAAAAGCAAAAATGAAATATCTCGCCAATGGGTCGCAGAAATTGAACGTTTATCGCCGAAATGTGTTTTGACTAAACCTCGTAATCTATTTATGGTTTTTTTTTCTTTAACACGAGCTACTATTTGAAAATCAAAAGTGACTCAGTGTAAATTTCACTCTCAAAAACAAGAAAGACAGAAAAGTAACAGTAATGTAACATTTTAGAGCTGCAGATCGTTTCATATAAATTGCGTAACATAAATATGTTTTCCGAAGATAATGAGTGTCTTACCACTCTTACCAAGGATTGATTATACCTAATAACCATCGTATAAGCCGAGAAAAAGTATATCTTTGCGGTTTTCATAAAAATATATAATTGTCCAGGCCATATAATCGTTTTTAGGATATCATATAATCAGGGTATCAATACCTTGGACACAACAATTGCAGTGGTTAGTACCTTATATCGCGAAATTGTTCTTAAAAGTATATATAGTATCTTATATTTATCAATTACTTATTTATTTTAAGTATCTCGTTCGTCTCTGATGATGATAGACAACATTTAAAATATTTGTCTGGTTTATTCAGTCTCTGTACGGTCATTCTATCCACCAAGCTAAAGTGCCGAGTCTACATTTTTTTTTTTTTTCATTACGTCTTCCTACCTCATCCTTAGCTCTATTTGTGTGATTTAATATACGAATCGTCGTCAAAAGAGTAAACCAATAATATAACAGAAATCAAATAAAGGTAAACGCATTAAACAGTGTACAGATGCGTGACGTCATAAACATCTGTGCTTCTAGAACGGTGAATTAAAGCGATTATTTAATGAACAACGACCGAGACGTTAGTTATATTTAGTGAAACACGGTAATTTCCTTATAATAGGAAAATTACTACAGTAAGTATACTTAATTAGCAGTAGTAATTATAGTAACGAATAAAACGAATTAAATTTAACACGATGGTACGTGCAGCCAAAGATAATGGGCAAAATAATTGGAAAAAAAAAATAGTATCCAATAAAGTACCGCGTATTATATACTAGATACGTCAAATTTCACCTCTGGATACTTGTATCTTGTATCTATACATTCGACATTTGTAATACTGTATAATATCTGAGTACAGCGGTCCAGTGTCCGCCTCGTATATACTCGTGCGGATATCGTATAGATATTATAGAAACAAATTCAAGAATAATATATTGTTGAAATATGTTTGAATATAATTGACGAGGGATGACACAAAATCAGACGCACTGCGTGCATAAGATGATTAATGAATGAAATATGCGGATTTCAAACTAAATAAAAGACCACAGGTTGCAAAAAAATGAAAAATAAAAGGTACGGGCGTACTTCGCACGATAAGTGGGCCACTGTTGAAGCCGAGAAGGTAGGATATAGAGGAAAACTTAATGTATACAGTACGCAACGGTTAATCTTTGCCAACGAAAAACGATTCTCAGCGGAGTTCGGTTGTACGTGTTTTAAAAGGGGCCGTAATATCATTTACGATTTGAAAATAATACATTTCGTAAACTTTCCAGATTTTCCTGCGTTTTTTTTTCCCCCAGTTTATTATGTAAACCCGCGGGAAAATCGAAAAACGACCTCCCTGAAGTACCAATTCGGTCGGATTTGATTTCGGGAAAAGCGCTACGTTTGAAAACCGTAGCCGGAAAATCGCCGATAGGAGAGTCGTTCGCGGGGAAAAATCGCGTAAACGTCAAACTAACACGTCCCTCGTTCCGCTCAGCATCTAAAAATCGTAATTCCACACGCGGCCAACACGTTCCGGTCCGGGTGGAATGACGGTACAGTGTTACGACCCGGCGTCGTCGTCGTCGTCGTCCTCGGTCTTACGCGATTCGCGAAACCACACCCGATCGAAAATACGCCGTGTAATTTATACAGGACGCGATACTCGGCTATTAACACCGGTACGTCCGTCGCATGTGCTCACGGACCCGGCGGTTTTATCTCGCCGTGCACTGCCAATACAACCGATCTGACACGCGTTTGTTTACCTGAAACAGAGAGTGCGATATATTTTTAATGCGATTCGCGGTTACATTCGGTACGCGCCGTTAATTTTCAAAGTTGATTAAAACGCGACGGGTCGGAGTTAGGCGCGCGCGGCCCCCGAGCGTAATGTAACGGCCGCGGCGGGTCGCTCGGACGACCGAAAAGGGATTCCCCTTCCCCCCCCTTTGCGGGCGCGCGCACTGCGGAGCGCGTACAATAACGGCGGTCGGTTTACCATCGGACGACAATTGAATTAAGTGTCCGCGGCGGTAACACTGCGCGTTTTTAAAATATAATATAATTTTCAATTCTCGTCGCCGCCCCGCAAACGACACGGTGCGATAACGCAATAATGGTATGCGTCCCGCACCGACGGGGGAGGGGGGGTGAGAGAGGGGGCTATGAATAATTCCGTCGAATTTTCCCGCGCAAACGCGCGGCTAGGCGAAATTCGCAAACGCTGCGAAACGGCCGGACCGGAAATCGTTTCAAAACGTTTCGTTTCGCGTTCACCCCGCAGAGCCGCGGCATTTATGGTAATGACAATGTGTTTGAAACACACGCCGCCACCGTCATTGTCACCCGGTGCGTGTATATTGTTGTTATTTGTACGACTTCGGATCACGAATAATTCGGCTTCGTGTCTCCGGAATCCTTAAAAATACAATAATTGGTCGGGCAGGGGGGGGAGAGAGGAGCCGGTTCATGATGACGTCATAATTATAGTAATTTACATTCGGTTTTTCGTCTGTTTTTCGATAGGGGAAAAAATTATTTTTATTGCGTTTCAAAAAATAAAAAAATATATATTACCACCCGCACTCACACGAATATATTATATGGATAAAAGAGTAACTACTCTCAAACTCGAAGTCGTAATTAAGATTATATTCGTTTCGAAATTCCCGAACAATTTAAACACTACACGCCTTCGGAAATTATTCGAATGAAAAACGAAACGTACAATCGTTTTAAAAATTCACCAAGTTCCGTTCTGAATCGTTATTCGAATACAGTATTGTCGTGATCGAGCGCACCGCTTTCTTGTATTATTTTTCAATACTTGTATTTGTATACATATACATTTTTTTTAACGTTTATTTACGACAAAAAGTAAACTTTTTTTTTCGTTTTTCTTCAGCACTCCACCAAAAGTGTTTTATTCGCTTTTCGTATTATTTGTTTGTATGTTCACAAACGTATACATTGAGTAATATTTTATTATTATTTATCTTTGAAATTCATAAAAAATATTAAAAAAAAAAAAAAAATAGATAAAACATAAATTATTTACACATTTTTCAACTATTTTTACACAATAGTATGCAAATAAAAAAAAAAATGGTACATAATTATAAAACAGCTGGTTGTATATAAAAAAAATATCGAAATAGCGAAGAAAATAATAAGCTAATAATAATTCTCACCGAACGTTTTACAAACAGTATTAAAAACCTAAGGCGATTTTATGACTCGAGTGCTAATATTCTAACGCTTTATGGTTTTCGTCGTTGATGTACCACAGATAATACGTTATAGTAGAAATTATAAGCTTTTTAGAAATAATAATTATAATTCCGATAATTTTCTTATTAGAATTCAAGTCTCATATTTCGTCGCATATATATATAAGATAATCTAATAAATTATGCATTCCAGCCGTTCGGTAAATTCCGCAGCACAATTTCCTTAATATTATCATATTATTTTCATATTTAAAAATACAAATCTAATTACAAAACGTTATAATAACCGGCAGTTTAATTTTTACACTTTGCGTCAGCGACGACGAAGGCCGTATAATTATTATTATTAAATCGCGAAAATTAACTTATAAAACTCAAATACTGAACGTTATAATATTAATATGTTATACACTTTTGAAAACTATCTAATAATCATCATCGTCATCATCGCGAATCGTTATGTATAGTTATAATATAATGCGAGTTATTCGCGTGTTCGTACAATAACGAAATGCCTTTTTAATTTTACAAAAAAAAAAAAAAAAATATAATAATAATACAAACTTAAAATATTCAAAGTTATCGGCCGTTACTGCAGTTTGCTGTGTAAAAATACGACACGAAAACGTCCGTGTTTAAAGTTACAAACACAAAGAATACACGGAACATTCGAAACGGTTTTCTATGCGGACAATTATTTTCTGTACGAACGTTCTGCAATATAAATCGCTCGGTATACGCATCGCGGGAATGGCGGAAGAGACGAGAACGAGCAGGAGACGGTAAAACGCATTATCCGCGGTGAAAATATAGCTTTTTAACAGGCTAAAGGGTACGTTTAACAATATTATAATATTAATTTGAGGACGGATTTAATAAAGAAAATTGTTCGGAACATAATGCATATTATATACATGCAGTTTTTTTTTTTTTTTTTTTAACCAGAAATTTTTTCGGAAAAAAAAAAG
>CABPRJ010001927.1:424873-442469 GCA_902439185.1 Cinara cedri | reverse complement strand
ACCGTTTTTTTTTTTTTTTTTTTTTTTTTTTTTTTAAATCATCGTGGATTCGTTTTTAAGCTTTATTTTAAAACCGTTTTTAATTTGTTTATCTCCACTCCAAATATCTTACTTTTTTGAACGCAAATTCGAATAGAGAATATTTTTTTAAGACACTTTAATATGCTTAACAACAAATTGCAAATCAATTTATTACTCTCTCTTACCTCTCCGATCTAAACTTTAAACGGTTATAACTCATAAGGTTTTAAATAAAGCATAGAAACGATTCGGCAATCGTTATGGGGGAAAAAAAAAAATAATAATAAATTCACTTAAAATCTTTGAAGAAAATTGCAGATTCACGGTAAAAAAAAAATCACGTTGAAAATAAGCTGTACCGAGCGAAGTAAAGCAAATGAAGATGGTACTGGACAAACTAGGTATTTAGAGTGTCAGAAAGAAGTTTTCTACGACGACGAAAAGTGTGTGGATTGGTCATGTAATCAAATACGAAGGTCTGTTGAAATTGGACGAACCAGGCTGGTATATATTATCAATCTATGTATTCATATATAAAAGTGGGGGAATAAAAGCGAATGAGAATATTTGTCCCGTAGGACTTAACCAAATGTCAGGCGGTACGACAGAGCAGTACGTCGCGGAACGCGCGTTTTAAACCCGATTTCAATTTTGTATTTTAATAAATAATCAAGTAGGTAGGTAATAATAAAACACTCCGATTGTTTTAGGTTTAATCATGTTTGTTAAAAGCCGATTTATACATTTGTTTTAGTCGGATTAGTCAATGTTAACTTTAAGAACAGTAATTTTAGTCATAGCTGTGTAGATGCATTCTTAATTTAAAACAATTGTTTTATGAAAAGCCCAGCGAAGTCACGGGTAATACTGTAGCTACAGTATTATTATTATTGTACAAAAACCGTTCATGAATTTGATTAAAGATGCGATTCGTCGTATTTCATCACGGAAAAGAAAAGCGAACGGAGTGGAACTACAAAACCAATCTGAGGATCGATAACTATATAGGAAGAGAGAGAAATAATAAATTTAAGTGTTAACAAGGTCGATGTGAAAACCGTGATATTTGCCGGCAGCGAAAAAGCGAAAATAGCGATAAAATAATAACAATAATCGCGGGGCGATGTCGATTGTTCCGGACATGTACGCGGCGAGATAAACGACTTCCGGTTGAAAGGACAAAAATTCAAACCGACGGAAAATCCGCGTCATCTCTTTCTCGCCTCCGCTATCGATGGTCGTCAAGAGAGCAAACAAGTGGACGGGCCCCGACAGCAGAATTTTTAAAAGGCTATCGGGCGAATTCCCCACGTCGCAAACTGCTCATGTGTATAAGCCGTACCCTTCCTGTCGGAGTGAGCTTTCGACCCCCGAATGCAAAAGGTGAAAAAAAAAATACACATTTAATACGCTGTCAACCAATCGATCAGTTATTTCGTTTCTCGTACCTACCCCCTTTCTCCTTATACACATAATACGCCGTAGAACGCGACCGGTGATTCATCAAAAAAATAATATTATTCTTATTTTTTTTTTTATTTTTTTACTTTCCCGTTCCTGCCTAATTGCTGCGTGACGGTAAACGCGAAGGGTGTCTTATATTATGACTTCCACACCCCTCTCGAACGTTTCCACGAAATTTCGGTGCCAAAAGATAAGAGACAGGCGAGACGACGTTTATATACGCTTTTGCATATTTTTGTTAGTTGGTAAAAAAAAAAAAAGCTATTTTATGTCACAATACGTTCATGACCTAACGCTTATATATATTGTAATAATATATATAAACAGTTTTGTAATTTGCATATCAAGCGATTTTTAAAACCATTTTAAACATTATTTTATTTGTAGAGCATTTTTAAGGGCGAATTTCGGTATTTTTAGTAAATGTATTTAAAGATTTTTAATGCGTATCTGTCCTGCGCAAACATATATCACACGCGTAAGTCCTATCTAAAAGTGTTCCTAAAACTAAAAAGACATTTAGATTATTATAGAATATCTATCGTTAATTTAACGTATTTAATTATAATAATGTAATGACGAGTGTCGATCGATCGAAATAATAATATGTTAAAAACACAGGCGTAGATAAAAATTCACACGAGTAAAGAAAAAAATGGGGAGAATAAATGATATTTAACGAAACGGGGTTTAGTCGTTTATCATCATTATATACAACAATATTATATAGTTTGCTAATTTTCCGCTCGATTAGGTCGTACAAGTTCGGGGTTCATCAATCGATATAATATTATCGACCCATTATCTATTTTACACTCGGCCTCACAATAATACACACGCGGTTCCCATAGATCGCCCGTAAGTCTATAATCCGTAATACATATCTATAATCTATTACAAAACGCGTTATGCCTCATCACGGTTAATATTCAAAACCGTTAAAAACGACGGGAGAAAAAAAAATGTATAATACTGTGTACCTGCCGACAATGGCCATAGATACATTATAACGATATATGGGATGGACCATGCGTGAACATGATGAAGAAAACACTCTATTTACCGATAACGAAGTTACGAGTGGTTACCGAAAATGAAACAATGAAATAGCCGCTTACTCAAAAAAACAGAACAATTGAGAATGAAATCATGTGCAACGTTGCCGACCTATATTCAAGTCAAAACTCCTAAATGAATTATGAAAAGCTTATGCAAAACGTCTAATAAAACGGTATATGTGGGAGTTTAAAACAATTAAATTTCCACCACGAGGATATGAGTCTTGGTTATTTACCATTTCATTTAAGTACAAACGTAAAATATTTCGCATATAAAACGCATAATACGGGAAATCCACGTACTGAGTAATGTACTAATGCGTATATTATTTTGATTATTCGTAGCAAACAATTCATTAGCGTTGTGTTTACATAGATTATCATTATTGATGGATTCAGTAATATGCAATCACAAACAACAATCATTAAACTCGATTACGATACAAGAAATGCATATATATTTAATTACTTAATGGTTGAGTTTTCAGGTTATTACATATTTGGCAACTTTGCGCGGAACAATAAAAACCGAGCGTTCTCAATTGTAATAGTCAAAAGGGTCTAAAAAAAAAAAAAAGGTATCGACGATAATCACCGTTCTCAATCGTATTTCTGCCAAATTTTATCACCAATATTTTCCGACAATTAATGATAACATTTTTATCGTAATCGAAAACCTCGTCTAACCGCTACAGACCACTGTGAATCGAGCGTTATTTTTCGTCACACTGCACAGTATAATAAGGTCTCGGGATGACCCGTCCGTTTCTTTATTATGTCTACGACAATAACACGCATACCTGTAATAACAACATTTTTTAGCGTACTATACACAATAGGAACAATAATACGAAATATTATTAACCTTATGTTTAAGTGGACGCCGTCGCCACGCCACGAAAGCGAAACCAATACACGTGCACAATACTTCCCATGTAAAAACACGTCTCGGGAGAATAAAGCCGGGGCTACAACAGTACCGATGGGAATCCAAACTTATGTCACCGCGGAGATGACGACATATAGTATTACCATCGCCTGCACGTTGGATTTAACGTATACGTCGACTCAATCGATTCGTACGACCGTTGGAAAAATATGTATCGAGAGAGAAAATAAACTCCCTATTTCAACAGTCGATAAGAACGAGTGTGATGTTATATGACGATAATATAATGGTATTCTAAAAACCCGACACACTTTAAAATTGATCGTTTTGCTATGGTCGTGTTGAAAATGTTTGATTTTCGTACGACTATTAAACGGAACACGACATTATCCGTCGGTAATATTAACGCTATCGACCAAATACATAAAGGTTATTATATTGTATAAACGAGGTATTCCAAAAAAAAAAAAAATATATATATATATATAAATAATATATGAATCCGAACGCTGTGCAGGTGTGAATACGACATTCCTTTCGTCAAACGATAAAACGTTTTTTTTCCCCGTTTATTATTAAGATATCGTACTGCACGATTTCGTCTTGATCACTAAAATATTATTATTCGAGCGCTAATGAATTTACCCACGAATTGCATACCGTTACACGTTTTCCGATTGATATCGTTGTTTGTCGGTCATCTGTCTTAATTATAACAGTGGGTTTACCTGATCCTGACTCGTTCGGTCATTTTTAGTTTTTTAGGTCACAGACAAAACAGTTTTTACAATAACGATTCATAAATTTGCCCGATCTCTAAATTTCCCGTTTTACACGCGATTCGCTAAAAAATCACAAAAATTCCCACATACAGTAGCCCAGAAACTTTAATGACCGCCGAATAACGTTATATTGCGATACAACGTCATTTACGGTAACGTGAAATAATATAATGCAGTGATAGATATAACCCAAATGAGAACGATATTCTCAAGATTCGCCGAATCGAATATATAATATAAAACACGGCACTTTTTTTTTTCTTTAGGATGGGTGGGAAGGTTTATATTATACAAGACAACGAAATCGATTTTATATAATTAATAAATTCCGAACAATAAGTATAACATTATAATATGGAAAAATATAATTTGAATTAAATTAACGAATATTATCACTAAATTTAAATAAAATGTTAACGAGATACGTATTGCACTTAAAATTATTATTGTTACATTTACAGGGGTTTCGAGAATAAATTACAGAAAAATGTATCTTTTTTTTTTTTTTTGGAAAATCTTTCATTTCACTTGCAAATTAAGATTTATAAAATGTGCAAAATTCGATCGATACGGCAAAGGAATCGGCGAAATGTTCGTCATTATAAATAATTTCGGTATAATATGCAGTCACTTGTAAATCTCTCGCTCGCGAAAATATTTAAATATATTATAAAGTATTATCTTTACGGAGTTAAATAAACTGAAAATATCTATAAAAGAAAATTAGATTTTTTTCCAACCCGTAGGTTAGTCTATAACTCCAATTCTCTGTTCCGAACGATTGCTCGCTTTTTTTTTTTTTTAATTCCCTCAAAGGTTCTGACTTCTGCGTCTCTATTTAATTTGCCCAATACAAAAGTCTCGTTTACGTTCCGCAGTTGTCTTCTCTCCTTTAAAACCTACAATAATTTTGTATCCGAGAGGCAGATAGGACCAAGAAAATTCTTGTAAATGTTCAGGAGAAGCAAAAAAACCATTATTCGACAGATTTCATTTATCTAAAACTGATGATGCAAATTCAATTTTAAAGTTAAAACGATCGGGTTAATTTTAAACTATAGCTTATTTAATACAAATGAAATCAGACACGATCAAGTCCTATGGTCGGACTTGGATCATAATTTACAAATCAGCGTTTATACTTGGACTAGGTTTTTATAATGGAATTTGCCGGCATCTCTATAAATACGCACCGTACGACTTAAACGTCGACAATGCGGGCGAAAAGACGCGCGACAAAATCGCACACGAAAATAAAAACACAACTTCTACATCGATGAAAAACCGGACTCGATCCCGTCAGGCTTCTCGGATACGGAATAATACCGCGCAACCGTTCCGAGGGTCTCGGGGTGGTCGCGAGCACGCGGAGGAGTCCCGCGGAATACGCGCGACACCGCGGTGACCATAAGACGTTAACGGGCCGAACGCGCCGATGTAATTGGCGGGGAAAAAAAAAAAACACGCGTCTCGAAATCGACGTAAACGGCTCGTTACAAATGCGACGCGCCGACCGCGTAGCGACGACGATAATAACAGCGTAGGGTGGCGTGCCGCGGGGCCGGGTTTCGTTAAAAGTTTACAGACGGACATTTCGCTGTACGCGCGACGCGAAAATAAGGGCCTCGGAAACGCTCGAGCGAAAACTTATTCGCGGCGCCGCGTACGCGCATACGTGTGGTGCGCGCGTGCGTGTGCGCGTACGGAAGAAAAGAGTTCGATAATTTCTCGGATCGCGTAACGGGCGCGCCGCGGTTCTCGCGGTCACTGTGTGTCCCCCGCGCGGTGTACCGGCACCACGTTGTACGGACGTATACGGAACGGCGGCGGCGGCGGAACATCCGAGGACCGTTGAACCGGAGCGCGTTCGTCGGTTAACGAACGGTTTGGCGTGTAGAAAACGCCACTGCGTTGTTAGATTTCCCGAGCGCGCGCGCACGTTATAATGAAAACGTACGGGGTCTGGAGAAACGGAACGCGCAACGGGCACGGATCGTTTTACACTCGCGGACGTACCCGTGTAGTGTACACCCGCGATGGTGCGGGCGTTATACGGGGCGCGCGCGGAATACGCGTGACGAAATTGCGGAAAAGTGAAAAAGACCGGGAAATAAATGACTGCAGGTAAGAGCGCGGATCACGTAATATCGTTTACCCGGCGAAATTTATCGCCGCGCTAAAACGTACGCGGAAATTATTCAGATTCAGAACGGCGCGGACGGACGAAAAACAGTGTGCACGGTAAAAAGCGTAACGATCGAAATATTATGTACGTATAGGTGAGTATCATTTCAAAACGCGTTTTTTATACGGCGTACGACCTGCGGCGGCGGCGGTCCGATTTTTCCCCGCGTCAAGTCTACATTACCGGAACGCGTTCGGCGCGCGATAAATAATACGGGCGTCCTCTTAAAATCACGAGTTTTTTTTTTCCTTCTTAACCGTTTAAAAAAGCGGATCGCCAAAAAATAAACCCGAATCAATAACGGAAATAATATCCTCTCTCCCGTATCGCCGCTGAGTTAACCGTCGTTGTTGCGATTCCTCGCCCGTGTAAAATTCATTAACGGATAAAGCGCCGGACGCGTCGCCGAGGTGACAAAATCCGATATTCGTACCGAGCCAGCCTTACGGAATCGTAATTCGGAAATCCGGCATCCGGGCGCATACGGTTCCGTTCGTTCGCCACTATATGCCTGTACACCACTGCGCGCAGAGCTATAAATTCACCTGTAGATTGCGCGCAGACAAACTGACAAACGCCACATTATTCTCATTCGACGTATCTTTTTCTTAAATTATTGTTTATACATACCGTTCAGCATAATAGAAATAAATATCACGGTCTATGAACATTTTCGGATAGAGAGAAAAACAAAGAGAGAGAGAGAGAGAAAGGCTATATTGATATATAGACAAATAAAATAGTGTTCCGGTGGACACGTTAGCAGTCATCGCGCGGTCGCGACGTCATGTTTAGTGCAAAACACGGTTTTAGAAGATAAGGCCGAGACACTGCTGCAGGGCTATCAATGTGACACCTTAAAGTGGCGATTTTAGTACCGAGTTTATCCGCTGTTCATCCATTGTTCTGCAACAATTGGACCAGCGCGATTTGTTGTGTTTTGAGGTTTCTTCATAATTTTAGCCATTTGAACATAACCCCAATAATATTCGGTACGAGACCCTCTGTGAAAAGAGCGAAACTGCTCCTATCAGCAATCGCGGTTAATTAACACACGGAGGAGATGACCAGAGTGATATCCCACATTACTTTCTACAACCTTAGTGATGCAAAACTACATTTTTATACGCGGTGAAATAGGAATTGAAATTTATTTCTTTGATTCGAGTTTTAAGGATTAAAGATTTACGGTCGCTCTGTAGTTTCGCGTGTACCTAACGCCAATTAAAAACCGAAACTCTGCAGTTTATTTTAATCGGAAACACACATACGCGCGGTTTTCTCACAGTATGTACAAATTTATTTACGAAAAATTTCGCATCCAGATGTTTATCGTCAGATACGACGGGATCGTCTATTAAATTTTAATACACGCTAAAAAAAAAAAAAAATGTGTTTTTATACATATATTTCGTTTCTTCTCGTCTTGTTGAGCACATAACAATGCACACGTATATAGTATAAAAGTGAGTAGTAAACGAAAACATATTATTTAGCGTTTTTTTTTTTTTGCTACACACAAAAAAAAAAATCCCCCGAAGAGAGTAAAATTATATTATTTAATTTCTTTGTGCGCTTAAAATAAAAAACAAACAATATTTTTGTAAACACATTATATACGATACGTAAACCAAAGGCGCGTTGTCGGATATTATAATATAATATACTATACAAATAGTAGTAGGTAATTATATACATTTAGGAAGTAGATTATTTTCTCTTTTGGCGCGTATAGTTCACACAATTTCACATTGTTTTTTCGTGTAAAAAATTCGTATTGTATATATATATGTATATATATACACATACTATACAAAGGCGGATAAAAAAAAAAACAACACCAAGTATAATAGATGTAATTATAATTCATTGAGAGCGGCGGCGGCGTACACGCGCGAGCTGGAGATTCTCGAGAAAACAATACGAGTGTAACGTATAAGAAAAATTCGAGAAAAAAAAAAGAAATGCGTATAAAAGATATCCCGAAATGGCTAAAACAAATAAATCATATAATAATAATTTATTAACGTCAAAACCGCTTTTTTTTTTTTCGTTTTTTTTCCCGCGTTCGCTTAACGCTTTTCACATTATAATAACAACGAGCGGTTTGTCTACACACGAGTATTGGGATATTATACACCGCAATCCATTATCCGAATAAAAGTTAAGCTCACTGCAACAGTCGCAGTGCGCACTAATATAATATAAGGAATTTAAATTCTCAAAGCGCAGGAATTTCCGTCCGTTACCCTTTGCGCGGTTATACGCATGTAATAATATAAACGTTTAGAAAATTAGACATTCCGTTTGAAATATAATCGCGCACGCATGGTCGACGGATGCGCGGGCGTGAAGGACGGTAATCGGTTTTTATTTTTTGCGTTTTTTTGACGTTTTAGATTTTGAGCCGAGCGAAGAATATATTGGTTTTACGATGATATTATTGTTTTCCGCAGTGGACGACTTTTCTGCCAGCAAATTTCGTTCCGATTTTCAAGTGTAGCACTTTTTCTGAAAGGAAATTTGACTTGGGGTTGGGGGTATTTTTTGGAAGTTAGGATATTTTCAGGGGTTTTCGTGGGAAAAACGCAGGAAAATAGGTACAACATTAAACAAACATTATTAAATAAACTAACTATATAATGCATGTACGTAATTAATTAATTATATAATATATTGTTGACAAAGTTGACAAATACTGATGTTAACCGAACGTCGCTAAGAAACGTTTTTCGTTAGAAATTATCAATCGTTGCGTACAGGTATACACTGAATTTGCCCACTACCTTCCCGACTTCTCACCTATAACAGTGGCCCATCCATCGTGCGAAGTGTGTCCGTAATTTTTCTATTTTTAAAATCTTTTAGCCTGCTATAAACACGCGCGGATTCCGCGTGTAACATCGCCGTGTACATTATATTATAATTTTAACGGTGGCAATTAGTTTGGTGTTCGACGATGAACTTCCCGGCTCCCCCGCCTCCACGGAGACAATCCCCTGCAGCAGTGTCCTGCAGCTGCAGCTGCAGAACCCTTTAAATGACCTACCGAATTACATTCAATTATTCACGAAACTTGGCCGATTCACTTACCCGGAAAGTCCGGAGCGAGCAATTAAGACGCACGCGCGCGCGCGCTTCACAGCACATTAAATATATATAATACCCGGAAAATCATGGATAACTAAAACAAACCATACGAAAAAAAAAAAAAAAAATCAAAAACTATTAGATTATAAATAAAACAAAAATCAATTTTCGAATATAATGTAAAAAGTAAAAAACTGTTTTTTTCAGAGTGAATCGCAACTACTGTTCATATTGTTCAGAATACGAAAGTTACAATACGACGAATTTAAAAACAACCACAATTGGCGTGAGTTTCCACGAACGAGCCGAAAAATTATCGCGGTTTTTATGTGCATATTTGATATTCGCGTTTAATTTTTTTTTTTTTTATTATGTGAACATTTCTGTGTAAATTTAAAGCGAAAAAAAAGTGAAGAAAACAAGCGCTGCACTACTTAGTGTATATAGGTAATAATTTTGAAAGTTTTTTCGGACTCTCGTGAACATAACAGACAACGCTTCTAAACATTCCCGCGCATATTTATGAGAATATTATAGTTTGTTAGACAAAATTGCTATACATAGACGTCTTTCAACATTTATTATACTATTCAATTATTTGTGAGACGTCGATAGAAAAATCGAAAAATACAACAAACAATATGGTACACGTGGAGTAATGCTCGTGACGATTATCGACCGATTTTAGAAAAAAAAAACTATAACAGAATCGATATCCATTATGTAGTGTAGGTAACAATTTAATTTCTAGAGTCGGGCGAGTATACTGGATTTTGAAAAAAGTCTTCGAGCCCAGTCCAATAATAAACTCGAATTCTACTCGACAAATTTTGTTTTTGTACCAGATTACTCGGCTGTGCTCGAGTACTGTACTGTACTGATTTTACTTAAGTTTCAAAATGAATCACAGAGCGTATATTATACGCATGCTGACATACTCAGTGTGCACTATGGTTGGCGAAAATTCGCCGAGTTTTGCACAAAGTCGACGATAACGTCAATAACAGAAACTCTGCGATTTCAATGTACGCGGTAAAACATTCCGCATACTCGTGCCATTTCTAGTGTTCGTAACGCGTCTCGACTCACCCGGAAACGTACTGAATACTCGACTATAGGTTTCGAAAATCCCGCGACGCTCGTCCGACACTATGCATAGCGTAGTTCCCAAACCTTACGAGTTCGTTCCCGCCTGGTCCCAGTTTTGGGATCGGTTTTTGGCGGAGAACAAAACGATCCGCTGACTCGTACGGAGACCAGTAGTCCAGAGGTCATTTATCTATTACTGTTATTTGTTTACGCCATCGATCAATTAACGTTCGAATGTGTGTAAAACCGTTTCACGGTTTTTGTCCGTTGCCGCCGTCGCTGATGGGCTCCGGTTTCGTCTTTCGCGCGCGCCTGCCCGTTAATACGCTATCCGAAACGCGTTCCCCGACATCGTTTTCCCACAAAACACTCCGAATCCACACGACCGGTCCACGGTTTGTGAGTAGGTGAACGCGCGCAGTAAATCAATCGCAAATCAGTCCCGAATTCCGCGTCGGAACGAACACACCGTATCGTATTCGTTCTCGTCGGTATTATTATTTCGCGTTCAGACAAAACATTCGGACAGATAGGGGAAAAACCGGCCCGCGCGTAAGAATTCGACCGGGCCGAAAACGGGCAGTCGCGGCGCCGGCGGAAATTTCGTTGTCTAACATCGCGCGCGGGGAGGGTTCGCCTTTATGTGTTTACTCTGTTTAATACTATATATATATATATATATACATAAATATACACTCGTGTGTATACCTCGCCGTCGCCCCTAGGTAGGTATATAATTACTAATGGAATACAATAGCGCGCGGCTACGAGTGCCGAGTATACACGGGCGGGTTGGAAGGGGGGAGGGGGGGTTGGACGTGCGGTGGAAACTCGAGTCCGCGAAAGTTTCCGATCCGCGCGGCGCGCGCGTAGAGAAGAGGGCCGCGCTAGTTACACACACCGCGGGAAATTCAATCGAATGTAAACACGTCCGAGTTTGTTTGTCCGGGGTAACGGCGACCCCACAGGTAAAAACGTACCTACCCATTACTGCACGCTGCGCTCGTATTTATAGTACACGTCGCCGTTACATGCTCGTCCGGACGAAAAACCGTCGTCGTCATTATCGACGGACGCCCGGGGGAAGGGGGGGGGGAGGAAATAATAATAAAAATATACGAGCGGGACCGCGTCCGCTGTATACTTACGCGTATACGAGAACTTTGTATCGGACCCTCGCGTGTCCCCGGGGAACTATTTCGACGCTTCTATCGTTTTGTATATATATATATATACATATTATATGCAACTCCCCTACCCCTCCCCTCCGGCCGACAAACCAATATAATACTTGTTGTTGTTGTAGTTGCGGCGCGCCACGAGACTTTTTGTATTATTGAATGCGCGGACACACGGACACGACAACGAGTCCACCCAACACCCCTCTCACCCGAAAACCGTCCAATTTACGAATACGAATGTATTATTATTATTATTATTGTAAAAGTCTTGAGGGGGTGACGTAAAAGACTTTCGTACTAACGCAAAAGGAGTTCTCTCTATGCGCGTGTATAAGCTGCAACTAGTGGCTAAAACGCGACGGACGAACGAGCGTCTCTTGCCTTAATAAACGCGACGCCGCCGCAAAGTTTTCAGCGCTGTATTATTATAATTACAGGTACGAAACGTAATTTATTATCGAAAATAAAAATAAACGATTGCGAGTAACAACGTGTAATTAGCATAGCTGATCGGTTAGATAACTGTAAGAAAATAATTTCTGGGGCTCGGGTCGAAAAGGGCCAATGTAACTTTTTTGGGAGAAATGAGTTATACTATAAAATAGTTCGCATAAAATTGTATATTGCTTTTGCTAGCGGTGAAAGGACGTGTCTCAACAATAATTGCTGCGAGGTTAGAGAAGACCGATGTTGTTGGAAAAAGTACTATTGCAGCAATATCAAAAAGCCCGCAAATGTGTTTTATTCTTAATTTTCTCGAAATTGATTAAAAGTGAGATTGGCCCTTTTCGACCCAAGCTCCAGATTTATTATAAAACGAATATGCGTAATTGTATATAATATTATTACCGTGGTTATGTTTATACTCGTGTATAGTTATAACCTGGGAGACGTTAAGTAAATATTCGTTATTTTCGAACGAATAAACGGAGGTTTTTTCGGAAGCGGAGTGGATTAAATACCGAAATTCTCGAGACATTAAGGATGGGTCCGGATATGTACTGCAGGTGCCGATTTACCGAAAATGTACTCTATTCGATACGGTTTTATATCCAATATAGTCAATTGTTCCGGCACACATAGTCGAAATACATAAATCAAATAATATGACAAAAATACGTCTAATCCGTTAAATCCGATAGCGCTACCAGAGTCGAAATCGCACACACAAACTTTTCTAGTCGACAATTATATACTTCGTAAAACTCTGTTAAAAGATTAAGGTCTAGCCTCCTAACTATAGCGTATTGTGCCTACGGTTAGCGCCCTGACCGTAAAACAAATGAAGGTTCCAGTGCAACGACCAGCTATGTCCACTTTTTACAAATTTTCAGGAGAGAAAAAAATTGTTTTAAATCATTAATATTTAGCATACACTAAATACGTATACAGAAAATATGTAGCATTCCTCTATATTTGTTCACATTATGTATTAAATTTACACTTGTAATAACACGGACAATACTATGGACATAAAATAGTATACAATTATAGACTTACCTTGTTTCTTGCTTATAATTTTTTTTTCGGTTAAAGAAAAATTGAAGTTAAAATGGTGCAAAAATCGTGTATATCAGGATATACCATGTTTTTGCACTGAAAACCAGGTAAGTCCGATTTGCTAATAACACCGATCTAATAATCGGACATGACTGTTTGTTATACTGTTATGTGCAGCATGTTTTCCTTATTCTTAAACCACAATAGAACGATTTTTCGAAAATCAACTGGTTGTTGCACTAGATCCTTTAAATGCTGGACTAGCCTTTGAGATATATAATATACGCATCGTATTTAAAAAATAAAAAATTTCAATAATTAATTAAAAAAAAAACGAACACAAATTTCTGATAATTTCAGTACGTTGTGTAAAATAACAACAAAAAAAAAATATATATATATATAATATAATATACCCTATATACCCGTATGACGTACACGTGTAAAATTGGACACGGGGAAAAAGTTACGAGTACCTCTATAACAATATATATTATATATATTTTCATAAAATGCCTCGTGAAATGTTTACGACCGACGACGACGACGACCGCGACGACGGTAACCACACCGCGTATAAAGAATTCAATTTAGACCGAAAAAATAACTTATGGTTATATTTTACGTCTATATTGCGCCGCTAAAAAAAAAAAAAAACACACCCGTTAAACTTTTTCAAGGTAAATACGCAATTTATATACGACAACAAACCGAACGTATTTAGACGAACGTGTATTATAGGTATAAACGAATGATGCAGTTTACGTGTTTTCAAATAGACGTTTTACAAAACACGACTACCTATACCAGCTATATTAAATAAAGGAACCCCGGCTGTTTTACATTACTATACCGCGGGGGGGGGAAAAAAATTGATAAATACTGATTCTATCAAATAGTTTTCGGCGTAAACTTTTAACGTTCGAATAACGGATACGTATGAATGTGGCTGCGGGTTTTAGACGATCATCGTTGTCAATGGAACTTCAAAACGAAGAAAATTTTTACGAGTTATACCGAATCTTATGGTTCCTGATACATGAGAAAAAAAAATCCCGGTCCATGGTGTAACAGTAGAGTCTGAAAAATACCTATACGACGGCAGAGAGAGATCGTGGTCCGAACGGAAATTGGGAAAAATTGATCGGTGTGAACGTTTTGAATTTTGATTATATGATCGCTTTTCCTCGTGGCCTTTAAGATTAACTGTTGTTATAACTCTCTCTAACACAATTGATAAAAAATGTGCGTAGTCTGTTTGAAATAAAATTAAATACATTTTAAAATGACGCGCATAAAAGTTATATCTTCTCATTGGCGGATATTATGGGGAGACTTTCGGGGTCTAAGCCCGCTAGTAATATTAGTAATTTGAGGGCATCTAATTTTTCTGTTTAAACCCCTTAAGCTCCTCCACAATTTCCACCAATGTATCCTCTATATTACTTAAAATACGTTTGCACAAAGTAAGACTACATCTACTTTGGAGAAATATTTCGAAACAATTCAAGTATAAGTACACATATTATCTAAATCGACATTTTCTTTATCCGAAATTACGCTTCGTTTTCATTTGTTCAGTAATTTTACTTTCGTATACATGAATTTATCATTTTGTTCAAATTTCCCAAATTTCATCAAACATGTATTTATAATCAGTAGGTAGTTCACTATATTCGATTCTTAACAATGGCTTTACGATACGACTACAGATATTGCCCGCTCGTATCGAACACTGCAATGATACGCCATTTAGTCAATTTATTTAGTTTAAAAAACAAACGTATGTACATATTCCTACGAGTTTTAACGCTTATCATTACTGCAGTTCGCCATTTCGGCGCCAAAAACAAACTCGATTCGAAAAAATACAAATACAACAAAATTTCGCTACCTTATTTTTTTTCGTAAGAAGATAATAATATAAATACCCGTATAGCGAAAAAAAAAAAAAAAAAAAAAAGGTCAGAAAATACGCGTTTTTTCGTAGAAAAATATAATAGTGAAGAAGGAAAAAACTCCCGCGCAAGCTTTGCTTTATTATTATTAGGTCGGTGTACTGCTGTACAGACGGACTTGGCGGGTTTCACGAAGTCTTAAAATTCGCGACACGTATATTATACTATAAACACGAATATTTACGTTTCGCGCATATTTTCGCGTTTATTACACGGGCGGTGTTATTCAAAATACACGCAGCCCTCTTATACATTTTCACGGTTCACGTCGTCGTCACGGCCTTTTTTTTTCTTTTCTTTTTTTTTTCTCCGGAGTGTTGATTATAACGGCGGCGGCGGTTTCGCAGGCGTCCCGCAGCAGGCCGGTGGATATGTAAAGTTTCCGAACGTCAAAACTTTACACCTCGAGTATTCGCTCATAAATAAAATAACACACTCGGTCACGTGACCCGTTCGACTACCGCGCTCGCGTACTATTATTATTATTATAACACGCGCGTGTAAACACACTGCGAACTCGCGATGAGGAGAGGACGGGGGGAGGGCTGTCGCCGCAGAGAGGTTATCTACTGCGGGGTGTATCGCAATAACAATAATAATAATATACCGTCGCGTCTACGTTTAAAAAGTTTTCATTCGTATACGCTGCGCATTACAATACGTACGAGTGGAGAACTCTAGCCGTCACGGGGGGGAGGGGGAGGAGAAAGGGGTATCGATCTATTTTACAATATTGTACACGGATTATGTTCTACTCGGGAGGGGCCGGCGGCGGCGGCGGCGCTCGTCGATTATTCAAAGGAGACGGACCGATCGCGCGGCCCGCGGAAAACGCTTATGTAGTGCAATACGCGCGTACGCGCCGTCCGTCGCCGGGGGTTAATGGGTTTTAACTCGTTCACGGGCCATTAGACGGCGAAGGACGGCGAGGACGGCGGCGACCCGGTGTTTATTATGTATCGGGCATCATTATATATATATATATGTAAGCGCCGCGCCGTATCACGAGAGAGACGCGACCCGGGGATCCGAATGATTAGATACAAACGATCCCGGCGGTGGGCGGGGGAATCGAGGGGAGGGTACGGAATAGAGGGGTGGGGGTCGAGGGGAGGGCGTTCGTCGTCGTCGTCGTCGTCGTCGTCGGAGTTGACGGTTTAAATGCCGCGACTTTTGTCGCGTGCATTTGCGCGCGTACAACACACGGTTATACGCAATAGCCGCAGTGCGCACAATTCGCCGCCAACTCTTGGGACCGCGCGGGGAGGGAGACGGCGACAAACCGCCGCCGTTACATCACGGCCGACGGTCGCGCCGCCCAAGAGGCCCCGCGGGACGCCGGACAACCGCGGAAACGACTCGTCCGAACGCGAATTCCGTCCGGGTCGGCCGGCCGCTAGAATTCCGTCGTTCCGCGCGCCGACGGTAAATCGACCGGACCGTAATCGGTAAATTTTCCGCGAGAAAACGCATCGTGTCCGCCTTGTCGGCCTGACCGAGCGCCTCTTCCCCCTCCTCCCCCCACCCTCACGGTCGTGTTAGCATACGGGAGCGCCGAAATTCGCGAAACCGAAAAACCGACGCACAACGCACGCACGACGGGTGTAGTCGGGAACGTAGAGAGGGGAAATTTACTGTATACGCGACGATAAACCGCGCCGCTAACGAAAACCGGATCGGAACGACAATTCGATCGCGCGCGTTCTGTCCGAATTTCGAGTGGCTACGAATATTTTACACCGAGTCACGACAAAGTTGACTTGTCGTGATACATCGGAGGTTTCTGGTAGAAAGCTCGTTGTTATTTTCAGAAATATTATCGACCAATGACACCGACTTCTCCGCTTGCGCCGATATTCACGGCTTTCGTATGTTTCATCTATGGGGGGGGGAGAGTGGAGAGGCGCATTGAAAAAAAAAATGCTCCAGGAGCCTTTGGTGTGCTAATATCCGACACTGAATTCGTATTGACATCGATTAAACGACTTGCGAATTCGTTATTCCTGCGGGGTGACGTCACACGTGTGCATTTTATCGTATTCCGATTACACGATAATATTACGAAAAACAATTGATATTGTTTCCACCTCGGTTACTATATATTAGAATATTGTCATCGCATAGCTCATGGATCAATACACAACGCCCACTCGTTATACGGCTGCCATACTTCATATATTACGACGGGGCTCTGTGTCGGTTGTCTATAGTATTGTATTTGCGTATCTATACGCCGATATCGATATGGTTGAAACCGTTAAACGTACGAGGTTGTTCGTTATAATATGCACGGCGAAGTTATAAATTCAACGACGGTCATACTCTATTCTTGTGTTCTGTGTAGGTACGCGAGAAACAAAAAAAAAAAAAAAAAAAAAA
>CABPRJ010001927.1:2290-424767 GCA_902439185.1 Cinara cedri | reverse complement strand
TTCGGTTTTTTTTTTTTTTTTTTTCACTCGTCCGACGCGGATACTGCTTGCACGGGGGCGCCGCGGAAGGCAAATTCCACGGTTAAATGAACTCGGATGACAAACGATGCGAACCGAGGCAAAGGGCGCTTAAATGCACCGTGCCATTAAAGCCCCGTACACACACACACACAGAGTCCCGCACAAAGTGATTAATGGCATAAAAAATTTCTGCACTACGCGCCCGACTATGCGTATAGCGCGTCGCGAGCGTGTACAAAGGGGAAAGAATCGCGGCGGCACTCGCGCCGGGTGCTGCGTTTTTCCGAAATATATATACGCGTTTCGGCCATTTCCTTCCACGCGAAAACCGCTAATTGTCCGCGTCTCGGCCTGTACACCGTACGGGGGGACGGGGGGACGGGGGGTTGGGGGAGAGCCCGCGGACGTCGCGAAACGGGTTTATTTCGATTTATTGCGCCGACGACCCCCCGAAGACGTTTTTCTCCCTTGCTATACGCCGACCGGCGCGCCGTGAGCGTACAACAACATACAGGTGGGAGAAAAAGCGCGCGGTGCGTTTTACGGGCCCGGGAAACGATTTCCGACGCGATCGGACGGTTTTCACGGACACCCGATACCCGCGTACGCCGAACACGGTGTTATAACGTTTCGGTGGGTACGCGAGAACGGGAGATTCGTGCACACGGAAACCGGTGAGGGGGGGGGGGAAACTTAATTTTTACATTTTTTGTTTGTTTCACCGGGATACCGAAAATCGTCGCAGTCGATTTCCCCCCTCCCCCCCCGAACGATTGGCCGGCTTCGTTAAGAGGACGACGCCGCGCCGACATCTACTGCAGTTTCCGTTTTACGGACGCGAGACGGCATATAGCGGATTCGCGTTCTGCAGTACGACACATTTGTGCCGTTATTTATATACGTATAATATTAAAAGAAATCGACTTGTTGTCGACGTAAAGGTAAAAAAGACTATAGGTACGTGCCCTAATGTTTTTTCGGTATTTTCAAGCGACATAACACGATGACAGTACGTGAAAAACATTACAATTTTAAAACGATTATATCTTGCTTAAAATTTAAAACATCGAAAATACACGCTAGGGCACATACTATAATGGTCTTGCCTTTGAGTTCGATAATGAGTCAATTAGCTTTAACGTTAAAACTAACGGAACAAAATGTGTTCTGGTGAACGCAAGTTTGCTATGTCGCGCGTTTTGTAAGACGGCGACATTAAATGCGGCTGTACCGTCCTCTTGAGTATCGGTACGTACACGCGATACGCGGACCTTGACGAAAAGCAGACCCGAGGGACGATCACATTGAACTAACCGCGACGTATGCTGGAACGATATGGCCAACTGGAGGGATAAACAATATAATAGTAAGGCGCAGTGTAAATCGAACTCGTAATTTTAATTTTTACGTATAGGCAGTTAAAACTTATAACTAGTATAACTAGTATACATAAGTAAATACGTATAACTATTAAGTATTTGAATACCTATAACTGCCTACGTACAGGTATATTATACTATAGTCGAACGCGGCACATCGGTGAATGTAATAATCAACGCGGTTTTAACCGTTGCTTTTGTTTTGGCCGCTTCGGAATTTATGTTTGTTTTCTTCGGTATTTCTTTAATTTTACTTGTTGAAATCTTAAACGGGTTTAGACCCGATCGCATAACGTGCGAGTAAACGTTAGACGGACGTCGCGAACCGGGCATATTTCTGTCACGGTTGTATAGGCGAAAAATTTGAAAGATTAGACTAATTTATAGTTCACACAGGTATACCGAAAGGAAAGAGTGGACGACTTGAGTCGCTTATGTCATTAAAACCGAAAAAGTAATAAAAATTGTATTTATTCCGGTAATTATTATAATAATAACTGTACACACGATTCACGATTTTCTTACGATTTACAATCATTTTTTTTCTCGTTTTGATTTCAGCAATTTTAATTTAATTTTTGTCGAATCGATATCTATGATTACCTGTCCAAACGGCGAAAACCAAACAGGAGACATGTCGAGGCGCGTGATACTATCGTATAGCGGCGTACGGTGCTGTCGACAATATCGACGAGAAAAACGCCGTTGAGCTTTAGTGAAACGAATACTTGTATACGCTCAGAATCTAAAAATACGCGGTTCGCCGTTCGCGTTATTGTAACGAACGATCCACTAGGCGATACGCTAAAATGTCGTTTTTCCTCGAATATTACAACGATTGTTTCCGGATAACGCGAATCGGTGTTTGACGGACGGCGCGACGCTTAAAGAAACCCCGGCCAGTTCAATTATCTCGCGCAATATATAATCATTAATACGCCGTGAATTTCAAGTCGTCTACGGGGAATATTCAATTAAATTTTAATGAATCGCATTTCGGGACGATTAAACCGAAATAAACAAACGCGGCGATTCATTATGCGAAAACTTTAAGTCGAGAAAAAAAAAACGAAATGTACACGTTTCCGGGCGGATGCGCGTTAATTTGATTCCCCGAATAACAGTGTTAATACGTACGGTTATGAATTATACGAAAAGGATTAAACCGGAAAAAAACAACTTTTAAACTCATTGTCCGCGCCTGAGTTTTCGTATCTTAAATGCGTTCAATGTTTACGCGCATCAACTGCGATTAATAATTTACCGTCAAAGAGCGTTTGGAATTATTAGGGTTTCGTCCGAAATTGAACAACGTGCAATCGAAACGATCGCAATGTACGTTCCGGATGCTCTACAGTTCGATAGCGATAATTAACATCCGGATCTCGTACCGTTCGATTTTGCCGATATCCCCGTGATTCGAATGTACGCCCGGGATAAGGCGCATATTGTTATTCGATAATTAGAGATTGGACGTTGTATCATTTCGGATATTTTTTTCCGGCAAGTCCAAAACCCATGGCTAAGTGCGACAGGAATCCGTCTCCGGCAAAGAGATCAAAGTACCTACGCCATTAGATTCCGAGCATAGCGGGGGTAGCAGCTATTTTTATTTTGCACATTTCGTAACTGTTTCGACATTTTCCGTTCATACGACATAGTCGTTTGTTTGCTGTGACATTTCCTAATATATCAATGATAATTACCCGTTCTTAGTTTTATTTTCTGTAGACGAACATTTTCGTTCAGCGCTTGCTGTCCGTCGCAGTCATTCTTCGTTTAGCGAGTTAATTGGAAGATTGAATTCAATTATTTGGATACGTATTTAAAACCAATATTCAATTTTGTTTTGTTCGGGAAGACGCGGAAAATGACGACTGATAAATATTACTGAATATTGTTGAAAGAACGATTTTTTTTTTTTCAACACATATCTTAAGTTTTTTTATTATATAATAAAATATTAAATACATACACCACAATGTATGTAGCGCATTATATCATTTTCGCAGCTCATCGGCATGAATCGTAGTTTTTCAGAGCATACAAATCCCCACCGTATTGATAATGTATACGTAGGAAAAATGTCGCAATCGTATAATCGTGTTCTGTTATCCAACGAAATGAGAAACATTTTGGCAGCTTTTCGGTGCGAAAAATGACGTTCAATGAAAAAAAAAAATTCCAACTGTTTCAACTATCGATCGAAAACATTGTAAAATTACCGCAATGTCGATTTTTTTTAGAAAAAAAAAAAAAAAAAAAAACGATTTGTGCGCGCGAAAAATTGATTTTTAACGACAATGCGCTCGGCTAAACGCCCGCGACCTGTTAACGGCGGCACTACAGGTGAAACGCGAGGCGATAATAATTGAATACGGCGGCAAAGTTAGAGACGGTCCGCAACCGAAAGGAAAGAAAGACGCCGCGACTAAATCCGGCGGACAAAATATAAGATTATCGAATGCGTAGCCCGTCGGTTTTGTGTGCACAACGCGAATCCGACGATAACATACAAATATATATATTATGTTGTTATCCGGCAAACGAGGGGAGGAGCGCGATCCCGAAAAGTTAATAAATAATTTAGGAGCCCGGGGAGGAATAAAAAAAAAAAAAAAATAAACCCCCAACCGACATTTGTTTCCGAAGGCAATATTCGTCATCGGCGTACATAAGAAATACGCGACGACGACGACCGTTGCGACGGCGTTGAGAGGGGAGGGAATTGCCGAACCGTATCTCCTCGGCACGCCACCACTACCTACTCCCCCCCCCCTACCCACCACCAACCCAACCGTCGCTGTCCGCCTCCCGTTGCCGTCGACGGGCTATAAAACAAAATCTTTTTTTCCGAACATTCGCATCTGGTCTTTTCGGGTCCGAACGGAATAAGACGGCCGTCGCCGTCGTGCAGATGGTGCGCGGCGCACCGGCACCGCGCGCCACGGGACACGGGGAACAGGAAAGGAAAGGAAAAAAAAAAAAAATTAAAAACACATTTTGTGAACTGCACACGTTCCCGCCGCCGTGCGCCGACGGCCCGTTATAAATGTTAAATACACTGTTTGTTTAACCAAATTATTATTACGACAGATATAATGTATACGGAAAAAATACACGCGGTTTCCGGTGATATTTCACTTGGCGAAAACATCGCGAACAAACGTTGCGCCAACGCAATAATATTATTATTACTAGGGCCCGGATTTAAATGCACTAGAAAAATCATCGAAAAATACTGTACAAAAAAGCTTTATGACTTTAAAAAATTAATTTCACGTCGAAAATGTCCATAAAAAATAACATTATTTATTTATTAATTTATTGTTTTATTAGGTAATTTATAATGTTCTTATTTAATTCAGAAAAAAAAAAGACCTGATACTGGGTATGGGAGCGGCCACTGTTGTAGATGGGAAGTTGGGAAAGTAGAATAGATAAGGTTATTTAATTTATATCTGTAAGCAACGATAAACCATTGCTTGACAAAAGAAGATTCCGAGCGCAGTTCGGTAATACATAATTTGAAGTGGCGTAATTTTTTTTTGCGTTTTTCTTAAAAATTTGATTTCAAAGCGTTTATTAAAAAATAATTTGACCACATCTAGGTCAGTCCAATATAAGTGTTATTACCAAGTTTCAAGTCCCTACGTGTATTAATAACCGAATTACAGCAAAAAACTCCCAAAAATTATAATTCCTTAAATACTCAAAAGTAGCGGCGATGATACCGTAAAAAAGTAAATTAAAAAGGCAGCAAAAGAGGTATCTTGTGATTTTTAACTCAATCATTTTTTTCTGTTAGTAACCGTCGTCAGGGTTTTTATAAAATAATGAAATCGTGAAATTGTACGTTTTCCAACGTTTTTCCCACTTAAATACTTTTATTTCAAAAATTGCCTCAAAAATCAAAAACATGACCTTTTTAAAGTGCAATTTGAACAACTTGAGATTTCAGAAAATTTGCTACACATAATAATCAGAGCAAATTTACTAGGAAAAAACGTGTCCACAGACTAGAAGAAGAAAAAAATAATAATAATAAACAATAATATCTTGGTAAAACACCATTATCTCCCTAATTACGTTCGGAATCTAAAAAAAAAAAAAAAAACAGAAAAATGAAAAATTTGATTTTTGACTATCGTGTAGCGACTACGAGTATTGACTGCAGGGGGGCTGTATTTGACTGATTGACTAGAATACCCGAAAAACATGGGTATTATTATGAATTGGCAAAATTATTTAAATTATTAAGTTGTATCGTGTAGATTAAATATAATAAGTTTATTTAATCGATGGTCGTGTTTTTTTTACAAATACTATATGTAATATCGTACTCGTATATTGTACGAACATCCAATAAAACGAAAAAAATGCTCTAAAAATGAAAAAAAAAAATTGAAAAATGTTCTAGTTTTCCTATTTGTTTTATCCCAGATTATTCAGAAAACTACGAGAAAAATCAAAAAAATAACCTCCACGCAACCATCAAACCATATATTATGTAGCCAGATTCAAAACGCTATGAAGAAAAACTCTTGTCATTTTTTTGAACGGAGCGAGATTTCTAGTAGACAAGCCGCTTGCAGAGAGGGTAAAAACGAGCACATCATTATGCATAGGGTAAAGCCAATATGACACGTTTCGTAGCGGTATAATAATATTATATTTACCGTGCATGATGGAAATAATATTATATCGGTCGAAATCAATATAATATTATATATAATCGTGCGGGCGCCTATATAGTAATAATGATACATTTCCGAGCTGCCAAGACTAAAGTGCTTGTAAAACACTACTTAAAATACTGCATGAGGACTATTATATTACTCTATACAGTATACACTGCGCGTATCTATATACACATATATAGCACAATAAAACGGCTTTACTTAGAACGTGAAGTACGTCACATGGGTAGACGTATAAGTACACCTGTACATAATATAATGCAGTATAGGCGGCTTTTACACGTCATAGTAATTTGTCCAGTTCTCTTTAATACCCCGCGGTGCTTGCAGCGGCGTTACCGACGGAAAATTCGCCCGTTGCGGCGTTCGTAAAGTCATACAATCATCATTTCTACTCGGGCGACAAGAAAATATAAAATAAAACGACCAAAAATTCGAGATTTAGGTATATTAACTTCAAAACGAAAATCTCGTCGGAACGTCACACCGGATACTGGTCCGGGGAAATTAACATCCTAAACGTAAACCTTTCGAAACTTTGGCGGTTGGAAAACCACAGCGAGTGCAGTAAATAGAGATAGATGGTAAAAGGCGAAAGCCGCGTTGATGAGTCACATTTTGAAATAGAAAAGTCGATAATTTAGTCTATCGTATGGGTCCAGAGTCGTCAATTCGGTGGCATTATATTCGTACCGACACCTTAATTCAAGTTTTAACTTCTGGTACTTTTATTTTTGAGGTTAAAGTTCGCCTCGGCAGATATTTATCCATTCGTAAATTACTTACTACCTTTTTTTTAGAATTATGAGTTATACTATTTATCTATTTCGATATCATATTTTAGTCAGAAGTTAGAAGTCTCGGGCATGCGAACAGGGGATTGCCATAACAAGAGAGTTCCGTTAAACCCTTCGAACCCTAAAAAAAAAAAACCCTCTTTATCATGGGAAGTATAATAATAAATATACGTCAAAAACAAAATTATTATAAAAACGATGATCAATTCAAAAAACAAAGTATCGGTTTCATTTATTCACATATTTACATGTTGTGACTTGACCAATTGATTTTTTTTTTCATTCGGTCACAATAGATGTTTACCGTAGATGGTTTTGATAAATATTAATACGAAACTAGTAACGAAATTCAACACTGTATACGATAACGAAATAATTTGATTTGATTTTCAATCGGAGTTCAAGTGATAAAGTACAGTGATAGTATGTTTGTGTTATGGACGCGATAAAAATAAGTAAAAATGTAATTATCTTCGAAATCTACTTCCGAAAAAAAAAAAAAAAAAATAGCGAGGATAGTAACAATGATTTATGTTCATTTTAATAGGTAGGTATTACGAAAACTAACTATACATCTTGTCTGTCAACTCGCGTTCTTTTTTTTACTCTCTTTTTTGTCTTTTGTACGGGTAATACTAATTAATATTATACATTTCGGTCTTGAACTCATTATTACTGTATTATTCGTTCGTGTGTATACGAAACGATTGTGTTGTATAATAATGTATGTGTAATGAATGCATTTATGTCAAATATATTAGTCTTTAAATAAAATGTACAATAATATTATATAAAGTAGCAGCGTATAGTGCGGAAAACGAGAAAAAAATTCGGGGAGGGACCACTAATAATTGTTTAATTGCCATCACTGTTTTTTTACAGCGATAAAATATACGCCGAAATTAATTTTTTTTTTTTTTTTTATTCAAACGGCTATGTTCAACGTTAAGCTTATATTTAAAATGTTGAACCGAAATACCAGACTATATGTATCATATTATGACACTGAACAAATTTGTATACTGTATCTTTTGGAAACCCACATGGTGTGCAAGTCGCTTGATAAAGTTGTGATACATTAGATTCACCAATAAAAAAAAGAAAATACGATTACGGGGGAAGGAGGGAACGGAAAACGTGCCTCTTGTACTTACAGGATTTCGGTTCTCAGGGTTCTGAGAAGAACGATCTCTGGTCTCCGAGCAATAGAATATTTTATTATTTCACGTCAGAACGAGTTTGACATAAAGGTTAATCTAATTCACTCGTTGGACAATCTTCTTGGTCTCAAAACTAGAAAGTAAATAGGCGTGTAGACACTATATCTTTCCTATATAGGAAATATATAGCTTTCCTTAACACGCGGTCGGTTCGGTTTTGAGAACGCAAGTAATTTGTTTGGCCAAATATTGGGGAAAATATTATGTTATATTCTCGTTTTTATTTTTTTTTATTTTTAATAACTATCTATCCATCCATCCATCCATCGGATTATATTATTCGCTCTGCCTATTCCGTGTAAAACTCCTGAAAATTGTACAGCGACGAATAAAATTAAACCGATTATAATATTACAGATATATGAATAACGCCCGTAGAAATTGCATTATCTTTCGTACGACACCCGATATTAAAACACGAATCGGGTAATAATCGGGTGTATTACAGCTGCGAGCGCGTCAGAAAACGCTTACGACAGTAATATTATTATTCGGTTCAGTAACTTATTGAAACGACGTTCCTTAAAAGAACAGCGGAGAGGAAATATAACTACGATAACACTTCCTGAATATTTCTTATCGGGTATTTCGATATTTTTAAAACCTCATTGAATACACGATAAACTACACCCATCGAATATTACAAACCCATAAATTCGGCGAATTGGTTAAAAAAAAAAAATAATATTGTATTGGCCTGTTTCAGAATCTCAATGTGACCTTTATTTTCGCTATGACCTGGAGATGTTCAAAACGGCGATTTATTATTTTTTTCTTTACAGTCTTTTTTTTTTTTTGTTGGTTTGAATGTGATCGATTCGGATAATATATTGAAACAAATACAACATGCGATATAGATTATAAAAACCGTTTTCGAGTATAAACCTGGACAGTATATAGAAACGTAATTAGAACTGCTGATTAATGACTAAGGCCGGGATGAACTTTGCATTACTTTCCAAAGCTTACTGCCTGAAGCTTGCAGTATTGTTACATATTAAGAGCATAACGTTTTATTTTTAATTTGTTGACATTTTTTATTTTAAAGCCATTATTTTACAGTGACCAAATTAAATGGGTGGCATCATTTAATCATATGCGAACGATAAATTTTAAACAAAAAAAGTATGTACAATAGCGCCTGTAGCGTCTAGTAAAGCCTTGGTTACAGTTCCAGGTTCTTCTATGGGTTTCGGGGGATTTAACGATTTATTGGGGGAAAAACTTCCGAGTCGTCCCTGAGAATATCGATATTTATTATAACAACGAAAAACATCGGTAGGAAATTAAAAGTAAAAATAAGATAACTATAGAATTAATACGATTTATCCCCTTCGTATAATCATAAAAGTTGAAATAGTTATAATATTCTTTGTAAGAAACGGAGACCCAGGTGTTTTGGGGCATCGGTTTCGCACTATAATACACGCTCGTCGAGCCACGATAATAATACGAACGGTAAGTAGAGTAATAAGTATACTAATTAACGGAGTTTATTTTTGTTTTTTTAATTGAAACTCGAAAGCCATATCTTATTCGACGGACGAGCACTAATAATTGTTCCACGATTAAACTCGGAATGCACAGTTTAAACTCTGGTATAATTTTTCTATAGAATCTTTGGGCGATATAATATATATATATCTTTTGTCCCAGGCAAAAGGGCTTAAGTCAAGTTTGTATAGTTTCGATTCCAGCAAATTAAAATTTGAAAATTGCTAATTGACATAAAAGCTTTCTGAACGGTCTATAAGTCGTATAATTATATGACTTGCGCCTTTGTCCCAGACAAAAAGTATGATTCTTAGCGACTTAAGATATATTTTAATTATCAACGAAACAAGTGTTTGAATATACATCGAATACTGAAGCCGTTTAGAGCGAAAAATATAAAACGGAACCAATTACGTAAAACGTAAATAAAAAATGCCAGAAATCGATACGAGCCCTTCTTCCCCGGGGTCAAAAATAAATAATATGAATTAAACGTTTAGATTACGAGAAAAAACAAAAAAAAAACCTCGACGGAAAAATCGAATTCGAAATAATGTTATCACGTTAAAATAACCGATGACATCGGAACACTGTGGTCGTTATCTATACCAGCAACATTGCAACTCCGGTACGTCATAATTTATTATATTTTTTTTACGTCGAATATTTTTTTCACATCGATTCGATTTTACCGGTGCAGCACTCTCCCGTTTCATTTGTTTCGATCCTGCTTTTTTCTATATGCGGAAAAGTAATAAAAAATTATAAGCAAGAGCAATTTATTCCGAATTCCGATCTATTAAAATATATAGATGATTATTACCGACAACTGTTATTTCCTCTCGGATAAAAACGTCAAAATGAGAAAAAAAAATCACAAGAATTTAAATGATTTAATACAAACTACATAGGTACTAATATTTCGTTACGGAAACGTTTAACAAATATTTTATATAATAATATATCGTACGAAATTGAAAATTACCCGAAACGAAAACATTTACGTTGAAAAACAAACGACTCGAATACCTATATAATATATACATTTAAAACGTACAAATAATTACTGTTTGCATTTTAATATTCGAGGGTGTTTTTTTTTTCTGGAGTTAGAGTAAACAATAAACGACGACGGAAGGATGTCACATTATACGCACGGTTTACACCTATTTGAGTGGATAAATAGACATATATACGCGTATACGAAAACTTTTGTCGTATAAACGATGCGCCATTGTTGGCTGGCGTATATATTATAAGAACGGAATATGAAATATAACTCCGAAAATCCTGTTTTGTATTTATCATACGTATATATGATGACAAAACGCGCGGTACCGCGGTGGAAGAAAATCGTTAAACTCCAACTAAATACGCGACTCGGTTAATTTTTAAGTTAAATTCAATTATTTCAAACGAACAAAGCGTCTCGCAGTACTCCGTTTCGGCGGGGCTAACTGTGTACAAAACGGTAGACAATGAAACGTATAATAATATTATGTAAGTAAAGTAGGCCAAATCGTAAAAAAAAAAAAAAAAAACTAGTAAAATAACAAAATGCGTGTGTTTTCCGTTTATTTTTATCGAAAATGTCTTCAAAAATAGAAAGTATAACGTTATTGAGCCTGGTATTATATCTTTGGTATCAGTCAAAAAGAGCTTATAAGACAATTTTAAATAGTTTTTAATACAAGTAAATCAAAATTTGAAAATACATACCCTTACGCGGCATAGACCAAAAAGTATAAAGAAAAAAATTACACGAGACAAAATTATAAAAAAAAAGGCAAAAAATTAACTTAAGCACTTTTCCCTTGGATCAGAGAATAAAAATATATGTATTTATTTTTTCATCACTACATTTAGACACTTTAAGAGGTACTCTCTGGACCAAATGAGTTAAAACTCAGAATTTAGATATGTTTTCGGTAAGAAATATGTTTTTTTTTTCTTTTAACATTCCCTCCAAATGAATCCAGCGGGGTTAAATTTTGTATATGATTGGTGTTGGAAAATATTTTTGAGGATTTTAGCTTTAAACACTCTATTCCTACTATTTTTATGCCCCACGTTGATATATAGTATACGTATTAATAGCTATACTCAATACTCATATTATAAAGAGAACAAATTTGTTTATTTGTAATGGTGGATAAGCACCAAAAACTACTTGGCCGATTTCAAAACTACTTTCACTTGTAAAAAGCTACATTATTAGCGAATAACAAAATTGCAATAACTAGGATTTTAGGTATTTATTGTAAGAATATCTAATTGTTTATTTCTTTATTTTTGTTTATTCGTGGGTTACTTTGGTGAAACGGACAACTATTTGGTTGTCGCGAACAAAAACAATTTTACAATTACTATTATTTACACTATTATCTAGGAATAGCAAAGTATTTCCTGGTCAGTTTGTTGTATTGCAATATTATTCGGTTATTTGTTGTTTAAAAATAATATTTCTAAAAATTAATTTTTTTTTTTTTTATATTTATATGTACATATAGAGTTAATTTGTAAGGAATTTTATTAAAAATCAATAATAAAATTGTGTAGAAAACACCGAATTCGTCGTTTCTACAATCTATACAATATTAAGATTTATTCCAGAAAATATATTTTATTTAATATTGTAGATGTTTTAAACACAAGACATCCATCTGCAGTTCGACATTATCACTCATACGGTGACATATGGTAATTTTTACACCGCGTTAAAAAAAAAAAAAAAAGAAAAGAAAAACCGTCCTTTTAAGATCACGAAAAATGTAAATAATAATAATTTAACTACGCGCGTGAGTGTAAAATGAATAAAATTAAAATATTTTATCATTAATCTTTACGTTTAAAAATCTTAAGAAAAGGTATGTTGACGAACAACCGTCAGAAAAAAAGAAAATGCCAAGAATATATAAAAAAAAAAAACTAACGCCGAATATATTTACATAATTCTTGATGATGAAAAAAAACACATTGTAATTTTATCTTTAATTTATTTATGCAAAACCGTGTCGCGTCCAATAAGTTTTGTGTATTTCTATATAAAAATCTCATAACAAAGGCTGTCTACTGAAAGTAAACCTGAAACTGAAGACAGTAATTGGAAACTTTGTATACGGATAAGGTGTAGGTATAGATATATAGGACTCTAACACAACAACTAAAAAAAGAAAACACCCAATTGCAAATGTAATAACTATAACAGCTAGGTAAGGCGAGTATCGGCAGTAATGTTAACACAGATCCTTCACTGCTGTCGGCTTAAAAAGAGAAAAAAAAATGATAATGCGAGTATTGGATTTTATTCCGTTTTTAACGTCATTTCGTTTAAGAGGAAACAAATAATAAATTATCGTTTATTAATTTGTAATATTTTATTAACATAAAAATTAAAAGCTAATTAACAAAATAAACTAGTCAATGCAATTACGAAAAAAAAAAAAATCACACTGTTTAAATAGTATTGACAATTGTATACTTTATTTTTTATAAATTGTGTATAGGTATAATACAATGTACGCAATAAATAAACACAAATACAATTTTTTTTTCGGTTCCCCTCTGGATCCGTTCTCACATCCTCCCATTCCCTCCCCCCCACCAAAAAAAAGTTTACCTATAGTCAAATGTATTAGTTCAATAATATAAATAATTGTATACGTACAATAATCAATTCGTTGAACCACATAGGTACAATAAGCGAATTTTTGTAGGCTTGAATTGTCATAATATCGATTACGTGTGCTTATAATATTTAATCAATATGAACTTGATTTCGGGGGGCTCGGCCGAGGTTTAGAGGGCTCGTCCAACAAGCTCTCTCACATAGGCACAGACGATTAGGTTAATTTTTTCAATATTTTACGAACGATGTATTGTGCCTGAATAAAACTAATACCAACCGTATTCAATTCGGTCCGACGTTCAATCCATATTTTATTTGAGTTTTTACCGCGCAAATGGAATTTCATTAAAACGACATTCATTACATACCTGTAACAAAAAAAAAAAAAAACCAACAAAAATGAGAAAACTGATAAATAAAACAATAAAATATTCATGAATAATTATTAATTTATTATAATAATATCGTAAAAATAAATATGATTTTTTTCGTTCCGAACAAAAGTTCTCCTGAAATAAAAGTGCAAAGTATATAAAATCGTAAATAAAAATATAGAATGTTGTTTTATAGTGGGAACTTTAGAAAAATAAAAAAAATTGTATAATTTTCGAGTTACTTCTTCCTACGCTGGTTAATAAAATGTATTCATTTATTGTTGCGCATTCTATTAGAGGCATGCTTAGGAAATTTGAAAGGGTTTTTTCTGTTTTTTACCTAATAAAATATCAACATAAATTATTATACCTTTATACCTCGAAAATTAGACTTACAACTGAAGTCCTCTAATGAAATCCGTAGTCCGTTAAATTTTCAAATCGGTCTGAAGAACAAAACTGATTACCTACCCGTTTAATTATTATTTCATTATTCGAGTAAATGGCGTCGGAATAAAACAAATTTACATGAATAATAGAATGGGAGGGAAGCGATTTTTATTATGCATGTATAAGATCAATATAAATATGAGATGTATGTTATAAAATATAAACAGATAACGTACTATTTTTATAGCAAAAAATATTTGTTAAATTTAGCTTATAAATTATAATACTAAATCGGAAAATAAAATATTCAGTTTATTACGAGGTTTTTTAGTCAGCTTTTAGACTAAATTGCTGAAAATTAGCGGTAAGACCCGGTATCATTCGAGGTTACAATTAAAATCAAAAACTACCGTTCTACACAACTGATAAGATATTAAAAAAATGTGTGAAGAAAATTGCGTGGTATCTGTCATAGTGCCGTTTGATATGAGATCAAAAAATAACGAAATAAGATTGAATAAAGTAGAAATACTGTAGTACCTAATGTAAAATCAATAAACGTTTATAATAGTCAATGGAGGGGGAGAATAACCCCTACTCCCCCCCTTTAACGTGTCTATGCATTATATATTATTATCGTAATTTGTTTTTTTTTTTTTATTAATAGATTCCAGTAAGTTTATATTAGTATATACAAAATCGGTGTAAAAAAAAAACATGACAGTTACAAAATCGCAGTGAAATTGAAACGTTCAGTCATAATGTTTGATGGATTATATATAAATATTGGAGTTCAGATTTTGTAGAAAATGCTATTTTGACGGAGAGTACGTCAGAAAGATAAATTGTAGTTATAAATACACTTGAGGGGTAATGAGTACAATAGAGTAGACTCATTTTGCCTTTTTTTTTTTTCCATAAGGCATAAAATCATTGTTTTGGTAATTTTTTTAGATAATTTTCGTGAAATTTTCACATATTTTTTTAATTATATTATAATATTGTCGCCCGAAATGAGTGAAAACGTCACTGCAAATATATTAGTTCTCAATATGTCGTTATATTTTCGTGCGAACATTTCCCGAAGTATGTTCCTATCAAAAACACACAGTTCAATCTCGTCGTTTCAATGGTTTCCTCCCGAGAGAATTTAAACTGAGATTGATTTAGATTTAAATGGCGTTACGACAATCCGAAATAGCATATTATGGTTTGCCGTTATCGATCCACGGCCCGGTCCACACTGAGGCAACATAGAACGACATGCAAGTCGTCTATGATTTCCTATTGTTCCGTAACACGTGAAAACAAATTGCAACATTGGCAACATAGCGTAAACACTCGGACAACAAAACCACAGCGACATTAATAAACAACCGGACTAAACCGAGTCCGCGCCGATAAACTTGTAGCCAAACGTTGCCCGTTTACCAATTGATCATATTTTATTGTGGTAACGCGTTTCGCGTTCAATCGAAACACGGAACAATGCGACGCGTTGCTCGCGACGAATTATCGACGGAACATTCGGTAACTTCTGGAAATATCTGGGAACCTTTGTCGCGTCAACATACATCGACGTGAAAAGCTGTTACGCGTCGCCTTGTAGCGCGGACCGGGCGGCTTGGCCGTACGTTATTTTTACCGCGAAAGCCGTCCGCGCCGGCCGTTATTAAATCATTTGTAATAACGCGGCGCGAACCGACGACGTTGCGTATTGTGACACCGCGCGATCGACAACGATCAATAGACAATAAACCGCGGTACGATCGTCGTCGGGGGAGGGGGGGGGGGTCATTCCACGGTTTAATTCGCGGTCCCGGTATAATGCGTACCCGCCCGCCCGTTAGCAGCGTAGTTTAATGTTGTTTTCCACTCCCAACCCCCACCCCTCCCCCCCACGGACAACTCGCATCGCTAATATCGCGTTACGTTATTGTAATTTTCCCGCGGGGAGACGCGCGATTTCTCGGGGGGGGGGGGGGGGTGAGAAGGGGCAGGGGGTCGGTCCGCTCTGTTTACGCCGCCGGATTCCCGGCCGCCGTCCGTCCCCCCCCCCGGCCGCGGGGACCGGTGTTTACGTTTTGTCGTCGTCGTCGTACGCCGCGACAACAAAACGCCGCATTGTGTCCGGGGCGTGATCCGGGGCGTCGTCGTCGCCGCTAACAATAACAATAATATTACGGATAACGCGCGCGCGCGATAATCGACCGGCGATTGTTGTCGTTGCGGGCCGCAGAAATCCGAATCCGATCGATCCGCGCGGCCGAAGGGGTGTGAGGGGGTGGGGGAGGGGTCCGCGACGTATTTCGCTATGAATTCGATACCGCGCGGTAATCCATCACCGCCGCGATGTTATTACAATATAATATCGTGCCGTGTGCGCACGCGGGGGACGATAATTTCCGGACGGCGCGATTTCCGCCGTGTTTGTCTCCCCGCGGGCTTTTATATCGCCGCGCGACGGACCGCCCGTAAATGACGCGCGCGCGGGCACGAAACGCCGAAGGACACAGCCCCGATCCCAATCTCTCCAGCAGCGCGTCCCGCGTGCGGCCGCGAGAAACCAAGGAATCGTAAAGCGCGTATTGGGCTATCCGGCGGATAAATCGGGACGGACACTCGCCACATTATGGCCCGGTCTTGTCTTGGATAAAAAATCAAGATTTTTTTTTTAAAAAAAAACGTACGTCCTACCGATAAAATTATTCGATTTTTGTACAGTGCGCGGGTTCTGCGGCGGGTTCCGCCCGTACCTTGTAGTCTTCGACAAAAAGCCGCAGCGGGCTTCGCGGAGAAAAAGAGTCCACGCGCCACCACTGGACACACGCGGGTGTACCTTTGAAGAAATCGTCGAAGAGCACTATTTTTAACAACGGTCGGAGAGGTGGCTGGAGAGCCGGATCCCTTCGCGTCCCCCGTCCACTTTAACCCCGTGTACGTCGGCAGTACAGGGGTGACGACGGTCGGGAAGGGGGGAGCGTTGTTCATACATCATCGACACGCAGCATCAGCGTCATCGTCATCATCGACAAACAATAGAAATCGTCCTTAATCCGTCACCGACGAGGACGCGCGGACCCTTTGCAAATATCGCGTAACGAACGCCGCAAACGGCGCAAACAGAGCCGGGCGCGGATTATACGCGCAAACGTCGGAAGGTTTTGAGAATTATAAACTGCAGCGTGTGGTGAGTGTACTCGCACCGCACGGATTCGATTCGCGCGCGTACATTGTTTCCCGAAAAAATACATTAAAGACGACGGAGGGGGAGGGAAACAGTACCGTAGCCAAAAATTAATTTCGAGGAGGAGAGCACATAATTTTGTCTATCTAATTTTTGATAAGCCAGCCGACTCGTCACCTGTTATTTTACGACTCCCTCGATCCCTTGTCGCAAATATATTTAAAATTTTCTAATTTCGTATCAAGAGAATATACGAATCACCAACTACGGAAAGGGGACACTTCCTTGAAACCGAATTTTACAGAAGGCGCGTGAAACTGTCTATACAGATGAGACGGAGAAGTCTTTTTTTATGCACATTTGAAATATTATAGATTTTTAGTGCCATTTTTCAAATTTTGACGCTATTTGTCGACAATATGCATAACATAATAACGATTCATTTTATGTTTTTCGTAAATAGTAGAAAAAAATCTATCGTTTATGCGAACCCGCGAGAAAAACCCCTATACATTTTCGTTTCATATTATAATTCATTTTTTGAAGTGTAAGCACAGTCCATCGAACATTCTACATGAATTCTTAACGGTTATATTTATAAATTAAAAAAAAAAAAATAATATAATAATATAATAATAATACACTTTCATTTGTATGATATATTGTAGCGCTTATTTCAGTTATTTTCAGCGTTATAAAATCCAAGACCTGATAACAACGGTTTTACCTTAACGCTATAGTGACGGGCGCTGACGAATGAAACCGCCGAACTTACTCAATAGTTTCAAACTGTTTATTCCGTCGTTTCAAAAAACTTAACAAATATCGCGACTAATTCGTTTCATTGATATAATATCGATTCGAACGGAAAAAAATTCTGTTGTTTTCTTAAATTATCAACCATCGATCCTAGTCGATCCAGCTCGTCGATACGATATCGACGAACGCTAACGAAAATCTTGCAACATTACAATATTATGGAATAGCGATACGCATTATTTTAGCGTTTTAATTTGATATCCAGACATACAATAATCAAAATCTAAAAATCGATAACGTTATGGTTTCCAAATATTACAGTCTTGAATTATAATATTTTTCCGGTTGCGGATTATCTCTATAGGAATCACTACTACGGTATTATATTTTTTCGAGCATTTTCCAAAGGTCGCCCTTCACAGTCACCCCCGGGGGACTATATGACGCGAGTGCGTGCATTCGAGTTTGTGTATATAGATCGATTCGAATAGATTTCCTAGGCCAAACAAATAACGACCACATTAAAAATTTAAAACGCAAAGTCTCCCCCGTTCCCCGTTATTTATAATACATGCAGGTATGGTCGACGAAAATAATAATACGATATTATAATATTTTATTATCTACACGGACACATCGCGGCGGCGATGATGACTCATATTGTCATTATCGTGCACTCGATGCGACTTTTATCCGCTTATCTTCGGCCGGTAATTCGAATTATACTACGCACTAACGATAACGCATAATAATAATAATATAACAATATTATCGTTATTGTTATTATTATTATTATCGTTATTATTATTATTATTATCGGACACGCCAGTCCCCGTTGTCACGCGGCACCACGCGAGTCCTGCGGCGGCCGGTTAATTAATCACACCGTCCGTCCGTTTGCGGTCCCCGCGGAATATTTCACAGGTGGCCGCAGTTTTGCGGGCCGTCACCGCGGCCGTGCGGACGAGCGCACTTGTCGTGTAAGCCGGGCCGCCGTCCGCGTCAGCTGCCCGTCACCCGATTCCCGGACGGGTTTCGGACCCGTCGATAACGCGCGCGCGACGTTTTGGGCGGGTTGATGCCCGCCGGGGGTGGCGGAGGAGGGGTGGTGGTGGTGGTGGTAGTGGTGGTCAGTACCTGTATCCCCCCCGGAGTATTGTGGACCGGCGAGAGCACGGAGGGCCGATAAACTACGCTCCCGGACCTGCGTTACGTCCCGTAAACCCGTCGTTGATACGCATCTACTAGACGGGACATTCGGCGCGATAACGCGTTCCGGCGGTTCCGTTTCGAGGACGGCGGAAACGCGCGAGACGATAACATACGAGGGGCGTATCATTCGGCCGTCCTCGGAGGAAAAGGAGGAGGAGTGCGAATTCGCTCACTCTCACATTAGAGGGCTTTATATCCGCCGTCCGTATAGTACCGGTACGCGCACGCCGGACCGGCCGATGACAAATTATTATAAAGCCGCGACGCCCGCGGCCCGTTAATAAAGCGTTTTCAATTATCGATTAATCATCGACACGGCGGACAGATCGTATGCCCACGCGTACAGTACCGCGACGAGTACAGTGCGTTCGTATCGAAATACATATACACGCTAGAATAACAACACTCGATATACGACCACGTCGATCCGCGGGGAAAATTAATTATTTAAAAAAAAAAAAAAAGGTTTGTTTTTTATATTTTCGGTAAAAATTGATCGTGTATTACCGCGGATTCTCGTTTCGAAATTACGCCCGCCATTGTCGTGCGGCGTTAGACCAGCCGGTCACGGGGGTGCAGATTTCGCCCGATGGAAAATTAATTATTTAAAAAAAAAAAAAAAGGTTTTTTTTTTTTTTTTTCCACATTTCACGTTTCACCCCGCTCCAGTGTTGTCGCCCGAGTGGGAAATTCGAACAACACACCACCACAGCGACTCGACCCTACGCTTTTCATCGTCGATTATTCAATATTGTTCGTCAACCCCGCAAAATAATATTAAAACTCCCTCGAATAAAATAACGTATAGGACGTATGGGTACGGGTGCATTATCGATCAGACACGACAGATCGAATGAATCGACAACTGCCCGACAACAATAATAGAAACACAAACAGTTGTAGACCGGTTAAAAATATCGAAACGAAACGGCCCCCTTCTAACCCCGTACCCCGTTTCAAAACCGCCTTTCGGTCTAATCGTAAAGGCGAAAAACCGAAATGCGCACATTCTTATAATACAATGCGTTCGAAATACAATAAAGTGAAATATTTAGAGAGAGAGATAGAAATTTGACCCTTTCCGGTCCCGAGCCGTAAAAACGGTCGGTTCGAATTTAGCAGTCTTCCGTTGTAATCGCGTCGTCGTCGAGTACTGCGGACAACTATAATTGAAAAATAATCGTACAGTTCGTTCGCTTTTGAAGGAGCAACAGCTCGATGACGGGCGAAAAAGAAATATAATATTATTATTTGTCACGTTATAATATTCAACAGAAATGCGCTTTACACGAATATTATGATAATTCGTCGTAATACAGAAATGATCGATTTATTTGATTCGAACGTTTCGTGAATATTGTTTTATAACCCGTAATACTGTTAAAAACAAAAATTATACATTTATAGCATCCCGGGTATGATTCCGTGTCGGAAATGAACTGCAATACACGAATACGTATCTAATAATATAATATACCATTATCGTACGAGAAAAATGATATAATGCACCTGACGACAACAAATATAATGTCATTTATCAAAAACAATAACTGCAGTAATATTCTGTTTACGTATACATCACGCACTATTTCATTGGTTATATATATATGTATGCAGGGTGATTTATTACAGGGTGCTCACCCCGTTTTTTCGGGAGTAAATTATGCATAAATTCGAATTCTGATTTTTAAATGTATTTAAAGACCATGGGCGCAACTAGGGGTGTGCTATGACGGGCTAACGATAATATTGTGATAGTTTTCTTCACGCGCGGTTCGTCTCGAAATCGAAAGACGATTTAATAAAATTATCAAAATCGCAAACAGTGAAATTGTTTTAAACGGAAATTGTTTCGTAAACATAAGTGTATAAGTTTGTTCATCGACATTTCAAACGTCTTGAACCGGTGAAAAATGATTGACATTTTTTAGAAAAATACGATCGAGAACCACAACAGTGTATTGGTTGTTTTTTTTCCTTAACGTTGCCATATTTGATTATTTTTATTGGACGAACGCGTGCAAATATTCGCAGATACTGGTCTAGTTTTTTACACAACATTTTTATACGGGAAATATTTTGTAGATTATTTTTCTAAAACTGCGATATTTATCGTACTGGAATTCACAACGAAAATCCGATTAGCCAGATAATATTATTATTTGAGTAGTATACAACTGCTGTCCGTAACCTGCAAGTAATCTCCGTACGAGTTGCGGCCGTCGCACAAACGTTAACGTATTCGTCTGGTTTTCCTTAAACCGATAAGCATTGACTTATTATGTCTTAATTATGATTATAATATACAGATAACGGTTATGCAGCGGTCCAAACCAAAAATCAAACGGTTGGATGAAAAAAATACAACGACGCTGAATCTCAGGTGACGCGATAACGGCCGAGTTTCGTTTTCGTGATAATAAAATATAATCATAACAAAAAAAAAAAAAAAAAAAAAAAAAAAAAAAAAAAATGTGACCGACAGGCCATTTTCGCATTTCGCCGCCGGACCGACGGAAGGGTCCCGAGTGCATCGTTCTGCAGTATAAAAGGTCGCGCCACGTGGACAAAAGCGAAATGCGCATTTTCTTGCTGCACGGGCGTCATAGACGTGTAGGTACCTATAAACGGGTGTCGCGGAAGACACGTACTTGAATTTCGTTAATACGAAAAGGAAAAAAAAGAAGAAATCTTTCTCGCACACACACACACACACACACACACACACGTAATGCAATAAAATATTCCGAACGGTATGTTTGTGGACCGTCGGTCAGCGGCGGCGGCGGTGGCGGAGTGGAACTTGTGTGTAGAGATGGAATCAATAAACCGGAAGTACGTACGTATATTTAGTATTATATATATATATATATATGTACGCCCACGAAAGAAAACCCTCGTAATATAGGCTCTGTCCCTCGGCCGTCGTCAAAGTCCGTGTCAACAAGCCCAGGAGGTCATGATTAATGTATTAGAATCTCTCTGGCAGCAGCAGCAGCAGCAGCAGCAGCAGCAGGTCTCTGGTTCGTCCCGTTCGGCACCCCTGCACACATTATCGAGTGGCCGCAACGTGCTCGGAATATTGGCGCAACCTGCACCGCCGCCGTCACTGCATCAATCACCCTGTATAAAAATCTCTCTCCGCACGCGGTTTCTGCCGTTGCAGAGCCGACAATTCCGTATTCCATATACATTATTACCAATTTCTTATCTTATTTTCGGTACAACTAAGTATATGTATGTATGTCGTGTACTATATATCGATACCTCCTACTACTATTATTATTACAGATTCCTTCTTTTCTTAACCTTTTGACGATCTCTGGCGCAAAGAGATTCCGACGTCACGACGACGACGACAACGACGTTTTCGAAATGTCAATAGATCTTATTATATTATTTCCTCGTCAAATATTGTGAGATTCGAAACGCGCGACAACATTTCAACCTTTGAACGATCCGCGTCCCGTGCAAAGAACCCGACGCGTAAATAAATAAATCAAGATTCGCGGATACGGATAACACCCCTCCGATTGATCTTGCCCCGCCGCAAACTATAAACTACAATAAAAATTAATGCTATTCGCGCGATCCAAGTAAAAACTTTATACGAACAATAATTGAAAAATGTTTAAAAAATTAAAAAAAAAAAAAATGACAGAAATGGAAAAATGGGGAAAATATTCAAAGTATGAAGCGCATAACGAAACCTCTTGAAATTATGACATTTTGAAGTTTACCAAGTTTACATTAAAATTTCGTAAAAAAACGTACTTATATTTAAATACCTACGTATTAAAAATGCCGAGACTGTCGATGGGTGTGCCACTGTTTTAGATAAAATATATATGTCTGTATGTATCAATAAACAACTGCCAACGAAAAACGATTCTGACCAGACTAATGTTAATTTATTTTAGTCTATTATTATATTTCCCTTGTTGCGAAGGTAACTCGGAAATCAACAACAATATTGTAAAACAATTACCGGTTTTGCACACTATTTATTATGCAAGAAAATCACGAGGAAAATCAAAAATGTTCTCCCGAACGCGCCAACGGGATCAAAAATACTACAAGAAAGTTCATATGAATTTTTTTATTGGAACAAAATTGTTGGTAACGCCAGTTGTTTGAAGACACGACATACACACACACACACACACACACACACAATAGTAAAACCGATACATTCCTCGCTCCGTTCACAATCTTCAAATCAATCAGATTATCTAAGGACGCATAATAAAAATCACACTGTTGTATACATTCAATGACATCCCGTGACACGAATCGCTGTTAAGACGAGCGACATAAAAGAGCAAACGACAAAAAAAAAAATAAAAATAAAATTCGAACGCATTAATAATCGTGTGCCGAACTCGAGTAATAATTATTATAATATTTAATTTTAATCGGTTTTCGTGATACAAAGGTGGCACACAGCTGAAACCTTACTAGAAATTAATTGCATTAATAATAATAATTAATTTTTTCTAAAAAAACACACATTTTATTTTTAATTAAAATAATAATTTGAATACAAGAGTGCGTATACCATCGAGATTATTATAATATTTCAAACGCACAACAATTTCGGCGTATATGCAAAGTTCCCAGAATCATGAATAAAATAATATTGTTAAAAATAATATTGCGTTTTTTGACACAATTGTAATAAATTTATACTTGCGAATTTTTTATTTATTATAAAACTGGCGTACCAATAATTCGTTTTGTTTTTTTTTTTTTATGAATACATTAATATACATTCGTTGAGTAAATACTGTTGATTTTAATTTTTCAATTTAAAAACACCGTACGCGGTTTATATTTACATCAAAGATGAACGCAATTGAAAATATTTTATTCTCCTTAAAACGTCAAATTCGATATTTTACAACCGATAACAAAAAAAATAATATTAATAAGAAACACAAAATTAAATTATATTAATTCTGTACCCACGAATTGTTCGTAACTTATTTTCATAAAACAATCAGCGTAGGTAAATAAAATACCTACCCTAAAAAATACCCGCCCGCACCCCGTTAAAACAATCCTTTGTTCTAAATAATTCCGGTTTTTATTTTTTTATTTTTAAGGGTCCCGTACCCGATGCGACAAAAACGGAACCAGTATAATTTCGTCGTGTACGTCATACGTGCTACCGACTTTAGTTGATTCCATATTTCCATAGATTCTGATAAAATTATACAAGGCGACTAAATATAGGTATCTCACGATACAATATTGCGTAGTGAAATTAAAAAAAAAAAAACATACTTTGTACGATGGGTGGGCCACTGTTGTAGGTGAAAAGTCGGGAAGGTAGAGGGGAATTTAATTTATATCTGCGCGTAACTACTATAAACCGTCGGTAACGAAAAACGATTCGGAACGAACGTTTCCTTGATACACGTACGTAAATTTTCCCGTTTTTCCTACGTTCTTTTCCTCGATTTTTACGAAAACCAGTTGAATAATCGAAAAACGTCCCTTCATGAAAGTATCGCCCAGAAAAAATGTTCTTTTAGACAAGGCGGTACACTGCATTTAAAAGTCGGAACGAGATTTCTAGTAGAATAGTTGTTTGTAGATAAAATTTAAAATTAACATCATTGCGTAAAGCTAATATATATATATATATTCCTCGCTACGCTCCGTATCTGAAATTACGATTTACGCGTAGGTTTCTTATATGTTCTTGCGTAAAATATTAGCCAATACGAAATTATTCACACGGAAAAATTACAAACAATATCGAGTAGGTTATTATTATTTATGATATAATTTAGTTTTTTTTTTTTTTTTAATTAATTAAAATTATACACACCGTATAATACCTCGGCGGCGGTTTATTTAACCCGGACGTTATCCGACGGTAATAGACAATTATTATTTTTGAGCCATTCTCGACAAGAGCAGACGGCAGCTAGAATGCCGCGGGGACGGAAACCGATTTCCAATTATATATCGGCGAAAGATAATGTCGTCCGGTATAAATCCGACGGAATCCTATTACGGATAATAACATTCCTGGCGAAAAGGGGGATGCGCCTGTCATACTAACCCGTTCGTATAATTGATCAAATAGACCGCGCGCCGCTGCAGTACACGGCACTCGAAAGGCCAGACTGCAATTCTAAAAACTGGACGTCGCGACGTCACGTAATAATCAGCGTTGTGTTTTGTCCGTGTGTATAAATCGATTATTGTCTAATAAGTCCGGTTTTTTTTCTTTGTTTCTTTATCCGGATCGACGGACGAAATAATGTCGCTATGTCTATTAGTCGTTACCTATATCCGAATCTATAATATTCGAGAAAAACATATCCAGGCGGAAAAAAATATAAAGGTGGAAAATATATCCGAGGAAAAAATACCGAAGTATAAATGTATAATTAATAAATAATCATGTTGTTATTCGCATACATATCCATACACATTCGAAGTAATTCTCGACTATTCGGTTACAATTTAGTTAACAATAAAATATTTAAAAATCTCTAATTGTCTTCGGATATTGTGTTATTAACTTTAAATTGTAACTGAGTGATCAATAATTACTTAAAAGACATATGGTTACGTGTATAAATAACAACGTGATTACTTATCAACTACTATACATTTATACTTTGATATTTTTCCTTGGTTATTTTTTCCGCAAGGAAATTTTAAACTGGATATTTTTACCAATTACCAATTTGCATAACCTATACGAAACGAATCGTTCGATAAAAAATACTGTAAGCGAATTAATATGTTTGGTAATTAAGAAAAAAAAACTACATCTATTTTTTGATTTTTCTTTATCTTTAAAACACAATTGGCGATTATTTATGTTTTTCTAGACGTTTTAAACATTTATAACAATGATGATTATTTTTGTATCAAATAACTTTTCTCTCCGAAATTTTGATCCGATTTTCAAATATAGTACCTTTTCTGAAAGGAAAACATGATTAAGGTGGTAATTTAAAGTGGTTATTTCCCAAGAGTTTTCATAATAAATGAGAAAAACTTAGGAAAAACGAGAAAATTTACGAAATGTATTATTTTCATATCGTAAATATGACGGCTTTTAAAAACATGTACAAACGAACTCCGCTAATAGTTTTTCGTTAGCAACGATTAATCGTTGCGTACGATGTCATTTCCGACGTAAAATTCAAAAAAATATTTTTTAGTAACTCAAGATCGCATTTATATATGTACATTTTTATTTTGTTTGTATTCAATCATATACTTGATAATATACTTTATCATACTTTATCATCATCGCTTGTTAATATAATCATAATTATTATTATTGTCATATAAAATGACGTCACACAAATCGCGCGTACACGCAAGGTGACAAACTGGAAATATCGATCAATTGCATTAGATTATTATTAAGTACGGAAAAAAAAACAACATATTTGTAATTTAATATCTCCCCGGATAATTAATACCGTTCCACTTGAACAGAATAGACTAAAGAAAAAAACACTCGCACGTGATTAAACGTTTGTTTTAGTCACGGACTAAAATGATGGACTGACATCGAGTGCATTATCCGAGTGAGCCAAAACTGTTTCGGTAACGAAGAGCGCGAGGGGTAACGGAAATCGACTGATTTTACGCCAACTACGTGTACATTGAACACGACCGATAAAAAAACAAAACCGTTCTAAAACGAAGCACTCTTCTTATTTGTTTCAAAACGCAAGAATAAATATAATACTTATTTAATAATTATACGTCAAACACATGTGAAAGTACACGCTATCCGGAAATTATCCGTAATGTAGGATTATAATATTTCTAAAATTATAAGATTGTATAGATGGCGTTCGACTCTCTCGGTTTTTATAATATGTATATGTGTGTGTGTGGTGTAGTGAGGGAAAAGACTAAACGTTTAATATTCTTTGCCCCCCTCCCCCCGACGCTGCCCGTTCGACAACGATATCTTGGTAGTCCGACGGATGCAGTGATACAGGAGAATATGCTATTCTGATCTGATAACCGTCAGTAAAATGACAATGTATGTTATAGATAAGAACAATGCATAATATATAATTATAACAACGGACGTTTGTGATATCATGTCGACCGCGGCGGTCGCACGATGTTATTAGCCGTATATTATTATATCGAGACAAATCGCGCGGACCCCTAACGAGGAGAGAAGACGTCTAAAAAAAAAAATAATAAAATCATACAAGCAGGGGCCGCGCACGGCTATCGTATATAGTCGTAATGTACAGAGACGACCGTTTCGTCATGTTTTTATGGCATTCGGGAGAAATATCGTATATAAGGAAGAATGCCGTCACTGTATAGCTCCCCTCCGGAGAATAATAATAATAATAATATGTCATCATTGTTTCAGGGATTTTTGTGCGCGCGCCCGGCATCAGCAGCAGAAGCAGCGGAAAATACGAGGGACGTACTATTATTATTATTATTATTGACTTGTCATCCATAAATTCGGTCGCGTACAGCAGCGGCGGCGGCGACGTCCCAGAAAACTGATAAAAATCTGCACACCCCCGCGGGCAGGGCGAAAACATTCTTATTATATACGTAATATTATATTTTGTCCCTCGTTTATTTTTATTGCGTCGTCACGGCGTAATTTTTTCGACGAGACCGGACAAAATTGCGTACACGCACCGGTCTATATTATTATAGCGGCTCTCGCAAATAAACCCGTCAAAATCGAACGTAGCGTACGGCGCAACAACAACAACGACGACGTTTTTTATTTCAATATATTATGGAAGAAGACGCATTAATTCTCGCGTGTCTCACGCTACGAGTCTCGCCATATGTTCAGACTTTTTGGCACCGCCGCCGCCGCCACACAAATGTTTATTGCCATCTTGACCGTCAAGCCGAAACAACTGCAACAAAACAGTATATAACAATATACTGCATATTAAAATACTATACAAGTTTCGATTTTCTTTTCGATTTCCTCGTTCCTATAACATATCTATATCTATATATATATATATATATTAGATTCCGAGCGGACCGAGGAATGTATACGAATCACTAATTGCAGAAAACGGACGTGTCAATAAAACCGAACTCTACAGAAGGCACGAAAAACTGGCACATAGCCGGGAATCGTCCCCTTGATTTCCTTCCAAACGCACTATAACTTTAGTGGCCGATATTTCCATAACGGGCAGTAGTTTTACACACAAAAATGTAGACATTTCCCTTTTCTCGCGATTAGAGCAGATTTATATTATATAATATTGATTTTACTGCGAAGGCGTTTTTCTTTTTGTTTGTCAGTAAACAACTTTATTACCAGAAATACTGTTCCGATCGAAAACTTTATAGGAACTTTGTTGTAGCATTTTCGATATAGTCGGTGCGTTTCGGGGATTATTTTTTGACTATCCGGGTAATTTTGTCTTAAAAAATGAGAAAAACTGAAGATTTCTCGTATAATTAATGTTGAATTCTGGGTTACACCGCGACAGCAAGGAGAAATTACGACTAATAATACTATACTTAGAATTGTTTTTCGTTGCGCACAGATATGAATTTAAATATTCGCCTTTGCTAAAACTGTAGCACATCCAACAGCAGTATCAACATTTCGCGTATACGCGTCGCCCGTGTCCTTCGGCTGTGTGTAATATTTTGCAGGAAAACTGTATTATTATTATTATAATTTTTTTTATATATAATACCATATTATTATAGAACATGTGTGACGGACTCGGAGAATATTTTTACTCGGGTATTATTCCCTTGACCTTCGAAACAAAACCATAATAGTGCGCGTACCTATCGATTTTGGACACCCTCGACGGACGGACACCCATGACATGTGCAGCAATAAAATAATATACAACAACCATATGCGGCGACGGCGTCCTATTATTTTTATATACATAATACACATATATATATATATTTTTTTTTATGGGGTTTCAACGGGGGGAAAAACCTAAGAAAAAAAAACATTGAGAATCTATTATACGCGCGTGTGTTATTTATTTATTATTATTTTTTTTTTATGTCAAAAACTTGTCATATAGTGTTTTTACGGTTTCGAACGAACTCCGGCCGGAAACTTTACGAGCCTTTTTAGGTTATAAATTATTACTACGCTATAATATATAATATAGACTCGTCTAGGCTTCCCGTTCTTCAAAATTCTTATTTTTTTTTTTTTTTGTTTTTCGTTTTTAATGGTAGAGAACTTGTAAAACACGGCTTAAAATCTTCACAGCGTGACGTTTGCTAACTACCATAAGGTATATGAAGCCCTATTCTGTGAAAGGTTTGTTTCGTCCCGTTCAATAAGGGGGTACGAACCGAACGAGAAATAATACAAAATTGTATTCGTATACTATCCTGTGGAATGGAAAAATGCATTATAGAATTATGCAGGTGCGGATTGAAAACATGTATGGGTGCACAAGAAATTAAATTTGATGTATGTACCTATAGGGGTTTTAAAAACTGTTCGTTATAATGCGTATTGTATGATACACCTGATTAATAACGAAGAGAAAAATTGTTTTATTAGTACATATTGGTTATACTTGTTAAATTGTGTAAGAAACTGTAATAGCGTCAGATACTTCGGCTTTCAATATTACCGTTTTCAACGCTCAAATATAATTGGTTTTTTTTTTCGTTACTAAATTTAGAACTGATGCTTCATTATTATCTTTATGGGTATTTAATGGACGTCCCGTTAACAACGGCTAATTTACGTTTACCCGCAGCAGTTATATCGGCACCGGTGTATGAAACAACGGTGACGAGCGGTCGATTCCATCCAGAAAACTCCCGAATTCCCTACACAAACGCCCGAGAACAAGAAAAATTAAACGAGACGTCGGTAGGTAATGGACTATTATTATTATCGACGTCGCACACCTGTCTTCATATTTCCCGACCCCCGTCCCACTTTACCCGAAATGACGGTTTTGACGTCGACACTCTGTATATGCATACGTACGCGGGAGCATATACAGTAAGGGCGGCGGGGGTAAAAGGACGCCTAACGATATAATATTATGTGAGAAAACGTATGATTTTAACCCGCCGGGGACTCATTAAACGAAAAACACTTGGTGTTCATATGCATGTATGTTTGTGTGACGGTTTTTGTGTACAGAACAATAATTCTCCCGTCGACAAAAAAAAAAAAAAAAAAAAAAAAACCGTCCTCGGAATACGTACATATACACACTGTTTCGGAAATAAAATTTCCGTCGACACTGCAGCTATATTATAATAATATTATATACGGAATATATTTTGTGGCGGATGCGCATACGGCACGTAGAGATTTAAAACGGTACGCGTATCGGTGCCAATTAAAACACGATTGCGTTTCGAAAAAATAATAATATTTTTACCTAAATATATCAAATCCAATCAAATATACCTATATTATCCGGTTAAATACACAAGAAAAATGAAATACGCCCACGGGTCTAATAAACAACGATAAGGTATTCGAAATTCCGTTTTAAGTAAACCGATAAAAGCAAGACAAATAACGATAAGAATAAATGATACCGGTCGGAAAGCGTGATTCCAATACTTATTTTTCAATTTCAATATTATATACTACCATCGTGTACAATTGTAAAATCGAAACGAAGCGAATGGAAAAAATTAATCGAAAAATTCCGATTAGTTACGCAAAACCACGTCGGGTAGGATTTTGTTTTGTGTGCAGCGTATGTTAATGTGCGACCGGGCCGCGTTACCGAAATCTAAACATACCGAATTCCGTTAGGAGTCGTCGCCTCGTGAGTTCCGAATTGATACAATGAACCATTTAGGACGGTTACAAACCCATATAGTGACCCACTGGCACATAGGCAATTAGCCCCCCCTCAAAATATTCCATAGCCTTCTCTAAAATTATTATGCTAGCCCCGCCCTGAAAATTGATATTGACCCCGAAAATGAAATGGGTTTTATGGTTTATCTCGTTTTTATGATGTGACAACGAATGGGCTATACAGGTCGTATGATACAAGAAATTATCTTTTTTCCACATCGCTAAAATAGCACTCCCCCCCCCATCTTTTTATAATTCAATCAAATCTCCGCCAATGCGGTAGTGCGGAGATATTCGTTTAAAACGTGTTCCATGGCTGGTGACTTACTGTCCTTTAACTAAACTACCGAAAAGATTTCAATACATTTTATACTTGGTTGCATATAAAACAAAAATTAAACTAAACGATATTATTAAAGATTACAAACGAAATGTTCACAGTTAAATTAAATCGGCTGATGATAAAAACGTGATCACGAAAAGAGATAACACGCCGAGGTTGTCAAATGGGTTCAATAAGGAGAAGTAATAATTCTAGGACGGGATGACAAATACTCACCGCTCGTCACCGTCTATGTCCGAGACGGACATACAATTTTGTGACCGATTTACAAATCAGTGTGACCGGTGAAATGAAACTAATTTCATTATTATGTAACGGCTTCCAATTTTAAGTGGAAACAGTCACCGGTCGTGTTTTTAATGAATTTGTGGTGTACGTATTATACAAACCTTGTCAATAAAATACAACGCAATATATACAGCAGACATTTCATTGCAGAGATGGTTTTAAAGTCTAAAGAAAACTGCAGTAAAAATTTTGAAGAAGTACTGCTATAAATTACATAAATAATAATTATTATTATAAGTGGTAATTATTTCTTGAGTTCAAATTGTTTATTAGTTACGCCCACGTATAATTCGTCTGTTGATCTTTTAACTATAAATTCGAGATTTGATATTAAGGTAAGGTCGGTGTTGAATGGTGTAATCTGTTTGCATAGTTTTAATCGTCGATAATTAATAACAATTATTAATTATTGATGGTTATCGGTTTTGAAGACCGGAATGTTACAGTCATAAGTTAATAATAATGTTGGGGAATAGGCAACGTGGTTAATTTCCACTATAAATGATTCCGTCTTTGAATTTTGGGTAGTAGCTTTTACTATTGACGCTTCTACGTCATACAAGATAACAAATTCACATAATTTAGGTCTTTATTCACGTTTTCTCATACTACTTCTCCTTTATATCGGTCTAAACCATAAGAGTCAGATAATTTTAATCTAAATCTCGACGGTAAAAACAGGACGTTTTCTTTGTTGTTAGCTGTGGATATTCCTTCTGAAAGATGTATGGAACACTTAGCTTGAATCACGGCCTTGTGCCAAGTTTCTGTTGTGTTGGTGAAAATGGTGCCTTCACAATTCCCACCTGTGTCGAGTCCACCACCGCTAGTGTGAATAATTAAAATTATTTGATTGATTTTAAGTCCAGATATTATTATATTCTCTAAAGGTGTGTAGTACCCATACTCTGTCCTGGAAGATCTCTTTGCATCTGGCAGTTCTCAATTCAATTGTTGTTGAAAAGAAACAGCCGTCTACCACAGAACATCTGATTACGAGGTAGTCAGTGGAAATGAAACACGTTCGAAACTATACGGAGTGTGTCTCTACATTTTGTAGTAGTTTTATCCGATTGATGTGTTCGATTTCGACGGGTGTTGGTACATCGCAGTCATACGCTGTATGAATCCGTACGCGATTGTTAAAATATATTATAAAGAGTTAGAAATATAAACAAAGATTTTCGGAACACAATGACTTTATCTACAGTGACGGCGTATAGAAAAGAAAAAAGGAGGGGGACAGAAAAGAGAAAGAAGAAGAATGTAGTAGTTAATTTTTGTTTCATTTGTATATACTACTAAGGGGACTTAATTAGTAAATACACTATAGTGCAACTAAATCGACTCGCCCACAAAAAGGTATATATTTTTATAAAATGGCTTAACTGATTTTCAGAAAACAAATTAAAAAATACTGAAGACATCTTTATGATGTTAATGGTGTCGTAAAGTAAAAAAATAAAGTAAAAACATTAAGATTTAAAAATAAAAAAAATTGTTTTGTAATAATTTGGTTAAGCTATTTTTTTAAAAAAAAAATATGCCTTTTTGCGGACGAGCCAATTTAGTTGCACGCGAGTGTATATTTTTTATTTTTTTCAGGTGTGTATTCAATTATAGTATTTAAACGCCGCAGATTTTTTTCGACACTGAAATCGAATTGTCTGAAACATAATATTATTCCCAGTCAGCTATACTAAATGGCGATTCATTACCACGGAAAACCGATACACAATAAAACCGCGTATGATTGACCGTGATACGATTGTCAGAATATATATACGTATACGGATACTCGATTTGATGGCTGCGACTTGTCCGGGGACGGTATAATCCGATTTTTGAAAAGGGTTTGTGCCCCCGGTGCAGTGCATTACGTTCCGGTGGCGGTAGTTTAATCCGATATTATAATTTTCGGCCCCGTAAATGTTTCCGGACAAACGAGCAATACTGTTGCTGCGCGGCGTTCATTAGAATCCCATTATAACGCGTGTAGTCGCCGGATGATACAAAATAGACCGGAACGTTCGTACCTCCCCGCTCAAGCCTTCCACCTCCCCCTTCCCCTCCACTTCATCACCAGATATACCTACCCTCGCACAGAGCATCGTCGCCGTGTCATCGTGACCGTCTGGTAGATCCGTCCGCGATCGGACTGTAATATAATATACAGGGCGATCCGTTCGTCCGATGCCGATTTTCTCGCGGAGGGTTTTAAATATCTGCAGGGCACTCCGAAATTTGATTTCTATTCGTTACCCGAATTTTCATCCGGAATCCTTTGATATTCGAAACAAGTACACTTACGATTTTCAATTGACCACCTCCGGCAGATTCCACGCAGATTTGAAATGATAAAAATTAAACCTGAGCAACTACAGCTGGGACTCCTATACAAATGTTTAAACTATTATACTTCGGTATGACTCGTAACCGTGGTAAATCCGATATAATTGTATAATTTAGTGTTAATTATATATGCGTGTATTGTGAGTTTTTTTTTCCGGCTTGAAAAAAGGCGAGGGGGCCAGTTATTGTTATTTGAAATTCGAAATTTAACACGTGAGGACCTAGGGTAAAATTGCGTGAACATATTGTAAACATACGATTATCATTATTGCAGTAAACCGGTTTCTAAAACGACTGCGGGGAAAAACTCAAAATCCATATTATACGAAATTTCCATACGAGTCGCAATCGTTGGGTAGCCATAAAATAATCGCCCTGTATACGTATATACACATATATAACGCCCGATCAAATCTACGACGACCGATCTCGCGTTACCCCGAAACTCCGAGGGTTACAATAGGGCGACACAATAATATACGAGCGCACTGTATACGTATATAACCGCATGTGCACGTGCAGGGGGGTCGACCGTGGGTCCTGCTGCAGCAGGATGCGGTGATCCTCATCGACGAGGTTTAATTCCAATTAATTATATTATATACGACGGGACGGACGGTTTTAATTGCGGGGTCCCGCCAAATTAACGGACGAAGAAATATTATTTTATATCCGTCGAAAAATTATATTATTAACGATTATGTCGTTATCCTCTCGGTGGCGTCGTCGTCATCGTCGTGGTCGTCGTCAATTTACTATAATATAATAAAACCGCCGTCGTCACCGTCTAGCTGAAGATTAATAAAAAAAAAAAAAAAAAAAAAATGGTTTGAGAAGGAGATTTTTATTGCAGTGCAGATACAACGCGAAATCGGGGGAAGGGCGAAATTGACGAAATCGACAATGACAGTTAATACAAATAATAATAATAATAAAACGAATGTAGCACTGTACGAATTTGTCCTGAAATTTAGGATGTGTTGTTGTAGGGGTGAGGGGAGTTGTTTTATTGGTTTTAAACGGTCATACAGACTGCACTGAATTAGAGTTGAAGAAGTGCTTTACGGGGGTTTCGACTAATGCAATTTTTATGATCAAATTTCATAGTTTCTTTTCTTTTTTTTTTTTCAAAAGCGGTGTACTATTTAGTTATTTATTGTTTTACGAGGAATATTTATGTCGAAACTTTGCTGCTCGACGTTGTGGTTTTTTCGTTTAATCGCTTTAGATCAGCCGTTTACGTTAATATATGATAATAAACTACGTGTATTATAAAATATTAATGTTTTGATGCGTAAATCTCATTTCCCGCAGTGGAAAATCACCAATGAATTTACATTGTTAAGTTCTCAACTTGACACTAAACTAACAGTAATTTAAAAATAAAATATTAAAACCCGAAATTCGTGACAACTATACCAAATATAATATTATAAACTACGTATATCGGAGCGTCGCGTGAGAAATGTATGAAATTATACACAAACGGTTCGAATAGATTTGAAAATCCAATACGAAAATCTAACAAATGTACAGAATCACAGCATTGATTAATGGTCTAATCCGTTTTGAAGCGAATCGTACAGACGATAATCCCCCAATTTTTGATGGCGATATGATATTATATACCATGTAAAAAACTAAGTCTGGTGTATCGTTTAATTAAACTGTCGCGTTTAAGTGAAATTACAAAAGACGCCGACAACATATTGTGACGGGAGACGATGAGTTCCTATTTATAAAACTCGACGCTCGTCATTTCGTCCGACTTCAAAAACTGTATTACTGAATATTATTAAGCAATACTTAATGTTCTGAATGACGTATACGACGCGGATGACTAAATTCAAAGTCGAATACACCGAATACGGCATCCTGTTGCTCTGTATCAAAGGACCGTCATACTTCATTATATACATGTACACCTGGTATACCTGTTTACAATGATTAACAAACAATACAAAAATATAGTATACAAAAAAAATCCGGTTCCAGGACACTAGCTATGTAGCTCATCCTATGTCTAATTCGCCACCGCTTAAACCTGAACTATAACTTGTCCAGAATATTGTTATTAATTTGTTGCGATAAAAGCTGGAAAAGATGCATCAAGATCAAGCACAAGTACCGGATCGACAGTGTGCTAAAACCAAATTTTTTTTTATACTACTTCTTTTTAGAGTAAACGCCACACGTCAGTGTACTTAAAAAAATGTAATTTCTACTATACTCGTCCTCAGTGGTTAAAGCGAGGAGAAGTAAGAAAGAGACTAAATCATATTTACCGAAAATTGAGAGGCGTTTCCGAGAACTATAACTAAACCTAATCAAACTTTCAAAAAACCCATCACGGAGAGAAGACTTCTAAAATGATTTTTCTCTCGCGCGCATATTTTGTTTCGTAAAATGTTATACTATAATAGGATTTAAAAATAAACTGCAGATCCTTCCTCGCCCCTCGAATACCCGCTCGGTAAAAATAATGTAAAACAGAGTTTGCAGATTACGTATAATCTAATATAGGTATTAAAGAATTTATTTTCAATCAAAAATAATTCGAGTTTTTTTAAAATTATTACGTTGAAAATATCTCTGCGCAAAAACTATAAGACTCTACCTCCTCCTCCTTCCCCCCCCCCCGAGAGACTTTAAAGACTCAAACTAAAGGAGACCGATTACTTTCACGTCGAATAAGAGGAGTGGCGGGGGGAGGGGGGCAGAGGACTCCGTGTCCCTCCTCCCACCAGCCGCCCATTTTAACCGCCGCTTATCAGTTTTTATACCATAGGTACCATATTCGACGGGCTCGCGAACGCGAATAATAACATTAACGATAATAATAACTGATATCCGCGATAGTAATTATTATTTCGGGAAAAACGAGAGCGTATATTATCATTACGCGCACTGCAGCTACCCAGGTAGGGCGGTTCCGTAAAAGACGATTTGCGAAAACCTTTGCGCGCGGTTCACGCGATGCGCATTATTGTTGTTAAATTACTACCACGCGTTCGTCTCTCTTACGCCCCTTTAATTATAGGCCGAAAACACGCACGGCCGCGACCCGAAACACGCGCGCATTATGCGCGAGCACGCTCGTCCGTTTCAGTCTGCTGCGCGGATTTTCGTTTTCGACCCGAATTACAAAACAAAACACGACGGAAAAACAAACGGGAATTTGTTTTTTTTTTTTATCGTAACAAACACCTAGATTGTGTTTTATCATACCTGCGATGACGACGACGACATTACAGAAAACGGCCCAACGATTAAGCGCAGCGATCGGCGAGCGTATAAGTTTTTCGTCGTCCGCGGTCATTCTTACTTATGTTTTTTTTTTTTCTATAATAACCGCCGGCATATCCTGCGATGCAGAGTATTGTATACGCGTGCGACTACTATTGCGGCGTGTAGTGTCACCGTCGTCGTCAACAACGCCGTAATAATACAATTTAAAAAAAAAAAAAAAACAACCGTTTCAGACAATTGACTCATTAAGTCTCGCGACGGCGAAACGAAAATACGACCGTATGACTCACGCGACTATTGCACAACACATACGTGAGTACTAATATACGCGTGCGTATTACACGATATTATAGTGTTCGATAAGGAAAAACAGCGCGTAACAATAATAATAATACCAGTGGCGAGCGACGGAGTGGCAAACCGAAAACGTCCCGTAGATAATATTGTTATAGTTAATATCGTACCGATCGCCGTTCGTTTAAATGCGACGCGGCAATAATACAACGTGACGTCATTGTAATTATTTCGATATTAGCCGCTAAATCAATACACGATGTAGCAACGTCAAATCGATTTGGACGCATTAGGCTGCACCGCGTTACGAGAAATTATTTCTCGCGACGAAATACCGGGCGAAACGGCTAATGCGGTTTAAATCGACGTACACACGAATAATAATATCCATTGTGCGGTCGACAACGGATTTTTCGTACACAATACTCGGGGAGAAAATACTCGATACACGCGTCTTGAAACCGACGAGTGAACATTACCATACTTACTATAACTACAGTTATTTTCTATCGAGCTTCGTAAAAAAAATCAAAGCTCGTAATAAGGAAAATCGCTGAATTTTAATCGCATAGCTATGTACCTACTATAGTCAATACTGTTCGCGGGTAGGTCACTGTTGCGGACGGATAGTTACGGGAAGGTAGACTAGTGTGCAGGGTAATTTAATGTCCATACTGTGTGCGCGACGCGACGAATCATCGCGAACGAAAAAAAGTACGATTCTGAGCTGAGTAGTATTAGTCGTGATTTTTCCCCATGTTACCGAACTAAAAAAGAAATCGACAAAAATTAACCAACATCAAAGAGGACAAAAGTAATGGAGGGCGTAAATTCCACATATTTTATAGTACTTTAATTAAAAAACGCTTAAAAAAAAACGACAGGCACGAAAAGCGATTTTCTAGAGAAAATATCGGGAATTTTGAAATATTTCCCAAATAAAATATCGACAAACGGAAAGTCCGCGTCTTTTACGGTATGGCGCGGAAAAATCGGAGCATTTTTATTAACTGAAAAAGTGTTTTTCGAAAAAAAAAAAAATCTAACCTTTGTAAAACTATAATAATATTAGCTTCTTCTATATATACTCTGTAGAATCTCAAAAAAGGCAAACGAGCAGGTATATAAATTTCAAAATGAATTAACCCCGCGCATTAATACTGAAAAGTAATGCAAATTATTGTCACTGGATAATAATTCGAATTATGAACCTACGGAAGAAAAAAATTTAAATAACATAAATGTATTATAAAGTCGTTCGCGAGACGTTTTTATCTACACTACATGACGTATGAATTATACCACTGGGGGAGTACGCGCACATAGTCGGCGCTTATTATTAAAGTTTCTCGCTTTTATTTATTATTATTTTACTTTATTTTTTTATTTTTTTTCGCAACCCGCTTTCTTCTTGTACTACGTTAAAACCACGAAAACTTTTTCGTGCTACAGTATTATTATTATACAGGTGTACCGAACGAAACAACTATTATGATACAAACACTCAAAATGCATTTTTTAAATGCACATATAAAGTACTAATTTTTACGCGCGTAAAATAAAAAAAAACTACATAATAAAACTTTCAAATCGTATTTATTATTATAATACGAAACGGTGTATAGGTATAGTTGAACTTTACAAAAGTTCCGAAAAAAACTAAAGTTTTTTTTCTCATATTGTACAAACAAAACCCCGAATCATGCGTCTTTCGTAGTACACTTTCTAAACTATTTAACTCAATTAAAATTGCATTTTAATTACGATATAGTTTGTCGCGCGTAAATATTTAACTTTTGAGATTTCGAAAGTACAGCGCGCGTATAAAGTACAACAATTTCGACGACGGTCTATACACTAAAAACAGTTCGGCTAAAACAGTTTTAACGATACCGCGAGTATACTGAAAACGCGAAACATAATGTGATTTTTCAATACATACGATGTCCGTGAAACTGCAGTGCGTGTAACGCAAATAAACAAACGGTTCGATTAAAATATCGACCGAATCGAGCCAGTTTAATATAAACGTGCCTATACACGGATAAAAAATAAAATCCCCCCCCCCCGAAATATTTCGAGTTTTTAAAACACCGATCGAAACTAATCTCGATAAGGACGACGATAATGTGCACTACACCGGGTAGGCGTCGGTAAAAAGACTATAGAAACACGCGGCACACCCGCAAATATTGCGGAAGATTAAAGGAAACGGACACGTCGACAACCGTCTCATTAACGCGTAGGCTAAATTGCAAAACGGTGCCAAGAAGATACCGAGTCCGTAAATCGAAATATTTTTCATTATCATTTTGTTGGTTTTTTTTTTTTTTTTGTCTAATTCTAGCGAAAATTTACCTAAAAGCCTGTCACGTAGAATTTCATTTTCACTGTGTATTGTGAGCGAATAATTATTAAATTATTATTTACATTTATTATATATTTATACTGTGTTAACGACGCGGTTTAAAACGGTTATAGAAACCGCGGTCAACATTTATTCTCACTTGCCAATAAAAGTAATTATACTAATCAGTATCAATTGACAATCGGTTCGAATTGCAAACGTTCAGTCGCCGTTCGACTGCATGTGTTTACATGTTTAACTTCGGACGATACGATTCGCACAATAATTACTTTGAGTCGCGAACATTATCGAATTGAAAAAGTAATAGTTTTAACCATGATGAATTATTATAAATTATCCAATTTTTTTATATATATATATAAAGTTTTATATAAGAAAAGTTCTTTTTTACAATTTACCGGTTATGTATATTTCATAATTTATCGCGGTAGGTTTACATTACCGTGGGCGTTGGTTTTCATGAAATACGCGATTGTTAACGACAAAAGAGCCAGACAAAAATGTAGGGTACTGGAGCGCTGGTAAAAAATAAATTCATTAGACGCATTGTTCCTTAATCCGGATCTGACAATCGGTCGAGAAGTATATAGTAAAAAACGCGTAATGAACACGATACGATAATATAAATTCCCGCGCGTTCGATTTGCCAACAGTGCAGAACGTTCGCGTTTCAACGGCAAAACTTTGCAGGCAACCACGTTGTTGAGCAGTAATAATTGAATACCCATTCTGTGTTTTATCCGACTCGGACTTCCAAAAGAGCGTATACGAGTAATTATATACACGATATTTAATTCATATTGTAAAACTTTATCCATCAGAAATTCATCAGCTATAATACATTTTACATTTTGACTGTGATATACCTAATGATGAATTTTTAATTCAAAACCGGTTGTATAATACACTTCATCGTGGATACTCCAGGCGACGCCTGGATTAATTAATTAATTTTTTTTTTTTTTTTTACATATATATTTATTTACCATATGCACTTACATATTATTAGTTTATTAATTTGTAATATTTTAAGTTAATTTTTTCTTTTTCAGGGGCTTACGGATATTTTCGTAGCTAGAATTTAAATTTAAAACAATTGTGTTCCGAGATTTTTACGCGTCAGCGAAATTCGTAGATAACAAACTGTTGAGCACTCGTGTTATAATATCGGACAACAAATATAATGTCCAAATCCAAATAAAGAACGGCTCGTTTATTTGCGAATTCGTTTCGTACGCATTTTCAATTGAGAATATGAAATTTTATTTTTTTATAGTAATTTTGAGATTGTACGGGACGTTACGTTACCAACCGTATAATTATTAATCTATACACGTTTGAAAACGGAGAAAAATAACGTGAGAAATCCAAGACGGAAATAGACGAGAATTTAATATATATCTCTTTATGCGCGACGATAAACCATATGATAACGAAAAAACGATTCTGATCGGAGTTTATTTGACAGTGTTGCTTTGTCAACAATATACATATCAGTTTTACGGTAAAATGATTGCAAATGCATCAAAACATTTTCTTTAATAATATTCGTATACCTTAATGGTACCTATTTTTCTGTTTTTCCTGCGGTTTTCCCCGGTGTTCCGATTCGTCGGGGGAAGTTCCCGGGAAAACCGAAAAACGATCGCCTCAGAGTGCCGTCCCGGTCGGATTTCCTTTCGGAAAACGCGCTGCGCTTGTAAATCGGAGCGAGATTTCCAGTAGAAAATTGGTTCGCGGATAGCGAAAAAAAAAAAAATAATAATAATAATAATAAACACCATTGTACAAAACTGATAATGCGCTCCGCTCGGAACATCTAAAAAAATCTCTATAAATCGCCCGCCGCGACTGTAACACGCCGCGGCGGTAGTTTCGCGTCACGCCGAATACGAACCGACAGAGGCGCCTGTACGGCCGTTCGCGGCGCACCAACGACGTTCGCGTTCGCACTCTCTCTTGTCGCTTGTCGAAATTTCGCTCTCGAGAACGTGCGCACGGCCCGCGTGTACGCGTACAAAGTTCGGCCGTTTAAACCGTGCGAAACCTCACGCGGCCGCGCGGCGTTTCGCCGATAAAATTCACGCCGGGCTCTCCCGTCTCGCGACATAACGCCCGTGCGGCGTACGTTCGACCGCTGTGTACGGGTGCAAAACGGTACGCCCCGAACGCTATCCGAATGTCGCGCGCATTTAACACGGCGGGCGAACCGATCGCGGTGACGCGGCGAAACACCGTTGTTGCGACCCCGGCGGAATGCATAGTTCGTTCGACGACAATGTGCGCGGGCGCAAACGTCGTGAAATATTAAATCCGGCGTCTACTACAACACGGCGTAGGTGTACGCGCGGGACGACGACGCCGTTGCGAACTGCAATGCTGCGCGCGCCGGACGTTTACCAATCACGCAAATATGCTTTGCGGTGTTCCGAATCGTCCGCGCGAATCGGCCGGACGAACGCGCGCGCACAGAAGAGGCCCGCCGTACTGGGCCCGTCCGTGCTGCGGACGCGCTACGGACGTACCCGCGTAAAGTCCCCGCCGAGAGAATACCGCGCCGCGCGAGTAGTGGTCGCTAATACGCGAGAAACGAACATTTTCGTGTCTGCGATAAACGGCGGGCGCTTAAAAAACATCCGCGTACGTTTTTCAACATTATTCGCCGCGAATTCGTGTTCACGTTCGGTATCCGCGTGTTTCTCGTTATTTTTCGCGCGATACCATACAAATGCACGTACATTATTAAGCGTATATATTATAAACAAAGTAATTATTATTACGTGCGCGGAGTACGCGGTTCTTTTTCGCGCGTACACGGACTCCCGTTTTCGCGTACGTATAATACGGTTAGGTTTTTAATCGATACCACTCTATTTAGCTACGGTTGTCTGTATCCGTGTGTTTTAAACCTATAATAATGGCTGACCCGCCGATTGCGTCGAGTTTCGACTCGGTTCGGATACGGTCCGTACAGTTTGATCGGTCGGGTCTTTAGTAAAATCTTTCATGGACACAATTGACAACATTTAGAGAATGATAACCGACAAATTGCACAAATATTTCAATCGTTCGACTTTCAACTTCAAAACAGTTTTACTTAAGAAATTCGGTAGATAATAATCAGTTAAAAAAAAAAAAAAAAATTATATAGTAAATATGATGAAAATGCCTATACAGGAGTTTAGGTTTTGCCCGGTAAAAATCTTAGTTGTCAATTGACATTGTGCCATACATACTTGAAATGTCACACAACTAAAATAATATTATAATTCTTTTAAAGAAGGGACGAACGTTAACAAATGTTATTGTCAATTAAGTTTTACCGATTTATCGATTTATATCCATAAATTATACAGCGGTACTACGGCTGCGTATCGCAAACAGCAACGGTTTACCGGAACCAAACTGAATCGGTGATGGCAATAAGACCGGAAATTAGTTAACCTTAGGATCAAATGATCAGCTAAACTCGAGTTAAACCGCAAATCGTAAAACGTAACCTAAGATTGCAAAAGAAAAAAAATCCGGAAACGATTTCATCACAAGCCTATTTTTTAAGAAAATAAAATAAACCGTATAAGCCAGGAGTTTTACTACAAATAAAAATATTATATATATATATAATAATTTAATAAATTAATACGAAACAATAAGGAAAATACCGGAACAAGCGAGTAAACGTAAAAACGACAATCGATTTAGCCTCTTATCTGCAGTATAATGGAAATATCTACGGTTTAAAATTTATATTCGGAAATTTTATAATTTTATTTAGCGGTATTTTTTCTTTTTACTATTATTTTAAATGAATAAAATATTGTGTATGAATTGTATTATAGTCCGTTAAGCATTCGCAACATTGCGCATTCGGCATTGTACACTCAAGTTAATATTATATTCTATCTGAATCTATAATCCGATCGTGTATTAATAGAACTTGGTTACAGAAAAAAAAAGGCAAAATTTGATTTTTTGCAAATTATTATGTTATATTATTATGCGAATAGTACGTTTCATTAGTCATTACATATATAGAATACATTATACAAATAATTATTGCCAACTGTGCAATTTTCACACAGCAATACAAAATTATGATAAAATATTTCGAGTTAACACGTGGAAACGGTTAAATTAAATCGCTGCAAAATACGATCATAATTTCCGGGATGCTAGTCATCGTATATGTTTTTTTCGGCAATTATTACACGGTTGGTCAAGTAGTTAAATAAAAAAGAAAGTATTATTTTTCGGGGGAATAGTATAAAAACAAATAGAGGTGACGAAATTATAATAATTTATGTTATTTTTATAATTCCGTAAAATATGCAAAAAATTTTACATAATGGTTTTTGGACATAATAAAACTAAAACGAGGGTTTTTTATTATTATTATTTTACTATTTTGTAAATATTTTTAGTAAAAACCAACAAAATTGTAAAGCATTTTGTTTGTATAATTTTTCGGTAGTATAATAATTCTTAAATTGTTTTCCTTTAAAACAAAAAATGTGCAGTAGACCACAGACCGTTGTTTAGTGAATATCCAACTGCATTTTCACTTCCACTCCCTTAAAAAAAAAAATTCCACGAGAAGATGAACCGAACCTTTTTCTTAACTTTTTTAATTTCTCTAGTTTACCACACCCACCACCAGTAAGTGTATTGCCTACATAAAATATAATAAGTACCTAATATTGTTATAATATTTATCGTTTATTTTCTAGTGCAAAAACAGTAAGCAAACTTTACTCTACAAAGTGTTCAACAGACTACTGAATACCTAATTAAAAAAAAAAAACGTTTTTAATCATTTTCCTGTTGAATACTTATAAATATTTCGAGAAATATTTCCCCTGCAATAATCTAAAAAATTACAATTTTTTTTTTACAAATTATGCAAATCGTACCATTTTCGTAATCTTTATTGTCTTTATCGATATTTTTATAACATATATAAGCAATGTTAATAGTCTAGGACCCGAATTTAAATCCATTAAAAATCATCGAAGAATGCTCTAAAATGCCGTTAAAAAATTACATATACATTTTTTAATTTATTGTTTATTGGGTAATTTATAATTATTTTATAATATTTCAAAAAAAAAACATAGCGACAATAATATTGATTGAGGGGCTGTGTTTGACTGATTGATTAAAATATGCGAAAAACATGGATAATATTTTGAATTAACTAAATGTAAATAATTATTAATAAGTTGTATTATTTATATAATACAAGTATACGTACAAAATTTGAAAATTTAATACTCAACAATTTTAGTGTGACACTGGTCGTTGTAGTCAATTGAGAAATTAATCAATAAATCGCAAAATGACTACAATGACATGATATATCCAATAACATATAAGTATAGATTATAATAATGTGTGATGTAGATAATAAAGAATGGAGATAATATATTATTTGAGTGTCTGAGTCATAAAAATAATCTTTAGGTAATAATCGCAAAATATGGGTACTGGGTAAAGTGCATATTATTTATTTGTGCAATCGACCGATAGCCGATAATGATTATGATTTTTTTTTTTTTTTTACCTTTTNCTTAACGATTTTGAAAAATTGTCTATATTTGTAACTTCAGAGCTGATGTGGCACGGGTTAAATTTATTTGATTTGTCTAAAACTTTATTTATATCATTATTTTTAGTAATAGAACTTATTAGGGGGGGGGGGGTAATTTGAAAAATTCAGTTATTTTTTTTTTCATACATAATAGAGGACCACCCTAATATATATATATATATATATATATGATAGTATTATGTACAAATATGCAATAAACCGAAAAATACTAAAATCATTGAAATATGCAAAATAAAAAAAGACAAAATAATAATGTCGCCTTTGAAGTCGCTATTGCACGAATCAAATTATGTACTCGTATTAAAAATTGTGTAATGTCATTCGAAAAAAGATGCGTTTTGCATTGAAATCGGGGCCCTGCTGTTACTATCGAAAACAAAGTAAAAACACATGTAAATTTTCCGTCAAAATCACTCTACCGGAACGTTAATAATTTTATTTGTATTCCAAAATAATAATTACAACCGTTTGCGAAAATTAAAAAAAAAACCTACCGACCGACAAACATTGGATCGATTATACCTGTACGAGTATTTACGTATAATAATTACAATAGGCATACGCGCGTTATTCCGCTAAAATAAATAGAATCAATAATAGTCGACTATAATCAAAACGTTATTAACTCCACATAACGAAGTTACACAATAAATAACGATAGAAAAAAAAAAAAAAACAACAACGAATATTTTCAAAACTTCAAAAGAATGATATATATTTACGCGCGCGATCCCCGCATTGAAACTGGCGCACTGGTATATCATATTATATTACACTGTATTTTTTTTAATAATAAAAAAAAAAAAAAAATTATTAATGTAGCGAACAAAAGAGTGCGTATTGTTCGAAAATGTTCGCCTCGTATATTTTCATAATACGAAATCTAAGAACAGAGATAATAATATATCATGGAATATATATAAAAAAAAAAAAAAAAGTAAACTATACGCTATTTCGCTTGTTAGCATCAGCGCCCGGATTTCGGGTATACACATACGAGAATTTGATTAATTTCAACGAGCGCGCGTCGACGAAAAATTCCGAAATGAAATACGCACGTATATTGTAAAATTCCCGTAATACATTACCCTGTAGTTGTTCGGTTTTTTTTTTCTTTTTTTTTTTTTTAATAAACATTGCATCATTTTCTATCGAACGAACGAAATAATATTATAATACGTTTCGTATAATATTGTGTGCAGGGAATTTACTTTATTTCTTTTTTTGGAACAAAAAAGAATCAAAATAAAACCCCGACAAAAATTATCGCGATGGAATAACGTCGAATATTTAATTTGTGTTTGTTATTAATATTTTATCTCGCTTATTGGCAAACGGGTTGGCAACGAAACGTATTTTTCCGTATTTCAAACGTTTGCTGCGAGAAAAAAAAAACGACAACAAATAATAACAACATACTATTTAAGTTTTTGTTTTTGTAATTGCCGCCGGGCGTTTATATTCTAATAAATAAATAAATAAATAAATAAATTATTATTTTGTTTGTACGCTCGCCCACGTGCTTCCTTAGGACGCGCGCGCGCCAAGGACTTCGTGTTTGCGCACTAACGAATTGGTATACCTATGAGTGTTCGTAAATATTATCGCTGGTAAAAAAAAAAAAAAAATCCAAACATAATGTCGAACGTTTATAATAATTACATTGTCGAATTCGATAATATCGCAGTCGCAGCAGTTCAAATTATAATTTTGTTAATACACCGCGGTCATGTTTTATTAATTTAAGGCCCGGATTTAAATGCGATTAAAAACCACAAAACGGACTATTTACTATGGCGAAAAAGCTCGGAACATTAAAATATTAAAAAGTCGGTTTAAAAGTCCGACCTCTAAGAGGGCTCTAATTTATTCGACACGATTTTCTAAGATTATAAAAAAGATTAACGCGGAGTAATCATACATACGATTTTCCACACAATACGTAGAGTTCGACTGAAAATTGGCTTTCTGGCCAAATTTTTTTTCTCCGGATTCCCAGTACATTTCATTCCTAACAAAACGCGATGTTTGTACGAAGCGAAAAACCGTAAAACACGCACCGTGTCGGACGCGCGTACCGGTCCCCGCCCGGGATACCGGTAATTTCCCGACCCGGGTTCGCTTCTCAAAACGTAAGCCCCGTTAATTTATACGCACGTTTCTAGGATTTCCAATTTATCATTCCTATCCGCTCGAATTACCCGTTCGCGTGGTATTTGCACTCGTCGTCGAACTCCGTTTGGGTATACTCGAAAACACGTATAGTTCGCGTTTAAACGCGGTACCCGGTTAATCGTTTTCGCGCGGTATAATTTCGAAATCCCGTGAGCGCCTGCGCCGTGTCGCCGGTCCGATAATCGAGTTACGCGGGACTTTTAATCGTGTTTATCGGACCCGAAATCGGTCGTTCTACATTTCTTCGTCCGATCCGTTAACGGCTGAAGGTCGTCTGACGAACCGATAAAAGATTAAACGCGCGGTTTCTCTTCCGCAACTGCGGCAACCATATTATCCGATTGCCGCTGAAATACGGCGACGTTATATTATTGTGATTGTCGATTCGATTGCCGCGGTTATCGGCCGTTTGACGCGACTCGGCGCAAGCAAATACGCATCGTGGATGCACCTACGCGACGCGTAATGTTACATTATAACCGCTCGAGAACGTCATCAATCTCCGGTCAATTAAACGGATTTTTTTTTTTTTTTTTTTCATTTATTTCCTCTAATGTTTATCCGGCCAACAGCTCGTGTACACAGCTCCTCGTCTCTCATCTCGCGCTGCAGCGTTATGATGATAGTACATTATAACATTATCATTTTGCGTGCATACGTGTCTTTGTCCGGTCATTTTGGCGCTCGGTCATCACGGTACGCGCACGCACACTACCCACCAATTTCGGCCAATTAAACGGCACTTAATGACTTTCAACACACGGACGCGCGCGCACGCACTCGGCCACTCGAACAACTACACAGTTGTAACCGCAGTCGACATGAATATTCCGTCGTTACGAACGATGCGACGGCTGCGCATTTCCTCCGGTCGCGCCGCCCGGCCACGGGTTCGTTAAAAAAAAAAAAAAAAAAAAAATTAAAAAAAAAACCGTGTGTGTGTGTCCATCTCTCGAACGTTCCCACGCGCTCCGTCCGACACCGTCCGGTATAATTTACTACGTCGCCGCGGCCCGTACACAGCCGGGTCGGAAAAAAAAATATAATAATAGTATTACGGGACGTGTAAAAACTCGACGAAAAGATGATACACGATTTAAAGTAATCGACGCCGATAACAACGGCGGTGATGTCGGAGTTTTTAAATTCGTATTTTTAGTGTCTGTGAGCGCGAAATAACCAACGGTTTTACGGTTAGCGTACATACTAAACACGTTTACTAGACACTGTACGTCATAATGCGCAGTCGTATAATAGTAACCATAATACACGTGTCTTGGCGAATAACCAAATGTAACCCGGTTACTATATTTTTCGGTTATAGACAAATTAATTTAATATTCATAACCAAATTTAAAAACCGGTTACCTATGCGATAAAATAATGGTTTTAAACATCTACCCAATACATTTTCTTTTAAAAGTCTTTAACTTGTCTTTACGAGTTTTAGTTCTACAGAATAAAGTATATGCGCATAAAGAATAAATAAAATGCCAAGGCCTTAAAACGCTTCAAAATTTTCACGTCTATTATTTATTAACGATTGATATTATTTTTAATAAACGTATCGCTTTCGTAAATCTATAGCCAAAAATCAAAATCATACAACTGTGTCTGACAACGAATACAACCAGGTTAATCGTCAAAACACAGCTATCTATATGAATGATCATTGTCGGTTGCCCATCGACGTACGATAAGATCGTTACTAAACCGAATTAGAAGCACTGAATCAACTGTTTTCTAGACCGCTGATCGTGTGACGGCGTGAGAATATGTCGAGCCGAGAAATTAAAGATACCAATGATTCACTGCACTGCACTAGTGAAATACGTATCGAGTTTCTCGCGGACCGATGGATTCAAATCGGTACACACATTTTACCCGTAGTCCGACCGTAGACAACCATAAAAGCTAGTATAGTAATAGCTGTAATCGTGGTATTAAACACCGAAAAACAATTAGAAACTTTCATCACGCGGTAGTATTTTATAAGAAACTTTTTTTTTCTCGACGGAAAATTGACAAGAAATTACTTCCGACTAAACAAATTTTTTAACCGTTTCGAAGTCAGATTTCCGAAACAAATCAATATTCGTATACGGGCGCTCGCACCAAGACTTTCTCTTTTTTTTTTAGAAAAATACCACACTGAGGTTATGTTCGATTAACTTTACGTCGGGGTTTTTTTTTTTTTATAACAAGTTCACAGTACAAAACAAAAAAACATTTTAAAAATAGGTTTCCCATCATCACGTAAACCGATTGAAAATGTCGAAATTTGTCATTGTCACCGATCTACGCTAATTGGGCGTGAGAAAATCGTCCCGCGAATTAAGGATGAAGGGAAAAAAACACGACAAAAACAACGACGGTAAATATTATTATATTATTACGATCGAAACGCATCGGGGATCCATTATAAATTGTACAGGCGTATTCTGACTCCGCCCCCTCCCCCCCCTCGGAATTTTTACTTTTAAAACGCTATAACAATAATTAACGTATCGTTTATAGATATTTAAAAAACAAAAAAAACGACTCGTAACTGCAGCACACCCACTCGCGGGTATCCGAATAGCGGCAGTTCCCACGGAACTGGACGGGACGTGATGCGGACGATTTCGACACCGCGCGTCAGTTTTTCTTTTGTGTATTATCGAAACAACATCTGTACTTATATCTCTCAGCTCGGTCTCCCGTTTTATATTTTAAATATACCGAACTGCGAATAATGCCGCGAAATTACAAAATACACGCGCGGTCTACATAATACGCGTGCACACCGCGATCATTGTACAAGCGCGTAAAACGCCGGAAAGTATACATTTGTTTTTTGGATGTTCTAACGAACAGAGTAGAAGAGAGCAGAGTAGAGAGAATCGCGTACTGAGGAGTACGCGATTTTACATTGAGCGAGCGTATTTCGTGTAACCCGTATCGTTGGAGAGGAGGGAATGGGAGCTGAAACAGCTTTCGTCGGGTTTTGATGGTCAAATGACCACCCACACGCATATTCCGTAAATTCCATAAATAGATGTAGTGATAAAAAAAAAAAAATCATAAACAACGGTCAACGATTCTCTCTCGCTATAACCCGCAAACCGACAGACTTAAAAGCGGAATACCTCGTCCGGTCGACGGAAATCAAAAACGTCAATCAACGCCGACATTTATTTCTACTGAAACGTTCAAAATCGATTGTCATTTAAAAATTAAAACGCGCGCGGCGGTGGTTTCGCCCCCAAATATGTGACGGGTGACGACGTAACAGGGCAATTATTCAATAACATTTTAGAGCCGCTTTGTGTTTGTTTTGAATTTTCCCGAAATTTTCTTAAAAGTTATACAGGTCGTAATTTTCATGAATGATTTCCGAGTTAACGAGCGCCGCCGGATAACTGTAATTACACTATGAATACACGCGTCACATTGATTCGGGTAATAGTATTGTAAACGAAAAAAGGAAGTCGAAAAGGTACGAGGATAACACAGGATAATTGTCGGCTGTTTATCCGCAGCGGTAAACGATAGATCACTGCGAAAAAAAAAAGAAAATATTCTGAGCGGAGTGTTATTAGTAAAAGGACTCACCGGTCGGGGTTTTTTCGCCCCGTAGACCGTATAGAGATAACACGGAAATCGACAGAAAAAAAAATAAAAAAACACGCATCCGACGCGCGACGGGCACATTCGCTGTCGGTTTCCGAAATCTTTTCGGGAATTTATTCGAAAAAGAAAGAAAAAAAAAACAAAAACACTCCGTCCCCGGACGGAAACGCGGCGTTCTAATCTCGTTTTTCAACCGTTGCTCCCGGGTACGCCTCGGCGTAACACTGCCGGGGTCCCCCCCCCCCGCTCGATTATGTATTTACGGGTACGGACGGTAATACCGCGCGGCCGCCAGGTTTACGGCGGTGTTGCGCGTACGCCGGGCCGCGCGAAACGCGAAAGTTTCCGACACCTCGCCGCCGTAATAACAACGGCGACATTATTATTATTATAATCAACAAACGCGTCCGGGAAATCGTTCGGGAAGTTTGTATTCGGTCATTATACTCGCGCGCGCGCGCGCGCGCTCTCTCTCGTGTACCTCACTATATTATACGCACACAATAACGGCGCGTACCACTCGGGACGGCGGCGGCGATAATGACGCGACGTGTTTTCGGCGTCTCGTCACGTAGCCAGCAGCCGCCGCCGCCGCCGCCGTACTTTTCGCGACGTTACGCGCATTTTCGCGAAATTACAGTAAACCCGACCCGTGGAGTTACCGTGCGCGCGAGAAGACCGGCGATTATTTTAACGAAAGGTTTAACGGACGGATTACCCGTTCACGCGAACATATTATCATAATGGGTACGTTTAAACCGAGAAAACAACGATTGTTATCGGCGTTAATGCGATCGTGTCCGACGGCAAACACATATTATAAACAAGACGGCATTTTGTTATGTTTTTTTTTTTTATGCGATCCCAATAATTCGCGCGTACCCGTACAAAGTTGATTATACACGCCGGGCCCCGTTTATGTGCGGCGGGTAAAAAACCGCGCGTTTTTTTTTTATAGTAGGTACTATTACACTGAACGTCATCGCTTAATACGACCGTCGTCGCCGTAGCTTTAATCTATAATAATAATATCGCACGACCGCGACGACCGAAAAATATACACCTATATATTATAATAATGATGGTATATAAAAAAATAATAATAATAATAATAATAAAAAAATCCGCCGCAAAAATGCCTATAAACGAATATTATTACGGAGACGTTTCACCCGGCGAAACGAGTCCGCGCAACTTTTATTATAATACAGTTCAACGTATTAATGTATTAATTAGGGTTAGATTAAGTTAGGGTATAAGAGTCAGCATGTTTTTTTTTTTTAATAATCTTTCAACACATAGCCTATTGGTATACTATTTGTTTCGAGATACCGGGAACTTATAGGCCTTTTTTGGTTTTTTAGATGCATATTTCCCATATATTTAGCTCTTTTTCCCTTGTCAGTACATATTTTGATAACATTTGAATTTGTATAGCATATTTCACTAAATTAAACAAAAATAGTAAAACAAAATATAAAAATCTGGAATTTACATCTATAATATGCTATGAGTAGATATTTTATGTTTGAAATTATGATTTTTATCATCACGGGGATGACATATCTCATCTACGAAAATGAAACGAAATAGGTAATATGACAATTTTTTTAAGTACACAATATTTTATTATCATATTATCATATTTTAACGGCATAATTCTCCGTTTTGCAAACACGAAATGACCTTAAAATGATCGAAATGATCATTTTAAGGCCATGAAGTCCCTACAGCCCTAGTCATAATATGTTAACCCGCGGAATATATAAAATTGTTTATGATCACGTTATCGATTTGAAGGACGGGAAGACGAGCCGTATTCGGGATGTTGTGTATAGGCTGATTTACCTTTTGAAATGTTTAGAAAAATGAAATGTCGACTCGAAAATATTCAAATACGTTTACCAATAGAATTATAGTATAGCCCCGTGTGATTATCAAAAGTATATTCGCTGTGTTGTTGTGAAGTTAACAAAAATGTTTGCGAAAACCGCCGTCAAAAACTACTGGGGCTACGGAATTAGTTGAAAAACCGAACGTTTGCTTTATTCCGACAAAGAGAACTTGCATTATGCAACTCGGTTTTGTATTTATAATATCGAAAAAATAAAACAGACATTGCGCAGCACAAGTTTTCTTATTTTTCTGCGGTAAAAATTTGATTTCTCAATAAGCCATAATAGGCCTTGATTAGCCCCGTTGGCTTCGCGCAAAGCATATATTATCACAAATAGATGAAACAAAAAAATTCTACGATACATCACCGTTTCGTCCGTGTTAACACTCTGATATTTATATAGTGAGTCGTTTGAAATGCGTACATGTACTTTCTTGCACCATATTTAACAAACAACTTGTTTTATAATTACCTGCAATAAAAAAAAAAAAAAAACCATTAATAATGTGCATTGTATATATATATATATATATATATTGTATAATATTAACTTAATTGGATGGGTTTTACATGTTATAATAACGGAAAAATGACGAACAACTTACTATTATTTTGAGTGGCGACGTTTAATAAAAAATGATTATACGCCGCGGACGAACCCTCGGAGACGAAATATTTGCAAATTTTATTTAAGCCTATAACATTACCATCATATTACCATATATACGCCCATCGCGCGCGCCAAACACATTTTACTATATCACTCGTAAAAAAAAAAAAAATAATAATAAAAAATAAATAAACTCGGTAACCACCCATTTTTCGACCCTTTGCCACGGGAAAATGAACTGCTACGGCCGAGTTACATACTGGTATAGCGTTATAAGTATACGAAGAGAATAAAAAAACTACCGACCGAGAGTATAGACCGAATCAATTGGACAGAGTGGAAAAAAGTATTAAAAGAAAAAAATAGTGCATTCCTATAAAGTACCCCTGCAGCAATAGCGGCAGCAGCGGAATATTCTCTCGCTCTCTTATGAATTTCAAATGAGCGAAAATATGCATGCAGACTATATACTGCAGGTTGCACCCCGATAGTGTTTTCCCTTAAGAGTTTTCGAAAACCCGCAGTAAAGCGAATGACTATTACACGTGCTCTATAGGCGGCGGATATTTGGTCACATCTGTAAGGGAGGGATTGGCATTTAAACAAATTTTACCGAAATCCATTAACGAAATTATCCGCACACTCTACGCTAAAACCTATTGCGTATCTCTTTTTCTATAGCTGTGGCACCATATATGCATTTAGTTAATAGGTCGGTATGATTTTAATTTGTATAACCAATTTTTTTGGCGATGTTTTCGAGAAATAGTTTGACACATTGTTTGGTTGCAATATCGCGAAAATATTTTGTTCACTATACATTATTTTATCAATGGATATAACCGTATAATCAGTAAACGAAAACAGTATACCTAAGCGAAGGTTTTATTTGTTCGCCTGCAGGTTATTGAAAATTACCGAATACCTGTGCCATATAAACGCATAGTTCTTATAGGGCTCGAGTCATGCAATTATAAATCGTACGACTTACGCTTTTTTCACAAAAATTGCGTCGTTAAAACGAGTAATTATAATTTTCTACTTGCGTTACACGATATTCGTATTATACGCTTACGCCGTTCGGACCGAAAAGCAAAGGGAAAAAACACAGTTATTGTTAAAAAAAAGAAAAAAAAAAAAAAAACGCCAATAATTGATTAAAGCCCGTATTCCCAGGGACTGTAAAGACATATTAATACGACTGCGAGCGTAACTATATCAGTATTATCAAAGGCTATAGAACTTGACGGCGGCGTGTGTAGTCGGTTACGTTAAACTAATCGCGTCGCAGTCGCCTCGAGCTCACCGACACGGTTAAAATTTCATTGGACACAATCGTCGAGATTACGACCCGAAACGCTATTAGTATTATCAGCGTTTCGGTATACGCCGGCTATAGCATTACTTACGTCGTTAATGCCGATAGCCTCGAGCGCGGGCGACAAAAATAACAATAAATAAAAAAAAAAAAAACCTCGGAAAAATACGACGATATGATAAATTATTGCAGAAAATAGAATATGATTCGACTATCCAGTTCAAGACTGCGACAACTCAAAAATAATCAAAAATGAATTAACGACACCGTTAATTTTTTTCACTTTTTCAAAACAATTTCAATTCAAGCGCACAAATGAGCTCTTATATTTCGTTTTAAAATAACAAATTTGGATTAACATATCGACCAGTTCTAAAGTGAATCAAATAAATTAATTGAAATCAATTGGTGTATATTAACATAATAGATTAGTAAGAAAAGGTTAGGTTAAGTTACAACGAGAATTTTATTCATACATATTTTATTTCGTACAATTTATATTCGACTAAGTTAAATTTAGGTTATATTTTAAATCACTTCCCTGAATATTTTCTTTTTTGAGTTTGTCGTAGTGTTAAACTCTTAGACACGCAGACACTATAATATAGAGTATAATATAACCCGAAAAACCGGGAAGGGACGGGAAATAAAACCCGAGAATATTTCGTTTTATTTTTCTTAGGTTTTTAGTTTGGTTTTTTTTTCGGCACACGCGACGCGTATTATTATTATTATTGTAATACACTCGTCCGTGCGTCCCCTTTGAAGATGCGCGAACACGATCTTCTATTTTTTTTTTTCATTTTTTTTTTTTTTTTACACGATCGCATCACTATACATACGCTCGCATACAGCTTGCATATCGTATACGTGTAGTTCAACGGAGCGAACGGAATTGACGATATATTGAAACAATATTATAATAATATATATGCTCCCGTCTGCTTCACGGGATGACGTCGTCGTAAGTATATATTATATTTGTATGATGTTATTTCCTCAGAGAGACGGTTTTAAAGGGCGGACGAGACGGATCCGCGTACCCGAAACCGTACCGAAAATGTTATAATGTGGTACCTATCCGCATGTATATAAATATATATGTATCTCGCGACGTTCTCAAGACTTTTCCCCGGACTACCTATACACATACTTACGCGTCGTCGATAGAGAAACGAGGGGGGAAAAGAACCGCACGATAATCCCGGGGATTTAATTCTCGGCATTTTACGCGCACCGTCGAAAAATGTCGCCGAGAGACGCGGACCCGTACGAATAGAAAACGTATAGAGTCCTCGGCGCCGCGGGGGAGGTAGTTAGATTTAAAATGTCCCAGTCTCGTGCACTTTATACAGAAAATCGGTTTAATTATAGTTTCCGTTACAAGAGTGACTTTTTTGTTCTTGTCTGTCTTTAAAACAGCTTTTCGACCAATCGTCAATTTCGGGGGAGTCTGGTTTTCGACAAGGAAATTTCGATTGAACTGCGCGTTACACGAATGACTTTTACTACTCAAGAGATTACCGCGTATGCACGATCATTTTCTATGGACGCCACGTGCGGTCTTCGACTTATTTTCCCGGCGTTTTTTCAAGGAACGTTTGGTATTTGTATTTTACAATTTCGGGGAAAAAATCGAAAAAGATTACGAGCAAGCTAAGTGTTTAGGTTTTAACGTGTTGTTAAAAATGGCAGTGGCGCGCGCAGAGTGGGGAGGAGGGTTGGGGTTATATCCCCCCATCGGCTTAAAAATACAACAAAATATGAGTAATCTAATATCGAAACTAAACATAAATTTCAAACGATTTCCGAGGAAAAGCTTGATGTTACCGGCTTTTAAATCACCAACTCCCATATTCGAATCGGATAGGGAAGACGATTTTATTCACGATTTTTATTCGTTACATCCCCTCCGATCGACAATTCCTGGGCACGCCATTGAAAAGGGACACGGGGGCGAGGGAGGCGGGATAAAAGAAGTCGGGAACCGCTTTGACCGGAGGCGCGAGAGCGTGACGGTGCCAACTCTCGCCGAGCCGCGCGAAAAAACGGAACCCCTCCCCACCTCCCTTCGAAACCCGTCGAAAATTCACGCGCAAACGGCCGCGACGACGATAACGCGACAGCGATAACAGAATGAAGCGGCCGGGGCACTCGAAACGACGGGCTCGGTCGACGACGGCGAAAACGTGCCGCTACCGACGGTCCGCGAGAACAATGGACCGGTAACGTTCGGGGAAACGGCGCGCGCGGCTGTGACACGGTTCACGCACGGACACTTTGCGGCGTTTTGACGTCGACGGCACGTTCCGAACGGAGAGACAGAGACGGAGACGGAGAAAAAAGCGTCCGCTGAGAGCGAAATAATAATAAGAAAAAAAAAACCTGTAAAAAAAAAAAAAAACCCCGTCGCCGTAGACGGATATTATTATATTGTATATAAAACGTACAGTAATATACGATATTCCTCGGCACGAAAAACCGCTTGTACGAGTCCCGCCGTCGTCCTGTTCGGTCGCATCGGTCGGTTTTCGATATATTTTTTTCTTTCTCCCCTATTATATTGCCGGCGTATTCGTATTGGATCGAAACGCGTCCGCTCATAATATACGTATACACGATATTATTGTATTATTTTATTACGGCGATATTTTTTTCCCCCGCCGACGACGACGCCCCCGTCCCCCGGAACACCGTTTTACTTTGTTCGACTCGTTTTAGTAATTTTAGTATTTTTTTTTTCCAGATATGCTTTTTGTATTATACGCAGGAACGTGTGTGTGTGCGCGCGATCCTGTAGGGTTTCGCGGAAAACCGGCGATCGACCAAAATGCCGCACACGCGCACATTTCACTCGCTCCCGACGCTTATATGCCGGGCGGCACAAACAAAATGATAACTGGTCATGGATATTACAACAATCGAACCGATAACATCGCGACGTGTACTTTTCGGTTTTTCACCACGGTTTACACATGTCGTTATGACGTACATTAATAGCCGGTGGTTTGCGGAGAGTGAGATTATAGGGGTTATACACACCCTCTCTGCGACGGCCCGAAATTACAAAAAACTATGAGAATTCATTTGACGAGGAAAAGTTTGATTTTTCTATTAGAAATTGGCTTTTCGGATTCCCGTTAGTCGAGTCGAGTTCACGAAGAAGTAGACGACTCTACGAATTACGCACGATTATTTCAGATAATTTCAACCGCAAAACTCAACAGACATTTGTATCAGCGCCGGTCGTAACGTTCCAATTCTCGCCGCCGTCGTCGTCGTCTCCGTCGAATTTTACGGCGTAAAACCGCAATCGCGGTAAATTCGCACCGAAACGTTTACACGACACGGCGCGTGACTTTACCGGCACGATGTAAAGCGAATTACCCGACGACGACGGTCTATCGATCCCACGTCACAATGTTATGTATTTATTTTTTTATTTTACATACATTACAGGCGGTTGCCCAACGCACAGTGACACGAAGAAAAATCGTACGTAGTTTGGAATCACGTCGGGTTTTTTAGTCATAGAAAGGTACTATGGGCTAGAGAGGTTCTCGTTTGCCAGACGTATCATAGTTAGTGAGACGTAGAGAAATGCGTAGTATATAGGGAGCGGATAACCCGAAGAATCTACCGGGAATCCTAAAACTAACCTCGGCAAGAAGTTCGGGTGCGTTAATATGGAACCTTTTATGAGTTTGTTGAGGAAATTTATGTTGCAGGTTGAGACTCTTCTATCGGATAACTACTGAGCTTCAAGCGGAGTAGGACGGGTGTGAATAATAGTGCGGTGCGTGTTTTATTATCGTAAAGCAAACGGACCGGAATTGAGGAATTTACACTAAACACGTTCAAGTTGGTGCGAGTCAGAGGACTTCTTTCTAAAGAGGATAACTGGAACTGTTTTTATAGATCGTTTATATACCGGTGGTTTTCAACCGGAGGTCGCGGCGACCCACAAAGGGGTCACGTGTCAGGGGGTCGCAAAAAAACCATAAGTATCGTGTATACTGTATGGTATATCGTACTATTCGAGTTCTATTAAACAATTTTCGAAGGGTCGTCTCACGTGAAAAAAAAATATAAGAGGGTCGTGATCCGTAAACAATTGACAATCACTGGTTCATACTATAGACAGCCCGGCAGCATTACATTCCAACACCTCTCAAGAAGCGCTCTCCGTTTGCGATTGGACCGCGCGGGAGCGGAAATGACATTTTGTATCCCTTTTAACAATGCGTTTTCGAAGCGGCGGCTCGGCGGGCTCAGAATCAATTCTTATAAAACGGACGATTAAAGAACAATTTGTCGGGGATTCGTTTTTAGCTCGTAAGGCCGTGATGTACCCGACGCGATGATTTTCGATCGATTTACGGCATTAAGCCCCGAGACAAAGGGCAACCGAAATCGACAACAGCAACACGATACGGTAAATCCGAACGGTGCCGAAACGGATCCCAGAACGCCAATACGCGACCAGGGCACAGTTATAAAACCGTACGGGGGAGGGGGAAAATTCGGGTGTGTGTGTGTGTGTGTGTGTGTGTATTATTATCCCCGCGGCGCGCGTTTCAATCCACGGCGATTTATTAAAACGACGATAAAACATTATTTCGTTGCCGCGACGGTGGAGGCGTTTAGTTTTTCGCGCGGGTTTTTAAAATGCCGTCCGGCACGCGATACGGAACTTAACGACACTTTTATATACGAAGAAATCTCTCGGCGCGTTATACTTTGATTGTTATTATTCGAGTGTATACCTACCGCACCCGAGTATAACATTATATTATTATTACGTCGTCATTTTAGAAGGCCGCGGCGAAACGGTTTAATTTTCGGGTTCGAATCGTGTAAATTATACACCTGGGCGGTATACGTCCTACAGTATATTAGTCTACACCCGCGTAACGATATTATTTATATAATATATACGATTACAGCTCTACGTGTTTTTTTTTTTTATCGCGTACAGGTGCATACACGCACTGCGCTTTTAATTCACTGCTAGGGCCCTCATCAGTCGTGAGCCCGTGAGGTTTGCCCACCTTGCCCACTCAATATTCACGCCACTACACACGTCATGCGTACGCAATATCATTATTACGGCAAATTCTACAGGTTAATTTTACCAACAAATTTACAGGGGTACGTACGTCCTGTTAAGCGACCGTGTGCGATTTTTCAAAAACTATAATATTATAATGAAATTTACTCGAAACGTTTTTTTATCGCAGTGGTCGTTTGTTTTTTTTTCGTATTACGACGACTTTGCCGCTTACATTCGTCCGAAAGATAACTGCGCGTATGTATTTATAGTCTGTAATTATTATTATTATTATTATTATTTGAAATTTTCGTATACCTAATAATGAAAACACGTTTTAAATTACGAGTATTATGATTGTATACGGGTGTACCGCAAACTAAACAAAGTTTCAACATAATAGCAATTCAAATTAACAACCCTATTCACCCTTAAAATATACCACCACCGCACTCCGTTGTCGTTGTATGAAACGCGTGTATACAGAGTTAGGTATATATACGCACAATAACACAATTAATAACCCTTGTACAGTATATTACTTATATTTTATCTCGTTTGTGGGTTTCGTTTTTTTTTTTTTAATTGGACCCGATGCTTTATTACGTGTATATATATATAATTATTTATTGGATATACGCATTGTATGTGTAGTGAATCGGACTTTTATCCGCCGACAATCATTAAACCGGCTTAAGGGCTTGCGCGCGTGTGTGTATGTGTGTGTGTGTGTGTGTGTGTGTGTGTGTGTGTGTGTGTAGTATATACGTATATAATAGATCGAGAATATATCACTGTCGTAGAAATAACTTCACTAATTCTTCGTTAATTTATAGCGTAGAATCGCGCTAAATATATAATAATGTATACGTATGCCTAGCTATGTGTGTATAATATTTCGCCGGAACAAAGCCGACGACAACGAGAAACGCCAGATTCGAGCTTACAAAACGGTAGCTGCTCTGGCACGTTCTTTAGAAAACTTTGCTTTTCACTGGCCGCACATATAATACCGTCACAAAAGCCGGTTATACACATTGTTATTTACTTAGGTATATTATAGGAATCCGCGCGTGTGTGCAGTGCAGTCTTCTATAATAAATTCGTTTGATTATTATGTAATAATAGCTAGGGTTCTCTAGCTATAATTATATAATATAGAAGAACAACTCGTTATCCTAGCCATTTATTAAATTTTTTTTTAGTTTCTGAGCGAAGCCAGAAGTGTACTTGTTAGGTTTTTTTTTTGTTGGTAAAACAGCGTTTCGAAACCCGCAGACATTTTAGTCCGAACACTTGTACGAACTGTTTCGTAAAGCATTTTCAATTTAGTCGGTGCGTCGGGAGTAATTTTTCGATATTAGGGTTATTTTGAATTTTTCGATTTATGGATTACTCGCCAAAGAAAAAAAATAAGATTATATTTACTCTGTCCAGAATCGTTTTGCGTTAACGATAGTTTATTGTCGCGTACGAATAAAAATTCAATTCTCTATGACGTATTTTTTTATACTCCCTTCCTATACTACCCGTCGGAAACAGCGGCACCCTGTTCAGCAGTATCGCGCTACTTTTACAAATCGTTTTATTTCAGAAATATAACATTATAATTTTGTGCATATGCTTTTCAAACTTTTAAATAAAATTTAAACCTAATCTTTGAACGTAGGTTCCTACCCCTTTTATCACTGGTGATTTTTTGTTTTTAAATAACGCGTGAATATATTAATTTATGTACGATAATAATATAATAGCGTAATGTATAATACGTGTTATAAAGAAGTTAATTAATGGTTTTTAAAATTCGTAAAAAAAAAAAAAAAATGCATATTATAATATTATTACGCGCGTAAGTAAATATGAATTAATTATTTATACGTATAATATGGCTTAAGAAAAAATATGATATGCATCACTAAATCCGTTATGAATATCGTCAAGTATTGCTGTATGTTTAAAAACCACTAGTTTCGCTTCGATAAAATCAAAACGGAAAAACGGAAATTTATCGATATTTTTTTTTTTTATTTAAATTCCAAAACAACAATTGTATTGAAATAAAATCTATTTATTAGAGTTTTACTCTATGCGTTTATCCGAATCCGTCGACAAACGAACGCCTGACTCATTTTTAACAAAAAATCACAATATATAATCGGATTATATTACTATTAAACCGAAAGAAAACTATTTCAGAACACCTTTGGACCAGTAAAAGATAAAGCGACCGGATAACGGAGAAGATTTAAAACCAGAGAACTAAAAAAGATAATGATCGGAGAACATAATAATTTAGAGATCGTCAAAATAAAAAGACGGCCAAAACTCACTATATGGAAAATACTTCTATAAAGAATGAGGGTATGCTGGGAAAACGAATGGTCAAATAAGGACGTGGAAGCTTCGAGAATTGGACCAAATCGGGAAATTTCGACGATGGATTTATAACAGAGATGACAACCGATCGTGACCGAGTGATCGAATAAAGATAAACCCAAATAACAATAATAATTTGTTACGTAAACGTTTGAAATATCTCCAAGCCGAACCCAGAGGCGTCTTCATTTCAGTTTTTCTTAGGGTGGGGCAACATTTTCATCGGTCCTACGTTCATAACATGACAAATAATTAGTCAAAACACTAAGATGGATACAAAACTGCAGTAACAACACAAATATTATAAGCCTTAGCCACAGTCACTCCATTGGGGCGTATTTAACCACGTTTCCTATTACCTATACCTATTTCTTCCACACCCGAAAGAACGTTTTCTCCGCTGAACCGTATACGAACGATTTAAGAAAGAGCATTGTGGTAGAAAATAGACTCAAGCGGTTAGCCGTGATGACTAATATCAACAAAAAACAAGACACTATAACGATATAATTATTATACATTCACTCAAAATTCTCTTGGGGAAATGCAGCTGTTATAGTGATGAATAAGTAAGGTCACAAGTTGTGCCAAGACACGTTATATTCTAATTGTAATACTAAGTTTTAATCGTTTTGCGGTAGCAATGGTTGACCGTTACGTACAGGTATACGTTAAATTTCTCCTCTGCCTTCCCAACTTCTCACTTACAACAGTAACCCATCCACTAGCGAAGTATGTCCGTCTTTTTATGTACAGATACATTTTCGTTTAAACCATATCACATTAAAACGCATACATATTGGCGATAACGCTTTTATAAATTTTCCGGGGGTCGAAACTCCTCTGCCCCCTTATTTCTCGAGTAAAAAAGGTATTAGTCCCCTCTCCCGATTCGATGTCCCTCCGCCAGGTCACGGCGGCTATTGTGTCGTATACCCGAATTCGTATACGTAATACAGTAAAAATGACTTGACGGATTATATCGCAACGTCGTTGTCGACGAATACGACAAAAACCGTATATGTAAACACGACGAGCGCGTCGGAAGACAAATCGCGGGAAAACGCCAAGAGGCGATAATAATATATTCGTACGTGTATACAGCCGGCGTATATTCAATGTCGGAGAGGGAAGGGGGGGAAACGATGATTTTTTTTTTTACTTATTCTTTTCTCACGTCGCGTTTAAAGTCGTCGTATAGGTTTCCGTCACGGGCACAATCGAATACATCTGATATAGGTATACATACTACACCGTACACGGATAATAATAATAATAATAATAATAATAATATCCTACTCGACGTTTTTCTCGCACACATTGTTCCATGAAGCCCATTATGGCGGTCCGCGTTATCGTGACGACGACGGCGGCGCCGCAACGGTAAACACTAAAAGTTGAAACTCATTTTGCACCGCGCGTTGTCAACACACTCGGCGGAGGCGCGAAGCCTGTGGATGACATTCGATTCCCTTTGAACGCCCGTTATATTCTCCTCGTCTTCTCCCCTCAGAGTTTTTTTTTCTTTTTCTTTTTTTTCACCGTCTGTAATTTCTTCTAGAACGCCATTACTTTTTTCGCGTTTCCGGCATACCTATATACACGTATATATGTATACTTACGGCGGCGGCGTCGGTTGTGTCTACTTATCACCGTACGCGCCGCGTGTATATATATTTCATTATACTTTTCGCCGTTTTTTTCCTGTCATCATAATATATGTATATACCCTCTTTTTTCCGGAGGAAGAGGAGGAGGAGGAGCGATAAGAGACCGTCCGGAAAACGTCAAGTCGACACGCCGTGAAACAAAATATACGAAACGCGGGTCGTAAAAAGCTAATTAGACAAAAAACAGTAAGACCGAAGTTACGCGAAAGCGCGTTTGCCGTCACCGGATTGGCGGCCGGCGGATCATTGACACGGTAATAATTTGTAAATTTTTTTTTTTTTTGCGATTTCGAAAGAAAAATAATGTTTCTGCAGTATATTATATAAACAAACGATGACGGCGGTATTTATCTGTGAGGGTTAGGTATATACTACGGAATCGATGTTGACGGACGCGTATTTATTATGCGTCCCGTAATGGACGGCCGATAATTTGACATTTAAAAGCGATATCATTTTGGTGGGTTTTTTTTTTTTGTTTACAAAACAATCGCAAACGCGCTCCATGGCAATTATCGATATGACGATGGCACGAAAAAAAAAAAAAAGAAAGACGCGAAGTATAAATCACAGGTAAAAACTTGGCGGTTAAGAAATTAATAAAAAAAAAAAAAAAAACAACGCGGTTTTAAACGTATTTAATTCACCGTGAAAACGATGATAAATCGAACGCCGCGGTATTATTATATTATCGCGGTTGTTGTTATGATGACCCGAATGATACTATCGTGTAATATCTTCATTTCGTGTACGGCGAGAAAAATCACCGGGGTCTGAAAATAATAGTATAATATTTTAGAAGAATAGAGTTTATTTTGATTAATGGTCGTACTTATAAAATAATATTACAATACCCGACTAAATATAATGTTCTTGTATATATTGTACAGTCGATTATTAAAATAAACATTCTATTCATTCGGAATGGGATACACGGAAACGTCCCGCGTCCAACGAATAGTAGGTATAAATTAATAGTTGTATACACGACTTAAATATTGTACGTTTTTTTTTTTTTTTTTATGAAATACTATACTATTCGATTACACGGTGTTTAACGGCGAAAATCTATTAGTTTGACGTATTCTAAAAAAAGAAGAAGACGAAATTGCCCATACTATTTTATACGTTAAAATGTATTCCGCTATAATCTTATACCGGCTTAACTAAACGCAGTGATTGATTATATTATATATACATATATATATATATATATGTATGGATTGCAAATGAAATTAAGTTGTCAAGCCCCGGAAACGTAATAGATATTTAATTAGTATTTATGTCGTTTTTTTTTTTTTAAAAAAAAATAATAATTTTCATTTAAATTTGAGAACTTTCAATCTGAATATATATTTATTTTTTTTAATAACGCACTTTTTAATGCAATTCATTGTAATACGTAACATGTACAAGGGTATTTAATATTCTGGCGATCGTATATTATAATATACGGAAAGGGCAAATCGTATTTTATTAACCAACGAAATATTTGTTTATAAATTACGATGGGATAATATTACTTATATAGTATAACTAATACAATTTCAAGTATTTTTCATATTATCACGGAAGGGTAAGAGTTAACCGATAAAATTGACCCTCTCGGTACATCGCTGAAGATAGCTGCCGAACTTCAGTTTTACACACTCGTATAATATATAGTCGATTATCTAGAATTTGATTCTAGTCGGTTATCCGATATAGTTTTATTTTTGTATTCCATTTAGACTTGTGTAGCCATTAAAACCGAATCTTTTCATTCTTCCCTACCATCATAATATGATATTTTCTAATCTCGGACTACTATACACTATCCATTTCCGGCGTGATCTCGTTTCTTCCGTTTCTCCGCCCGTGATCCTCTTCATCGGTCTACCGTCCGCTAACGTGTCCTTGTTCATTCCAGCCATGTGTCCCTGATGAACCTAATCGCTTTTTCCCTTTTTTAAAGCTCAATAATCTGCTTATTCGATCATATTACCCATCTCCGCTCTTCTGTATTACACATTGGAGACCACGAATCTTAATATCTTCCTCTCAAAGTTTTTCTTCGTCGCTTTTCGCAGTGGCTCACACTGACACGCAGCGAGGACAAGTCTTGCGTAACTAATGTATATAGTTTTCGAAGTAACGTCTATATTTGCCGCCGAAAGTCTAATATTTATTTTGTCATTTATGTTATTTTTATTGTCGTTTTATAGTCCGTACATAAACCTATTTAAAATACTACAAAATATACGCTTTTATAATAATTGTGAATAAAATAAAATATGTATACGGTTGATACAAAAATAATACGCATTACTCAACTGTTGCGAAAACTTTAATATTAACGAAAGAAATAAAAATAGTTTAATTTGTATAACATTTTTTTCTTTTTTTTTTCTTCGAACTCGAACAACTTAATTCAAAGCGAATAAATAAAATATGTACAAATAATGACGTGACAACAACAAAAAAAATAAATCTATAATGCTTTTACAGTTATCTATTATTATTATCACCATCATCAAATTATTGATGAGGTCTATTGTGTGTATTTCGGTATTCGATTTAATATATTCCCGAGTCGTGCATTAATAATGGTACTCGTATTAAAAAAAAAATCCTATAACAAATAACTTAACTGCAGATTTACGTTTATATAAATACATAATTATACATCCATAGAATATAAAATGCACGTCGAATACGTTTTATCAAATATGTAATGGGTAATAATAGAATACCGTTTGTATAATATTATAAAAATAATTATTGCGTACACATCAATGTCTGAGCGTCTACATTACGATATCAATGTAAATGTATTTATCATGAAATTGCATTGAAAAAAAAAAATAAATAATGAATTCGTGTAGGTACCCATCACAAAAATTAGGTATTATAGGCACCTATACTTAAACTTAAATTATTTAGGAAACCGGGATAATTTGTGAAATAATAATAACGAACACCGTTATGGCAATAATACATAATTAAGGATGATCCAACGCCCGTAAAGTTCATCCCCCTCCACCGAACTTTCTCGTTTCAACCCGGTTTCGTATTTTTGTAACTAATTTGCGACTTTTTGCAACTTTTAAATAAAAATATACGCAACTTCATACTTTTTCCGAAATCAATCGTTTTCATTGGTGAGGCCAAATTCACGTAGCATACCCACTTTGTCCGATCCTATACTTATTAATTACTTTTATTTTATAACCCTTCCCCACTCGTCTGATCTAAACTTTTAACTGTTATAACTCACAAACGGTAAATTCGATATTAGTATGGCGGTATCGAAATTTGTAGAAAAATATCCTCTGTTTGAATCTAGGTTTAAGAGGGGAGGAGTCTAGTAATATGTTTTATACTCAGTGCCGGTGTAGGCGCAAAAAAAAAGAAAAATAGCATTAAAACTTAAAAGATTCCATAATGATTAAAAACCAGACATCAAATCCCCTTAAAATCCTCAAAATAAATCGCTGGTTCGTGACAAGTGGTTCACCGTGTATTTTACCGGCATTATAACTTTACGAAATTCGCAAGACCTCCGACGGATAACAATCCGACACAATCGAATGATAGCATGAAAAACCAAACGATTATTACATAGTATAAGCGATGATACTCAACGAAAATAACAACTTTCAAAACTGAATATCTCCGGTTCAGCTTTATTATAAGTATACGTTTAAGTTAAACGTAAAACTACCATACTGCCAAACTGTAGAGGGGTTTACAAAAAAAAAAAAAACAAGAGATAGGTATTTAGGTAAGTATAGCTTATTAAAAGATGAAAAAAAAATAAATAGTATATTTACACCGGTCTGTATAAAAAGTTACACGAAGAACGCAAAAAAAAAAACACCAAGGTAATTCGTTGACAGCGGTTTTTTTTTTAGTTCATCTTTTCCATTATTTTTTGTTCGCCGTCACGAGAAAAACATTTAGTGCAAATAACACGCGTAAACTGCGCGATACGATCGGCTTTTATTTTTTTATTTTGGCTCTACCGGGCGGCGATAAAAAAAAAAAAAAAAAGTAAAAAACCACTAAAACCCCGGGGAAAAAAAAACCAACATTTTTATATAATTTATTATATTTTAGCGACGACTTTTTTTTTTTTCTTCTTCGGCGTCATCGCGATTATTATGTCGTGCCTGAGTACACTCCGACTGCAGACGTCGGAAAAACAGATTACAACAACAATAATATAAATTTAATTAGTATTGTGACCGCGTGTGATGCGTTGTTACTGTCCGTATTTTCCCGTTATTATTATTGCCTATACGCTTACTGCCGCTTGTTTAGACTTGCTTATATTATACGGACTCGGCTACGACGGCGGGGTAACGGTATATACGTGTACGTAGTGATGCGATATTATAAACGCTCACGTCCCGACAACAATCGCGTCGCAAAATAAAAAAAAAAAACCAGTTAAAAAAAAACACTGGAAACGGTCATAACGCCGCGCCAAATCCCCTACACCCCCCTCCCCCTCATCCGTAAGTCGAACAGGTGTGCGTGTGCGTGTACGTGTACGTGTGTGTTTAAAACGTTTTATATCGGACGGACGTACACATTAAAAGCGTGTGAGAAACGAAAAAATCGCGGAAAAATCCAATCGCGGAAAAAAATAAGTTTAAGTAAGACCCTGAGCAATAATTCTTCAAACGATTCCAAACTTACCAAGTATTCGGCGATCATATACTTTGGCGTAAAAATGACGACGGCGGCGGGTAGAGGGGTGTAAGAACGTTGCGAGATTTCGCTCAATAATAATAGCCGACGACCGTCGAACGCGCGAAACGTATACGAAATGACAACAATAGGGCGAATTTTCGAGAGCCACAAATCAACCCCCCCCCCATTCCGTCCCGTACACACTGCGCGGTATAACGAATAAAAAATATGTATTTTTTAACCGTAAAAATAATATATATTCAAGCGATACGACCGTCTATATTTAAAGCCCAAAAAGTATATTATAACGGCATAATATACGACGATACGATCGTTAAGTTTCAAACTTTTTTCCCCCCGTTTTAGATTCTGAGCGTAACGAGAAATGTATTGGTTTATTTACTATGATAATGTGCGCTTTTTATCATTATTACTTCCGCTTGTAAACCACTTTTCTATCAGAAATCTCGCTCCAATCAAAAAATGACAAAAACGATTTCCGGTGTAAATCATTTGGATCTAGTCGGCGCATCGATGAGATTATGCATAATATGTTTTTATTTTCCGAGTAGTTTTCATAACAATTTTCGGTCAAAAATAACCGTAGAGATCTGAAGTTCTATTGACGCGATAAAATGTTCGAAATACGTATTCCGGCCGTTTTCGAAAAATGTATAAGCATTTTAAATTTTTGGATCGCGGGGCATTCCGCGTAAATCAGCGCGGTTAAGTTGTTGCCGCAGCCGTGTGTAGAGACGGAAATCCGGGCGGCATGCAAATTTAGAAACTCGAGGTACCTTTCAAACGTTTCACGTACAATAGTGGCACACCCGACAGCAGTATCAGCTCTTTTTATCGTGTGCGTCCAAACTATAATATAGTTTCACTATAATAAAAAATAGCGCAGTACTGCATGACAATACTCCCTTACCCTAGAACCCGAATTTAAAATCCCGACTCGAAAATCACGTCACGAGTTAGTTTGCAATTATTTACTCGAACATCGGAATTCGTTACCCCGTTTTAACACTCTGACTAAACCGTGTTTTTATTTTCGGATGTTATTGATCGTATACTCTGTACATTAAGTACAAGGAAACAATGCGTGCACAAATTAGTCACCGCCAGCCGGTTCTACAGCACGATTACTATATCGACGTACATGTATTTCCATTCGTTGTTTTTTTATTATTATTATTATTTTTAATATCAATCCATCCCGCGGTTTATTCTCGCTCAGCAGGGCCTAAAAATAATGTGTTTTAGAAATGTGCCGCGGACAAAATGTGTTTCTTCTGAAAGGGCGCTAAAAGAACAGCGCCCCAGAGTGCTATAAAACGTAAATACGCCTCTGGTTTCTTACACATAAGAGCATACTTTTTATACTAGGTCGCCGAATTCTTTCAAAATTGTATACGGAATTACAGTTTATTGTTTAGAATAGGCGCGCTCGGAAACCGGGAACTTAGCACGCGCGCGCCTTTCTAAACTCGTTTTTTTTTTTGTATACATATATATATATATATATATTTAAAATAAATAAATACCTATAATGTATACGCATATATTAGTGTAGACCGTATTATTATTGTACACACGCTAATCGTGTGTTGACGTCATCGATGCAATTCGCTTTTATCGAATATCTGTTCACTTATTATTTATTTTTAGCCTACCGACGACACGGCGTGGATACGTTCGCAATGTTTTTCGACTCGGTCCCTCCTCGCTTCCCACCGCGCCACCCGTTAACGGACCGGCGGTCTGTTGTACGGGCGAAACCTCTCGGACGCGTAATATCAGCTGCGAACGGAGTACCATAACATTGTTACACGCACGGTTGTACGATATGGGTTTCGGAATCGTAATCCGCAACTGTGGCCGACGCGACGACGACGTTTCGTATCGCGAAACAAAACAAAAGGAACTCGTAGGAAATTATTATCGTCGAATAGAAAACATTCGTTACGGACACGCCGGGTCGTTGTGTCCGTGATGACTGTATACTACCACTGCCGCTGTTACTACTACTACTACTACTACTAATAATAATAATAATAATAACAATAATAATAGAACGTTATACTCGCAGCGCTATACAGTCGTGTGTATAGTACGTACGTAGGAACTACGAGATTTCGGGAGACGCGGTACAGCGATAATAACAGCGCAGTGGTCGTCGTCGTCGTCGTCGTCGTCGTCGTTTTCGGACGGTGGTGTTGACTTTGCGGGACGACCGACCGGTTTTATCGTCGTGGTCCGTCGTCCGTTTCTGTGCGGTTATAACGCCGCCGCCGCCGCCGTGCGAGTGAATACAAGACCCGAGAAAATTACGTTTCCTACGCGATAATAAAACCGCGTATCGTATAATATGCTGTGCAGTGTGATTGTCTCGTAGCGCGTATGCGTACGATAATATTACGTACGTACTGAGCATAATGTGACGACGACCTTGGAACGGTAGTGGAAAAGAGACGGAAAAAAAAAAAAAAACGAAAAAACGAAATAAAACCGAACAGTCTACAATAGAAACGCTCTAATAACTCGCGCGTTGTAACACTCGATCTTCCTATTATATACGTACACCCGGAGTAATAACGATAATATTACGGACACGCGAGACGATCGTACCCGTTTGAAACATATTATAATATTAGTAATTACGTGTATTTTCTTTTTTAAAGAGGAAAAGCACACGTAGAAATTGTGAAAACATTGTATTATACGAAGGTGCTTTTTTTTATTTTTTTTTTTTTAGCGCGCGTCGTTGTCCGACATTAATTCGAAAAAAATAACAATAATTATAATCGCGTAAGAGGAATTTTGTGTCTCTTTCTTTCTACAACGTCGTCGTCATCGAAAATAACACAATAATCGTTTAAACCACAATTCACCGCTCGATTCGAGTATTTATTATTATACAGACGACAATACATTTGATTGAGAAACTTAAAAAGAAAAAAAAAAACTCGTCAGTAGATTACACAAAAACGATACCCGTCATAATATATGCATTAGTATAATGAAAATTACGCGAAATGTAAAAAAAAAAAAAATTTGTACAATTATCGATAAGACAAATAATAGAAACGACGAAATGATTTATCAAGAAAATAATTCTCGTCGGACTGTTCAATCGAGTTTTTTTGGTATACGCTAAATTGTATAATTAGTTCAATTAACATTTCAAATTTAAAATTAAAAAAAAAAAACACAGAAAGTAAACTAATCTTGTGCATTAATTATAGTAACACAATGAACAGTTAATGATGATATTTTTAAACATTTTGAGTGATATAAACATTATTGTGATGTGTCAGTGTATACATTTATATAGTGTTCTGTGATTGATACTGTGTCTCGAAAAACATATATATATTTTTTTTTTTTTTATGAATTCGTCTGTACAAACAAATAAAAACGTTTACAAAATTAATTTCGACTTGTTTACAATATTCATAATTCGGAGCTAAAAACCGGTTACCGGTTCTCGTAATAAAGAAAAAAAAACTATAATTTAAGAACTATGACGCGATAGCCGTTTTTGTTTTTGAAAATTCGAAAGCGGCAATCGATTAACCGAAATAATTAAACGAAATTTCCCCACTGAAAAATGTTACGTCACTATATTATTATCCCGAAATACATTAATCGCATAGGAGGTAAATTTGAATGAAAAAACCGATTATCAGTTCAGAAAAACCGAGGTTTTTCTTCCCCTGCAAGCATTCAACGATAATAATTGAAAACAATGATATATTTTGAATTAACTCGGTATGATTTTTCTGGAATGTACCTAGGCTTATTTTTATCGATAGATCCGTAGGTATTTTTTTTTTTTTATTTAACGAAGTTTCGCAGTAGTTTTATCGTATAATACAATATTAATTATAATACTGAACAAGGTAGTTTGATGTTTTTTTTTAAAATATCGCATTATCGCAGTAGTCAGAAACATTAATGGGCCCATTACCACCACCTCCCCTATCCTTCTCGTCGTTACCCGACAACCCGCTGTAGTTTCTTGTCCATTAAATTTAAGTCCGTGATTATTAGTTATTTACAACAGTATTATCTTGTTTTCTCCGATTTTTAGTTTCGTAATGATAAATATTAATTAATAGAATATATAGTGAGAACGCTGAACTGTTTTTAAAAAAATACGGTGATACGGTTAAGTCGCATATGATTATCGTCGTACCGTAGGCATCGTATCGCCGTAATCCATAGGTTTCCATACCTGAAAGTGTATTTACAGTGTGAATAGGCCGACGCACTTCACCACATCTGGTTCGCGACATTTTCCATTATTATTGAGATAGGTGGCATAAATACCACGGGTGGGCGAGATGGGCAAATGCCACGGGCCCACGAAACGGCTAAGAGGTTTGGCTATAAATCGGCTATAGAATCGTATACCCTCCCCTCATAGATTTTTATCACGAAAGTAATATCGAATTCATTTTATTATAATAAACGTATATATACCTGTAGACAATATCTACACGCGAATTATGAACAACAAATCATTGGCACATTGGTCATAGAACACAGACGACGTGGAAACGATAACAGCCGAAAAAAAATCCCTTTAACGTGTAGAAAATAGTAGAAAACGTAGTTTACTACGACCAAAAACTCCGATACGCACATTGAATCGCCTTTTATTGACTTTATTTTGTACGATTGTAGGCGGTACGACTTAATTAAAAACCGTACATAAAAACCATTAACTATATCGGTGACCGCACATTAATAGGCGCCTCCTAATTATATTGTCGTAATAGACAATATGAATCACTGTAATTAAATACTATTGACACTTGTTGGGTTTTTATTTATTTTTTTTCTATCCTTTACACAATGATTAAATTCTCTAAACAAAAATAATTCGTAAAATGCAGTTAATCAAAGTCGATCCAAACACAACTAAATAATCAATGAACTTGATTACATTTACTTTATTCATCCCTCTAATTATGATAAGTACGACTTCTTCGAGTTTGCGTATTTGTTTTGCGCCAGAAAAAAAAAAGGCTAGAAAGAAATTTGCTTCGAGTTAGTGACAAACCAGATTTTTAATTTTTAATTGTATACACCGTAATATTATATATATTTTAAGTATTTTTTTTTTTTTTTTTGCTTTTTGCTTTTTTGCATAATTACTCATAAATAACATTTACCAAAAGGACAATCGTCAAATATTGAAAATTATATTTTTTAGAAGAAGAAACATTAAATTAAATAAATCAAACCCGTCAATCATTTGACACCAATCTTATTAATTAAATCGATAAAAAGTAAAAGTGATAAATTCATCAAGTAATAAAAAGCGTTCTATATTCGTTTGGTTATAAAACGTCATAGAATTAAATTAGGTGCTTACAGCCTAAGAGATTGTTTTTCTTGTTTTAGATGTTTTTAAATTAAAAAAAATGTAAAGCGTGTTTTAAGACTTTTAAACACAAAAGTACTTGCATGTTTAGTGCATTTTTAGAGCTACATATCGTCCGTCCTAATGAGAAGAGTGCACGTCCTTATGTAGTTTATTTTTAAATCTCAGAGTAGAAATATAATATTATACTGCAGTAGGCCTGTCCCTATATATTTAAAAAAAAAAAAATTAAATGCGAGTTAAACATATTTGGAAAGTAAATGTTTAATGTTAAGATTGTAACATAAAGGTATAAAAGCTTATGTATACCCGCGGTATTATAAAACTATATTATAAAATATTATTAATCTCGTCACAGATAACTTTCGCCATCGTATTTATATGCTTTAGAGCGTGTAAAATAGATGGAGAAAAACGCTATAAATCAAACACGTTTCAGATTTTCTTTAATGATAAACCACCCCGGAGTTTTATAGTATATACAGTATATACGAACTGAATTTGTCCCACGTGACCCAGAAAGAACCGCTGAAACAATAAATAAAAGTAATACGGTTTTTCGACTACACAGTACACCGCCGCGTTGAGTTTTAGACGGATAAATGGCCTATAAAGAGTACATTATGACCTATCCTTATCGCATAATAATTTCTCGAACCCTTTTCAAAGTGTATATATATATACAACGATCGTTTATATAATAATGTTTTATAAATCTAAAATTGTTCGCAAACTATACATGTATGTATTCAGAAACGGCTGAACGTTCGGCGGAACTCCGTACTTTATCACGTTATTGCATTTCGAATAAGTACATCATAATAATGTGTATATTAATATAATATATTACTATAGCATATAAATTATTGTAAAAACTATCTCGACTCTGCCAAATGTTTAGTGTAATATTTTCTGTTTAATGTAATTATATAGTATATTATACTGATATGTACTTATCACGTGTTTCGTGTGACAAGAGAATGTCGATAAGATTTAAATTTAAGTTCTACAAAAGTACGGTGAGACCGACTGTGCTGTATAGTACGGAGTGTCGGGTAGTAGACGAAAAAATATGGAATAATAAGAAATTGCACTAATTTAGTATAATTTAGTACTAATTTAGTTATAAGAGATAGTTTGGGCGTGGTAGTACAAGTAGTTCGATAGTAGACGACAAAATGGGAGAAAATAAATTTAGATGGTTTAGGGATGTTTAAGGAGAGAGGCATCTGAAACAGTAAGAATTTTAATGGAAGTAAACGTAGGATAAAAGAGGCGGAGATGAAGACCGTGGTTGCGATTGAAAATTATTGTACGAGGATGGCCGGTGTATGCGAAATGGGATATCGGGTCAAGTAAAAGTTTAGGACGAGGGTGACCTACCCCAAACAGTTGGGGCGATGGCGAAAGAAATTTAAAAAAATACAATATTAATGTTTTACATTTTCATTTTTTATCACACTTCTTTCTGCCTTACCCAGTTTAACCATAGAATATTCACATAAAACATGTCTATACATTAATTCAATATCAACTAAATTATTTTTTTTTTTTTTTTTTTATTTATATCTAAAGGCTGCGCCTTGTCGCTGCAAGAAAACTACAATTTTAAATTTCAATTACAAAGACGGATTACAACATTTTATTATGCACAATACAATTGTTTGTTTTCATTAAAAACGAAAAAATAGCTCGAGAATTTGACACTAATATATTGATCTTTAAATTTAAATCAAATATCGAATACAAACAAATTGTTTACGTAACATACACGTATATCAACATCCGTGACAAAAACATTGGCCGGGTATAAACATGGATATTTTTACTAAACGAAAATAATTTTAAAAATAAGGCTGATTTATTATTCTATGTTTATCGAACTGAACGAATACGTTTCATAAAACAAACTATACAATTACATAATATTTCACAGTAATAACGTAGGCTTTCGATAGGCGAGATTTTACGCATTGCCGGGGATATTTTGTTAAAACCCGAAGAACCCGCGCGTTTATTTATATTCCGCCAACTCTATGTGTGCGATTAGCGTCGCGGGTGACCAACAATCCTTGAGAGGGTCAAAAGACTAACCGGGGAACGAAGACGAGTGACGATGAAAAATGACTCTCGGAGATGACCGCCACCCCCCACCTCCGCCCCCCCCCGACACCGTCCGATACAAACCCTCCCCCCTCAGCCGTCTATGTCCTTTTCGACATTTCTCCCGACCGCACACGTAAATGGTTTTAATTTCGTATCAAGGACCTATAACTACACGGCAAGTCGGTCTCGGGGGAAATACCTCGTGTGTCTAGCGTACCGTCACTCCCTTCTCGGGGCGGAAAAAAAAAACCCCCGAATGATTTCCCTTCTGGTTTTCGACCGTCGGGCCCCGGACGCGCAGAATGCGGTTCGCAAATACGCGTCGCGAAATTCGGGTCTTTCCGTGTACGTTACAATACGATATAATGTGTGAATTCGAGACGACTTTTTTTTATTTCGCCAGGAAGTTCACGCATCGCCGGTAAAGGTCGCGGCGGAAACCTCCGGAGGGGGAAAACCGTATAGGCGTATAGGGGTATAGGGGAGGCGTATAGGATTCACCGGGAGCGCCTATATACACACGTACACGGGCGTAGTGAGCCCACGCCGCCGTACTGCAGTGTTGTGTTATCGTACGCGAGAAGAGGGCGCGAATAATATTTCTCGAGCGGGACAGGAATATCGGAGAAATCGACGGGCGGCGTAACAAAACGATAACGCTGGCTGGGGGCCTGCACGGCGTGTTTGTCGGCAGTTTTACGGCGTAACGATACGCGATAATAAACGAACGAACCGGCAAAAGTTACGGCGTCATACCCGAATGAATGTTATAATAACAACGCGAGGTGACTCCCCGGTAATGAACAAATCCCCCCCCCCGTGCACGGACAGGGTGTTCCGTTTGAACGGGCGCACCACTCATTATCTCGGAAACCGTTCAGCAGACTTTAACTCGTCCCGTAGAACGTTTAAGAACCAAACGGCTTTGCCTGCGTCATGTTATTTTTCGGCGGGGAGGGGGGGTAAAACCTATGTTTGAAAAACAGGCGGAATATTAGTTGAATTCGATTTTCGCGTTGAAATGTTCGATTTCGTCGACGAGACACCCACTTCAATTAAAGTTTTGATTTCGATTCAAGCTTAAAATTGGAATATCTCGTTAACGGATTGATAGAAATCGAAAATTTCAACGTGAAACGGCGAAGCTGCTTGTTTCTTAAATGTTCAATAAAACCAATTCCGAAAAAAAAAAAAAATGATAGTTTCCGAGATAATGAATGTACGCGGTTAAATGGAACAATTTTTTTTTTTTATCGCTATACTATAACAGAGCCTTGCGCTACGATTTCTCCGTTTTCTAACGAAAAACTAACAGTGGAAAAAATTACTTTTATAAAATCCAAACCGGCCCGTTCTAAAAAAAATAACGTTGCAAACATCATTAACGAAATTACATTTCGCCGGTCATTTGGTGAATCGGTTGATTGTATTATTCAGTGGCGGCGCGATGAAAACAATGTAAACTACTATCGTAAACTTCGGAAAAAAAAAATCGTAGAAAATTAACGATTCATCATTATAATAGTAAATAATACACAGGAATTTTTTGTTCAAAATATATTTATAAATTCAAAATTCGAAAAAATGTATATAATAGAAGTATATTATAACGCGAGGCTCTGGTAATACAAATATCGAACAAAAGTCATTTCGGATGTCAGACGTTCGTGTTTACGTCATGTATATATTGCCGGAGAATAATACAGTCGTTTGTCACGTACCTACTGTATAGTTGCAGTGTTCTTGTGATATTCGATCAGTAATGTTTACATTAAAGTTTTTTTTATATACACATATACATACAGTAAACATCGGGCACCATCTTATCTGGTTTTTTTTTTTTCAATCCTCCCACCCCCCTATTGTCGAGGCAGAAATTATTTAAATTCCGATTCGAGTAGTGTTTATCGCGGGAAAGAAAAACCTGCTAGACGATTTTTTTTCTCGAACGAATATTAAAAAACTCTGCGAATAACCTATGTATTATTCGCGTTGACTGTAATAAAATTATATTATACAATAATAACAGCAGAGTGTACCGTCTTAAATTCGGATACTAAAAACGGGATTGCCGCGTCTCGTTCGACGGATATATTTATCCTTTGTCATCGAGAGAAAAAATACAATATTATAATAATATGTACATATTTATTTATCGTTGGGGAACAGAAAAAACAAAAAACAAAAAACACCGTAATAATATTATATTATTGGGGGCAGAGGGGGGATGGGGGAGGGTGATAAAGCCGAACGCGCGAGCAAATAAAACCGCCAGAAACAAACAGAATATAGTGTAGGATTATTTACGAGAATATTCGAAACGGACTTGGCAATGCCTGCGGGCATTCCGCAGACCGTCGGGCACGGAAATAGTATACGTCGGTCCGTATACACGCGTAACATAAATATTTTGGCTTATCCAGAAGTTTAATTGGCAAACAAAATGTCAAAACTACGACGACATCGTCGACGGATATATCGTCAGCTGCACTGTGTACGTATTCTGTCTCTAATAAAGGAAATATAGAAAATATAAATTGACGAGAACGTCGCTCGTACACAGGAGCGCGCTCACGGGGAGATAAATAGCCCCCCTCCCTTAGCCTATGAACGTGTTATTTTTTTAAATATATAACTCGTTTACGCTTTATGCATTTCCTGTCGTGTAATTATCGTCTCATTTTTTTTTTTTTTTTATTAGGATTTCGCGCCGCCGACGTCCGACCCTGTATACCTGGCGCCCGAAAAAAGTCTGCCTGCCCGCCCATGTTATATTATAACAGCGACGGCGAAACTTTTTCTGGTTATCGGTCTACTAAGTGTTTATTTTTCCTCGTGAGGATCGACTCCCATAAAAATACGTGTAATATTATTAATTGTCTAATATTAATTTAATAAACGTAATGGACGTACGACTTGTAAAACTAAAATGTATAATTAAAAATAATGTTCTTCGTCGCGCTTTTATAATACACACCGGAAATAATAAAATTGCCAGCATATACACTGTTGAAATGTATCGGTAAAAACTGACCGCAAACGATCTGTTAAGATAAAAAAAAAGAAAACGATCGGCTAGCCGCCCCCGCTGAGTACGGCTAGACAAAATGTATAGTGGCCGGGTATTGTAACGATTTATACGTGAAATTATACGTTCAACGATGATTTTACGTCCGGAATAATTGGACATAATAATTATTCACATCAACCCTCCCTCTACCCCCGCCCCCCCTCCCAATACGAAAAGGCTGAGCGCGCCACACGGTCTCGCGTATTAAACACGTACAATTTTTTCGGACAAGAGAAGGCGGTCGTCGATAACGAGATATATACAACAACAACAACAACAACAACAATAATAATAATAATAATAATTATTGTTTAAATTCGAAACATTATTTATTGTATTTTACGTATTCGGTCGTCCGACAGACGCCGCGCCGGCGAGGGAATTCTTCCCGATAAAATCACACAAGAGACTATGCTCGTATTATAAGACCACGACGACGGCGACGCTTTATATTATAAAGGATACAGACAATAATTCCGTTTCGAAGGACACGAACCGATATGATTTTACACGGAGAGGAGCAAACACACACGCGCGCGCATTATTATTATTATTATATTTTATCTCTCGGGATGAATAATAGAGCCGGGTCGAAACACGCCGTAGTCGTAGTCGTTCTTTCCCACACGCGCGCGTTTCGTTTTTGAATAGAACACGTGTTGTACGAATCCTGAGAGAGACACGTTTCGTGAAAATCATATTAGTATACGAGAGCGCTGTTATACATATATGTAATAATATAATACGACTATTATTTAACGGGCCAAGGACACGGAGAAAACTCCGAAAATAACGATCACGAACTACAACAATGAACGGCCATAAAACCGAACCCAATAACCTATGCGCGGCTCTGCTACATTACGTACGACGACGACTCTGTTAAATACCGCGGTGGTAAATCATCGGGTTTTCGAATGCCGAGATTCGTTGGATTTTTTTTTTTCCGGATCGAAATAACAAGAACGCGCTACACGATTTAATAATATACAATACGAATTATAACTATAAATGTACGAGAGATAAAAAAAAAAAAAAAAAAAAAAAACAACACGTTTAACCGATAAAAATAAAAATAATATAATAAGAACAAATCGGAATCGTATATACCTAAACGACAATAGACATTGTTCGAAAACCCCGATAAACAAAAATCGATACGCGCGGGTATAACGGACGTGGGGGAGAGGGGGGGGGGAAATAAAAAATGGAAAATAAAAGTGAAACGCGACGATTTTGAAACTTCATGTTTTCCAACGTTGGGCGTTAAATACGCGAAAATTATAGTGTACGACGGCGGTTAATATTCGAAAAAACGATTCGGTACGAAATTATACGATAAAAGTACACCTGTTCTTGGCCGAGAGTTCGGAGTTTTTCGAACTCGCATAACTCGTATAACAATACCTGCGCCGCGAAAAATCGGGGGAGGGGAACCGACTTAAAAAACCGCGAATTCCGGTAACGGAAAACGGTTCCGTAGCGCGTCGGTGCGAATGACGAGTAAAAACGATAATTAGTATTATTGTTATTAGTATTGTATTGACTAATCCGATCGAAACTCCGCTCCGCCCGTCATGTTCGCGCCCGCGTCTCGGGCGTAAACGCGTACTATTTAGTCCTTCACCCCCCCCCCCCCCCCCCGCCCGCCCGCCCCTTCTCCTCCTTTACCCCACCGATTCGGATTCCCGGCTGCGTGTCGCAGCGCGCGAAAACGAACACAACAAACACAAAGGCACGTTACGCGCGATACGGGACTGAACGGGTCCGTGTCGTATCGGGGGGACGCGGGGACGGGCCGTCTATCTCGCGTCTCTGCTCGTCCGTCCGTCGAAGAATCGTAGGTACGCCGCCGCGGCGATGATGTCGCGTAAAACAAAACGGAGAGATTCTGCGCGCGCGGCACTCGAACGGCGCCGCGGCGGTCGTACTGTGCTACGGGGAGAAGACGATTATAGACAAGATAGATAATAAAAAAAAAAACAAACCAGTTTTGAAACCGTATCGTCGGTAATAATAATAATAATAATAATGCGCCCGTGCGTTACACCCGTCATTATTATACGTATTATTATATTTGTACAGCGTGCGACAAAAGTCCGGAAACCTCGGGCAAATGACCCGACGGTGACCCAGATGGGTCGGAGCTACGGAAACCGAGTAAACTCCTCGCCGTCCTCGTCGCGCGTCGTCGTAATAATATTGTGTTATAATAACCCACACACACACACACACATTCGGCCGGCGGTAATGTACACGGATGTATAATATTATGGGCGCCCGTACACAGGTAAGATTAATAATACGCGTGGCCGTGTACAATAATGTTCGATTGCGCGGCGTCGGTGTGTCGGACATCCGAAAACCGGTGGAAGAAAGAAAAAAAACCGTCGACAAAAGAAAGGAACGATTGTTTTTTTTTTCACTCCGCCGCGGAAAAGCGCGAGCGCGCGCGCATTACGCCCGTTCTATTATTAAATGACCGTATATACACCTATTGCTATAATATTATAATACCGGCGAACTGCGTACAAAAAATAATAATAAACCAACAACAACAACAACAACGCTATAAGTGTATCGTAAAATGTCTACGGGTTATTTTTATTTATTTTTTTCCACGCTATACGCTTCGAGATTCCGGATATCCTCGTCGTGTTAGTTGACCGGAACCCCCTCGCGCGCTGTAAGCGCACTGTGCAATAATTTTATACGAGGGGAGGGAGGGAAATAAATGCGATATTATCGAAAAATGTCAACGATAAGACACGAAGGGAGCGGGAATGAAAAAAAAAAAAAAAAAAAGAAGAAAACCGAGGCACGTTGGTTTTCTCGATATTCTATTATCGAGAGTTCCATTCGTTTTCCCCTAATAATATAGGTATGAGTAACGTGCGGGTCGTGTTATTAAAAATTAGTTTTGTTACACACAATATTATAGTCGCGGCGGATAAGAATAAAAAAGTAAAAAAAAAGACCGTATTATCATAATAATATTCGAATTAGTTTCAACTGCGTATAGAACCATAATAATAATAGGCCTGAACGTAATAACAATATTTTGTATCGTTATTTTCTTACTGCAGTTTATCGAGTTACACGAACTGTGTATACGGAGAATATTTTCATAACAAAAAAATGGAATATTTGACTACATCCTATAGAAAACCGTATCGTTCTTGTTCATCGATTTTTAAACACGACACGCCGACAATAATATTTTTGTACGCCGATTCTAAGCCGCACACACTGCACGTTCTGAACGAATTTACGACGAGAGATAATCGTATTTAAAATTCAATAGGTCGTATAAAACGTCATAACACATAGACGTACACACTGCACAGACCTCATTGGCCGGGGCAGGAAAGCCGCGGGAGAGGACCGGGAAGCGCGGATCTATTGTATTTTTCCGTGAAAAAAAAAAAATGTCGAATATTAAAAATGCATTGTATAATATATGACTATCGATTGCAGATGGTTTATACAATAGTATTGTACAGATATTTTTACGACTCGCGCCAATGCGTCAGTGGCCAGCGCAAGAGGGAGGGATTCGTCCTCTCTCCTTTAAACCGTTTATCTTAAAAATATATGTTTCGGTCAAGTTACAAGGAGAAAAAGCTCGAAGCTTTACTGAACAGGAGTTCGCTTTTCAGGATCCGGCTGGGCTAGGAATTATAATATTTTCATAACATATTATATTACGTATATTAATATAATTATAATAGAAGAAAATCCCGCGATTAATAAATCGATTGGATCGGGTTTATTATTTATTACCTCCCGTCGGCGAAAAGGGCACGTTGCTGTACGCCACTGCGTCAACGGTAAAGTGATCGGCCTTAACCAGAACCGAAAAAACAACTTAAATCGCCTGATGGTTAATTTACGCAAGTGTAATTCGTTTTCTTTTAAGTTCAGGGGAATTTGTGCGAGGCAGGGTGGGTGGCTGCCCCGCGCTTATCGGTCAATGTATAATGTACTGATCGCGGGCTATTATTAAAATCATATCTACGAATTGAACGCACACTATTATAATCAATTATGTATAATTTTTTTTAACCATCATAATAATTTTGAACATCGAGATAAACGCAATTTCATTACTAAATAACTTATTGGTTATTGAACGGTCGAATTACTCGACGATTTACACGAAAAGAAAAAAATAATCTGTTTTTTTTTGTTCCTAACAATACATTACATTTTTAAACCACCGATTATGTTATTATACATACGAACAAAAACAAAATTTAAAAAAATATCCGACGAAAATTATTTAAGCGACTTATAGAAAAAAAAAAAATAAATGTAAATACATTCTGAAATAGTTAATAATAGAAACAAGTTGGGTGTGAGGGGGAGGGGGGTTGTGGTTAATACCTAGCTATACCGTACAGCAATCACGTCGAGTCCTGAAACATCACTCATAAATTATGCGAGATTATTATTATTATTATGAATCGTAATCACAGACTGGTCGCGTCGTCCGTTTAGACGCGCTGCGCCGTTCAATCACATTATGTTAATTATAGTATTAAAGACTACGCGGCGATGTCAAAGTCCGTACCCATCCGGATGTTTTATTTGTGTTGATTTTAACCCGGTAATCAACCATATTAATAATTTCTCTTTACTTTCGCGAGTCAATTGGAGGGGGGGGGGGTGGATTCGTATTTTTTTAGACTTCAAAAATAGACCGGCCGGACTCGCGGAGGACAGACATTCGGTATCACTCCACACAACCGCCGGGCAAATACACGACTGCCGAGCACGGGCGAAACACTGCGGGTCAGGCCTGTCTGGCCGTGGCCCGACCTAATGCTGTTTGGACCGTGTACCGACTCGGGAGAATTTAAAATTAAAAAAATTATAAACTCGAATTGCGCATCTAAAATGTTTACGGTTTTTAGATTCTGAATATAGCGAAGAATGAATTGGTTTTACATAGATGTCTATTCGTTTACTTTATGCGAACGCTTTTCCTACCAGAAAGCTTACTCCGGTTATCAAGTATAGCACCTTTTCTGAACGGAAATAATCTAATTTAGATTGGTCATTTTTTGAAATTCTCATGTACGTTTTATCGTAGCTTACAGACGTACGTTAAATTCCCGTCTGTATACTTCCTTCCCAACTTCCTGCCTACTAAAGTGTGGCTGCGTCCACGTGCGAAGTATGTCCGTCCATTTTTTTTTTTTTTTTCATATTTATCATTCGGCCTGTATAAATAAATTGTCTAGTTTTGCTTATGCTACCGAGCCAATAAATATTGCTCTTGAATTTCTTGTCGGTTTATTGACTTAAAACCTTTTCCGCGTCCAGCTGAAGAGCAGTGTGGTCACAGGTAACATCGTCGTTATAATGGTTTCCAGTCGTACCGTCTAGTCCGGCTCACCGCACTACCTCACACACAAAAACCCGACGTTCTAAACGTTCCGTATACACCGAATTAGTGAAACAATAACAATAACAATGGAAATTAGGTTAAACCCGCCTCAACAGTTTACACAAAACGAAAACCCATTCATAGAAACGTTTCCATTATTTTTCGACATATCAATTTACTTAACAAAACAATCGTAGAAATCGTTTTTTTCCCTTAAAAAAGTCCCGCCTCTAAAATAACACGACGTCTTTCCGATAGTTATTTGTTTTGGAAATATGAATTTCCGCGGAAATATAATTAAGAATTTTCGATTTTGTAATAATGTTAACGTTTACTTTTCCGGCGCTCTAGATTTTCGAAACAAAACACTCTCGAAAATTTAAACGCAACATTTTAAACATACAATGTTGTTATACAGTGCAAAGGACAGACAGCAGATAGAGTAAACTGTATTTATTTATTTTCATTGTGCGCTTATAAGACGAAGTTTCTATAAATATAACACGCCATTATGAAGGATCTTGCATTTTATTTCTTTATAAATGAAAACCATCAGAAATTATATTCTTTAATTTTTTTTTTTAAATTTTTAAATTCAATTACGTTTCGACCGAAAATAACACCGTCCGCGCTCGAAAAAGAAAAGAAGCAATTCGCATTAGCGATTGTCTACGTATTTTTGTACATTTCGATATTCGTGTACAATTCGAAAAAAAATATTATAAAACCGAGGAACTCCGCGGGTAATATTATTATAATATTTTGTTAGTATAAAAACCGTCGCTCTACAATCGCGTGGACCGCCATATACAGTAGCAGCAAGGGCACTCACAAGGTAATTTTCAGACGGGAGACAAAACGAAACTATAGATTCTAAAACATATTTATAGCGTATATAAATATTATATCATGGTATTACTTGAAAAGGAACAAGGAAGAAAGGGTTTATAAACATTAGATTATAGTGATAAGCAAAAATCTATAGTCATTATTATCGATACACAAGGAATATAATAACATTTATTTCGACGGACTCAAAGGGTTATACGTCGTTATTTTTTAGTATTCATTTACTTATTTATGTTCCAAGGAAATAGACATGTTCCCCTCTTGCCCCCCCCAAATGGGCGCGATCACGATTATAGTATTACATTTTGGCGTACGTATACTACATATTGTGTACTCGTTAAAAAACAAATATAAATATATATATATATATTTTTTAATACCCAGGTAAATAATCGTGATTTAATTACGCGGGAATTCGCAAACGCAATTTCTTCGGTTTTCCCAGGGAAAACCCGATAAAACGAGACACGGGATACGAATGGTTTTTTTTTTTTGTTGAGCTATCGACTGTACGCGAAATTGTTCTCCGTCCGCGTATCGTAAACATTCCGGACGATATTCGTCCGTGACAAAACGAAACCTTAAAAAACATTAAAGGTCCTTTAGTTATTGAAAACGTTACTTACGCGAACAAGAATCAATTATTACCGATAACCCACGCGAGTACAGCAAAACCAACTGAACAAACAATTAATGTAAACGCGACGCACGTGAGCTAGTGGGCGTGGGGGTACTCGCGTCGTTTCGTATACGGTTTTTTTTTTTTTTTTTTTTCGGACAATTTTTTTTTTTACAACGAGTGAACATACACGTCATTATACTCGAATGTAATTAATATAATAATAATCTAATTGAAATATATATAATTTGGATTCTAATCGTAGCGAGCAGGAATATATAATATTGGTTTACAACGATATTTTCTAACACCGAAATATTCGCTTGACGACAAAAAACGTACGAGAGTGTAAAAACCGTTTTGTATTTAATTCGAATACGATTTATCGATCCGTTTACAACGATCGATGTCAAACCGACGTCTCGCTAGCAATATATTTGTGGGTTTTTTTTTTTTTTTTAATCTTAAAACGCGTTTTTTTTTTCAGCGCGCGCAATCATTGCAGCGTTCGTCTCGTTTTCTTTTAAACGCGAAAACGCGCGTTTACCGAGCATAGAGGAAACGAAAATATCAACAATAAACAAAACGGGCAAAAACTTAGTAAATCGTATTGGTCATCGATATTACGTGTACGCGCACAAGTTACAAACCGGTGCAGTATACCGCGTGGTAATGTTCTACGGTGGAACCCGACGAGAAAGGGGTTCGTGCGATAAAAAAAAAAAACAAAAACAAAAAACAAAAAAATAAATAAATAAAACCGAATTAATTGTACGTAAATACGTTGCGGCGACTCGCGGCTATTATCACGCGTGGAAACCGTTGGAAATGCCCGGCGTTGTGCGCGTGCTACGCGATTAAGGGTTTCTTCGTACGCGCGCCGAGATTTGACGGCGTTTTCGAAAGCGGCGCGGCGCCCGGCCGGCTTGGATACGGCGGTCGCGTGATGTTATGTTTCCGATGTCCGTTTGTTCGATATTATCAGCGACGACTAGTAATCGCCTGCAACGTCTAGATCGCTGTCGGCCAGTGTCGCGGCACTAGCGTCGAACGCGCGCCGTTTTTACCGTGCGCGCCTTTGAACCGTACCACATAAAGTGTCCGGATCTGTTACGGTTTGGGGAAAACAAACGAAACGCGCGGCGGGACGCGATCCGTCTCCGCGTCACGCGTTTCAAACGAAACCCGTTCCGCGGGCCTCGCGGCGCGGTGGTAATCGCAAGGGACGGACGGACGGTGAAATTTTCGCGTACTCGCCAAGCAGGCACCACATCGGCATACGACAATGCGAGCGCGAATTCGGTTTTTACCGCGGGGAAAACGCGCGCGCGTGGGGGAGACGCCGGAGTGACGTTGAGATTGCGTCGCGAGAGCACATTCCGCCACGCGCCTTCTGCGCTGGATACGATCGCTGGTTACGGTGTTATTATTTCGGTACGCGCAACGACCCCGGTCGATAGAACTCGATAGTCGACGCGCGGACAACGAACGCGGGACACGGAAAATAAACAAATCGAAATGATAGTAACAAACAAAACGGACCGAGATCCCCGGATTGTGTTACGGAGGAGGCGCGGTTTATACGAAAAGAGATAATAATATTAATAACGATAATGCGCGCGCTCCGTGGGAGCCGGGCCGGCGGCGGCGCGGTGCCATCACGACCGGACACGGACGCAGACGCGCGAGAGGGAGAAACGGGAAAACGTGAGAGCCGACCGAATGGGAAAGGAAAAAAAAATACAGAAAAAAAAAACGAAACGCAACGCAACGAAAATACCTACACACACAGTCGAGCGCATTGTGCCGCGTGCACGTGACGGCCGCCGAGTCGTCACGATAAGACGATGAAATTGTGACCGTTTTACTTACAACACCGCGACGCTGCGATACACGCGCGGGGTAACCGTTTGAAAATAATAATAACGACAACGTTTGTTGCGTTATCGTTTATACCGGAGATTTCGGTTTTTTACCGACGACGCAGCGTTATTATATAACGTGTTATTATCGTTGTTAGAGCGCGGCGGATTGCCGAGCGGGTTTTCCGCGTCGCCGGACACGAACTCGCTCCGCGCAAAGGTCCGTCGCGGGCACCCCCGGTATATAACGTCGTAACTAGTGCTCGGCTGTTATAGCGGGTAAAAAACCGGCAAAATACACGCGAAAATATTGAAAAATATGCGCGAAAAAATGTCGAATAAGCGAAAAAAATAAAAAAATAACGATTCGGAGTTTGTTATTCGAAAATCCGTGTATAAAACACGTCGTTATTAACATGCGCAAGAAACGATAAAGAAGATTAAACGCGAATCGCGCGCGCCGTTGTCGTTAAATTAAACGGTAGACCGAGACGATGAGAAATAAAACGCCGAATGACTGCGTTGAGCAATATCGAGTTTTATATCCATTCGAAGTGCATCGGTCAAGAAAGAATGAAGAACCGCTAACGCGCGATGTGCAAAATACGCGTTTCAAATGTTCAAATTTTTTTTTTTTTTTTTCTCGTCAAATCTCCGTCGCGTACAAGTAATTTTCGTAGCTCGATCAGCCGTAAATCCAGCGCGCGCGGTAAAACATGCGGAATCCGCCGTAACATCCGAAGCGTACCCGGACTCGTGAACGTTGCGCGGGGCCCAGACACCGCGGCACGCCTCGTAGAAAACGCGTTCGGTATAAACACCGCGGCCGGTAGGGCGGGGTGACCGCGGTTCAGTGTCCAAAAGTCGGGGGCCGGGGAGGTTCGCTTTCGTTGTATTTTCACAACCGTTAAAAAAAAACGCGGCGAACGCTCGCGAAAACCGGCCGGTCGAATGCCGTCACTACGACCCCGGGCTGCCGCCGCGCGCATTTCGACGGACGCGGTGGTGGTATTCGGTTTGGTCGTGGTGCGTTATCGGACACGTGAGTTTCGCGGGTGCCGAGAAAACAGCGGCTCGGGACCGGCTCGAACGAAAATCTTGTTTCAACTGTTGTTGTCCGCAACATCGGTGTTTCGTCGCGCGCGCCCGAAACGGGCCGAAAACCGAAACGAATTTCGTAATTAAGGGCATTAAGGATTGGCGAGAAAAAAAAAATCTGACATTATTATACGCGATGATTTCGTCGTTAAACTCGAGGGACGGGGGGGGCTACGGTATAGCCGAAAACTGTACAGAAAAATTACGTATAAATATAAACTTTTTGTTTTTTTTTTTCCCCCATTATAATAGTCCCCCGACACGTATAACATACAATATTATAATAAAATAGAATCGAATTTTTATTTTTCTTTATCTTGTAATATATTACAATATCGTATAAAAGAACGGCGGCGCCACAGCCGGCCGCCGGAGGGGAAAGAAAAGAAAGAAAAAAACGTAATACAGAGCGAAACGACCGGACGCCGCAGCCGCCGCGCCGGAAGGCACACGCAGCCGTCAGACAGACAAGCCGAGCCGGGCCAAGAAAAATACAGACGTCGACAAACGGTTGTATTTATTTTTATTTTTTTTTTTTCTGTTCTTATTCTCCTCGTTCCCCTTGAAATCTTAAAGACATTTTAAAAATTGATAAGGTTTTTTTTTTTTTTATATTCCGAGTGGAGCAAATATTGGTTTTACAAAGATGTTTATTTTTTTTTTCTGTGGACAATTTTTCAACCAGAGGACTTGCTCCGATTTTACGTGTATAGGAAATCAGTGTAGGGAGGTACCACGGAGAAGTCATTTTTCCATTTTCTCCGGAGTTTTTTCAACAAATGTGAAAAACTGGGAAAACCAGGAAAATCGGAACAACATTTAAAAAATATAGATCATATTTAATTATTTTACCGCAATATGGCATATATATTGTTGACAAAGCATCACTATCAACTGAACTCGGTTCTTCATAAACAATGGTTTATATCGTTGCTTACAAGGTATACATTCATTAAATTAACAATTACAGTGGCTGCACCCGTCCCCATCATCCTAGGACGTCTTTTTTTAAAAAAAAAATTTTTTTAATCTCCGCAAAAAATTTAACCACCATTATAATTATTATTATTTTCTTTTATTATTAACGGTATTTACAAGAAAGCTTGGTTTCAGGATGAATACATTGAAAGTTCATTAAATCAACTATACATTTTATTCGTCAATGCTATCGGCACATTGATGCGTATGTATGAATGAAAAATAATGTAAACCGAAAAAACCGTACATGAGTACGTGACATACAATAAGATAAAATACGTAAGAGTCTACGTCCTTTGAATAGCATTTAAAAGCTTTGTACCAGGGGGAGGTGGATTGACGAGAAGCTTAAATTTCGGAGGTGTTCTAGACCACTTGTAACCCCCCCCCCCCGGGATTTAGATTCTTTAAGAACAGCATTTTATGAACTCGCCCTCGGACGCTGATAAAATTTCAATAAACGTTGTCCAAAAAAAAAAGGCGTCTATCGACATAGATACCTTTTAAACACGCGTGATTTTTCAGTACCCCTTCCGGAAAAAATGTTGAAAATCCGCTGCTCGTCGGTTCGGGCAGACCGCGCGTCGCCGTCCAAACGTTCCGTTGCTAACATTCTTCTTTCGGTCCGTCGTGCCGTACACGACATTGTGGACTTGGGACGAAAGTCGTTCGTCGTCTCGGGGGGGGGNGGGGGGGGGGGGGGGGGGATAGGGATTCGGTCTCGGCTGTGTTTTCTGTCGAAATAGACCTACGATATTAACGCGTCAATATTGAAATCGTTTAACGACCGCGGAACTTTGTTTGTTTGTTTTTTTTCCGGTAAAACGGTTTTTATACACCGTAATGGCGACGAAGAGAAAAATAATGAGCTGGTCGGGCGACAAACGTACTGCAATTTACTCCGGTATTCTCGGTAGCCGAGCGGCGAGTGAAAACGGATTTTTTTTTTTCGAGGCGCAACAGATGGTCGAAAATCGGGGGGCGGGGGAGTTATGCGCGGTGACATTGTGACAGGAAAAAAAAAAACGGAAGAAAACCGATTTCGAATAAACTTCACGTCGCGTTCGATTGTGTTTTCGGAAGTATTTTTCCGTCAACTACGATATAGTCGGCACGCAATCGACAAAAGGTCCGACACCCGGACTGATGCGTTTAGAGAGTCGAACAATACGAAGAAAATCCGTCACCGATCGAGAACGGTTTCGACCGGCGGGGTCTTGGGCTTTTTTGACTCGCCGCCCACGTTTACCTCCCACCGACCACGTACAATTTTCGAGGTCAACTTTGTTAGCCGCGAAAAGCGAAAACGAATTTAAATTTCCCAACGTGATCGTAGATGTGCTTTTATCGCTGAATAGATAGTAAAAGTTAACGTTTTTCTCGGTGGTATTTAATTTTTATTGCACGTAATGATGGGGGGGGGGAATTTAAAAAAATTAACGCGATATTTCTGACCCCGGCTGTTTTTCGCACGAAACCCGCACGTAAATAATCTGCAGTTAATCCGCAATTTGTTCCGCTTATTGATTATGAAACGCGCGGACAAATTACTATTCGGCCGATACTATAAAAAAGAAAAAATGGTTTATCGGATATTTTCGGGGGTGTCGGTTGTCAACTCGGCACCGCTATAGAGCGCTTTTTTCATTTTTTTCTTCTAAACAAAAGGCTTATCGCGACCCGATCTCAAAGCTTACCGCGCGACCCACCGGTTTTCGCGAGGACCGCAAACGACCAATTATCAAAAGACCCTTCAAACGACAACGCCGCTGTGCCTACCCACCTGCGGTTTATAAGGTCCCAAACGAACGATGACATTTCGCGATTTCCCGTTTTGTTACGAGCGCATTTTTAAAATTTTTTTTGTTTTTTCCAAAGAAGCACTTCAAGCCGTATATATATATATGGATTACCGCTGAACTGTGGCTCTTGGCCGTGAGGTTTTATCACGGACGTTTTTCGAAGTTTTGATATTTCCCCCACGCCTCCCCCCCGCCCCGTTGTCCCGAAAACCGGAGTTGAACGCGTCGATTCGAACGGTTTTTTAGGATAAACGATTTATTGTCCTGCCGTTAAAAATGCGAATTATAAAAAGTTTCAACCACCCTGGTAATATTCAAACACGACGCGATATTTGGACGGACAACGCGCCAAAGACGAATCGATTACATTAAACACGTTTGAGATGAATCGGTAACCCTAACGGCATATTTTTTTTTTTTTTTACCGCGTCGTAGCCGGGTTACCTGTCGTACCGCGGCGGTCGTCGAAAACCCGTCCGTTAAAAATTCAAACGTCCGGAAATACCGTTCGCGGACCTAGTGAATTGATAATCGTATACGCAAGGAAAAAATGTAAAAAAGAAAAAGGCAGCAAATTATTTTTTTTTCTAATGCGTCCGGTCGGATTATGACTCTTATTGACCGCCTACGCGGTTTAGCGGCGGATCGACGAAAAACCCGCGTGAACCGCGCAAATAAAAAACGCGAAAAAGTTTCGGAATATTATCGAAATTAAACGGGGGAAAAAAAATGGAAAAACCCTCTGGACCCGCGTAACAAGATCACGGGTATGCAATGAGAATAAATAAGACTGAAATATTATTACGATCTTATCGATACGAACGGATCGCCCGCGGGCTACGCGCCTGACGGTACCTAGTCGATGGGGGAGAAAAAAAAACCAAAGAGGTTGTGTACTTTATTTGGAACTAATAGTGTCGCGACTGGTACTCGTCGTACGGCCGAAGCCCGGGGGAAAACCCGAGCGTGTCGACCGGCCTACCTTTCGTAAATCGGAAAACGACACGCAAAAATAACAAAAACCGTACCGACATAATAACAATCGTAATTTTACCTGATAGAACGGCGGCGAACAGAATGGACCAGGCCAACAGCGGCGGCAAACGGCTGCGGATTCGGGCCATGACTTCGGACCGGTTTCGGGAACGTTGGCGCGGGACGTAAACGGATCGCACTCGCGAAAAATTCGCAATGTCGTGAATCTCGGCGAAACGAAAAAAAAATATTACAAGAACCGAAGACGTTCGATGATTCGACTACGGTGCCCGTGATAAATCACGCAGTCTGACGGATCGCGGACCGAGAAAAATTCAAACGGACAACGGCGGCGTGCCGGACTCTCGTGACTTGTACGGCGAGGACAACGCGAGTGACACGGCGACAGCACTGGACGGGACGGCGACGCGCGAAACGATGACGGTCGCGGTGGTCGTCGGACGGAATGCAGGTGCCGCGCGCGCGGCCAGTTCGGCTACGGTCGGCCGCGGTCGGCCGCGCTCGGTCCGAGGCGGCGGCGGCGGCGGCGGGCGGCGTGCTCTTGACTCCTACAACACAACACGCACGAAACACGATGTGACGCTCACCGGTTGGACCGGTCGCGTCGCGGCGGCGGCGGCGGCGGCGGAGGCGGCCGCGGCGCACAGGTAAAACTCTCCGGCCGCCGTTGCCGTCGTCGTCGTCGTCGTTGTCGTACCATTATTATTTTGGTATAATATCTCCGGTACGCGCAAGCACATTCGCGCGAGTACAGTGTGATTGTTTTAAAATGTCACGGACCGCCGAAGATACCGGATGACGTGTTATCATTATTATTATTATTATTAGGTCCGCGTCGGTGGCGGGGATCTCTTTAACGATTCCGCCGCCCGTCCGAGCGGAAGGAAAATAATAATTGATTATGCGCGGCCCTTTCGCTGTCGTTAACCCGGGGACCCCGTCAATTTTGCTTTTTGCGAATCAGCAGCAGCGGAGACGCTGTACTGACCATCGCATTGCTCCCGGAGCTCGAAAGAATAAATGAAGGAAGCGGGGGGACTATCGGACAAAAGAAAAAATTTATTCGGCCTAACCCGCGGGTAACTTTGTTTCCTACACTCTGCACATTACGCTAATTGTTTTAAGAAAATTTCGCGTTAATTCATAGCATAAAAAAGTTTTTAGACTCATAGTCATTAGTAATTATTTATTAATAGGGTACCGGGTTACATAACTCAGAATTACCATTAGATAGTGACAATTTTGTACCCTAAATAATCGGAAGCACTCGGGTACCGCTCACCTATCGTTAATCGTGACCGTTTATTTTATCAGACAAGGCCGCAAACGTGCAATACTATAAAAAAATATGTATAACAATTTATTACTAGACGATAAATTCTAGAGAAAAAAAAAATAATAATTATAAATTTATAGTTATGTATAATTTATTCGAGTTGGCGATGTGGCGATAAATATTTGTTGCAAATATCATTATTTACTTAAGGAGACGCACCGCACTCCTCTCCGTCGTAGTAGAAATAATAACTGAGAGGACGCCAACGAAAAAATAAAAATACTAGGGGAGTTTCGTCCTCTTGCACCTCTCCTCAATTCGAGCACTGATTACTCTATACACCACGCAACTGCCAACCAGTCTGGAATTTTTACGTCCTCTTCGCGATTCGGTCCGTTGAACCAGCTTAAGTCCAAAATCACATGCTGGTGAGTTCACGGCCCCCATGCCACACCCCCCACCAGCCAACGCAAATTTCTCCGTTGTCCCGAAGGGTTCGATTCGTCGGGTGGAGGCCCGGCCTATTAGCTGTTCCCTCCGTCGTTCACCCAACCCAACCTATAGTAAAACCAATATAATATGATGTTATTATCGATTTATCAATTTATTATTTAAAAATATATAAAAAATAACCGAGCTTAAAAAAAACTGTTTCTTTATGGTATAAATAATAATTAATACAAGGGGAAACATAATGACGGACAATTTACGGTAAATTGTATTGTTACCTTTATCAGATAAAATTTCGATTACGTAAAACATGCCCATTGCTTTTTTGCGAGCTCGTTGGGATGACGTTAAATTTGTAGGTGTTCTAGTAATTTATTTGTTATTTGTTGGTAATTCAAAGTATAGGTAGGTACAATATTTACAGTGTTCTCTCGGGGTTTTTGTTTTTTTGTTTAATAACGTAAAATATGAGTAAGTAAACCTTTAAAATGTTGTCGATTTACGTCAATTTTCGAAAAAGTTTATAAAATAATCGGTATCAGACATCGAAAAAAACTGACCAAGAGAACTGATCGAGGTCACAAAAATAACAACTAATTTATTAATTTTTTTCTAATGGAAAATTTAACGCCTCTAGAAAAGTTGTCACTCCAATTAGACTACTTTTTCTGTTCATATTTAGTATCGGGTAAATCGAACGCTAATAATCTATGAAGTTTTCGAATGAATTTGTTTTTGTTTCTTTTTTTTAGACAGAAGCCTCATACACTACTTACATTGGGGCCATTTTTAAATGAAAAAAAAATTGGTAGAAATTTTAAAAAAAAAATCAACATATTTAAGAGGTATACATGCAAATACAGGTTTAATCTGTAAAACAAAATATTCTATTTCTTGGGTTTTTGCAAATTCAACAATAGTGTCTTCAAACGTTAATCGTTTCGTAACATTATGATTTATTGATAGTGATAAACAATTAAATTTTTTTTCTTGTTCAATATGAACGGGATCGAAATTTTGTATACGTTTTTAAATGCGTAAAATGATAAATACATTAAATAAAATACAATTTTTTTCAAAAAATACGTTTACATTTTGTCCCGTAACTGTATTATTGTTGAATATGCTCAATCGGACATCTGTACCAAATACATCTTTAAAGTATACGGTTTTTAAATTTTTTTTTTTTTTTTTTTTTTATTACACTGTGGGACTACGAGGACCCTCAGCGTTTGAGGGAGCCCCGTGCCCGTGCGTCACGTCATGCGTGAATCAGGGCCCGCTGCATTATAAACGTCGGTTAGCGATAAAAGAACATCACTCTGTATACGTATCTATACTGTACATATTACAATGAGCCTGGCGGGCCTAGCGTAGTGTTTGCGCGTGGTGGCGGCGCGGTCCGGCGTACCGTGAAGCGTGCAATTCAATTTGGGAGTCCGTCGCCGCCGTCGTTCGACGACGAAAACGACAGAAGCGTTAAATCTCAATAATAAATACTTCGTGGCTATAGGTATATTGCAATACCAATAGGTAGGTATAAAACCGTGTGGCGAACGGATACGTGCAGGAGGACGGACAGACGGACGGACGGACGGCCGACCGGCCCGGGTCTGAGGCGATTTCGACGACACGTTTTTTTCTCTCACTCCCTCTATCCTTGTTTTTTACGCCGAGGCGTTGATGGAAAAATACGACATCCGGTTGGAAAAACAAAAGAAAAAAAATGTCACCCAGCTATATAGACTTCCCCCGTGACCGCTCTCGGTATTCGTTGTTTTCGGAATATTATTGTCTACGTGTATACCTATACCTATAGAACAGGTCTTACAGTATACTTTACGGGCGCTGGTATAATAATGGATTACCCGTTTGAATTGAAAAATAAAAGAGAGAGTACTCCGAGACTTCAAAAAAACCATCGTCCTTTGCGATGATTAAAGTCAACCTGGCCCGTGTGGAGATTCGCCCCCCGTACCCTCAACCGTTCTTCTTATTCGTCCAATTATTACGATATAATATACCAATAACGTATTTACCAACAATTACAATGAAAATATTATTTTAAAACTTGTCGTGTGTCAACGTATAAAAATTAATAATTACGTACAAATTTACCCAAGTTAATTTGGCACTTCATTGATTTTAAATAATATTTTACAACTATTGGTAACTGTAATTTACTTCTGTATTTTAGACTCCGAGCGCAGCAAGTGAAACGAAGATGTTTATTTTTTTTTCTTCTTTTTTCTAGTCTGTGGACACGTTTTATTCTGGTAAACTTGCTCAAATTTTTACGAAAAACAACTTTTCTGAAAGTTCAATTTGTCTAAATGGTACTTTAAACAGCTAATTTTTCTTGATTTTCCACGCCATTGTTTAATAAAAGCACTTAAGTGAGAAAAAACGTACAATTTCACGATTTCATTATTTTATAAAAATACGGATGACGTTTTCTACCAGAAAAAAAGATTTATTCGAAAAATCACAATACTTCTTTTTTTTTGTTGTCTTTTTTATTTACATTCTCACTGTATCATCATCAAAACTTTTGGGCCACTTTTGACCTTTTAAAGAATTTTAATTTTTGCTGAATCTCGATTATAAATACACGTAGAGACTTGAAACTTGGTAATAATACTTATATTGGACTTAATTAGACGTGTTAAAATTTCCAAAATGATCGGGAAATTTTTTTTTTTTTAATAAGCATTTTTAAATCAAATTTATACGAAAATCGCAAAATAATTACTGCACTTCAAATTATACAATACCAAATTGCGCTCGAAATCGTCTTTCGTCAAGCAATAGTTTATCGTTGCTTACAGATATAAATAAAATAACCTTATGTATCCTACCTTACCAACTTCTCATTTACAACAGTGGCCGCTCCCATCTCCAGTATCAGCTCTATTTTTACTTTTAAAAATACGTTTAAAGTGCTTTTTCCGGGCTTTTTTTTTGGCGTTTTTAAACGTTTTTTCGTAGGTTTTAATCGTATACGTGAATCCATTCCATAGTCATTACTAATACAATATACGACAAAATATTACAATCGCGAACAGTTCGGGTTTGTTTTTTCCTTTTAGGACAATATTCTTCAGCAAGTTATTTTTTCTTCTGCGTATCCAAGACAATACATAATAAAAGGGTTTAAAAGTTTTTACTAGAGGTCCAACTCAATTCATAAACATAAGAAAAAAAATATGAGTAGAACATAATGCATTTCTTTCGATAGTCACTAAAGTGTTCATTGGACTAGACGCACGTTCACACACTCACTTGAAATTGCAATTGTCTTAATGGCGGTTAACAGAGGGTTCAGTTTCAGTATTATCTAATATTATTTTAACAAAATAACACGTTCGTTCCCCCGTTATAATTGAAATAATTTGAAGGGGTGCTCTTAAAATGTGAAAAAATTGAAGAGGAGTTCCGCCCCCCTGCATCCACCCTCCCCCCAATTTGAACACTGCATGTATGATACATTCTTTTTGTCATCGTCAAATACAATCTTACACTATTTCAAAACTAATAGAAAAATGTGTTCATATTCGTTCGGTTTTCGTTGAATTATCCGCGAAAACAGAGACTAACGCACAGGTTTCTATTAAATATATACATGATGCCTACGATCTCCCTTGCAATGAAGCCAGGGGGATGGAATTTTATTATAATGTGGATGTATATTTTGGGGGTTTCAACTTTAAATCCCACTCCTACTATTTATATACTCGAATTTCACAATTTGTTAGGAAGTGTGTGTTGTTGTAGTATATACAGCAGGCGTAGTATTATATTATTGTTGAAGATAGTCGGTTATTTATCGTTTTACTAAAAATATTTCCATAATATAAAATAGACGTGGGTGTGTTTTTTCGGTATATGACAGATATTATTTTGATAAAAAAGTTATAGTGCATAAGAAAAACGCGATACAGGTACACATTCTTTTGCCTTTAATCCTATGTTAGAAGAGTCAATCTTTGTTACGTAAGTAGTGGGACGCATAGGATACTGTACTGTCAACCGTCACTACTTAGACAATTTCTTTGTTCTAAAAATTCTTTTATATGTTTTATATACGTCTAAAGAAAGATACCAGAGTTTCCGTTGTCGTTGGCGTATAGATTTTATTAGATAAAAGTAATTTAATTCTTATATATACTGGGCTGCAGCCATAACCTTAGGACTCAGAATGACATCTTCAAACATGATTAATTTCCCAAAACAGGAAAAAGGATACAAACAATATAAATAGTAAGTGTCTACTATGGAGGTTATTTTATCAGTTTGCAAAAAAACCAAATAGCAAAATACCTCCCTACCTACGTAAACACTTACACGATGTATACCTATTTACACAATATTATTAAGTAAATAAATATATTGACAATTTGTTTTTATCAGTTTCTCTTCTATAGCCGTACAATACTACAATACCAAAAAACTAATATTGTACATATGTTATTATAATAGCTTACAACTCTATCGTGCGAATTATAATAATACAAAATAATACGTCACATTTATTTTTGAGCTAGGAGTTTACTTTACACACATTGAAATATACGAGTAAACGTTTGTATACTGTATTGTTGGAAGTATTCCATTGCATTAATTTTTTTTTTTTATAAAATATGTATTATTACTCATAGGAAAAAATATCGGTCTTTTTTTTTACTAAGGGGAGAGGCTATATTGCACACAATGATTGTGACAAACAAACAATGTGTCCTTGAGTCGTTATCATGACGTATAGTTTGGCCAAGAAAATCGATCTATGAGTCATTGTTCCGAGAGCGAAAAAAAAAGAAAATACAATTTAGTGAAGGGAAAAATTCTTACGGTCAATAGCTTAGCATCCCACTTCTAGCTTTAGATATATAATAAGTTAATTTTCATGTTATTTTAAAATTTAAATGACTATGAATAACTCGAAAATGGCTAGAATGTTTCGCAAATTGTACATCTAAAACGGAAGAACTTCACGTCTCTGAGATTATTTTTAATTTGGTTAAAAAAAAAAATGAAGAATGTGTTCCCGATTATTTAGAAAATGACTAAGAAAATAAAAAAAAAAATAATAAGTCCTTGAGTAGACTAAATTTGCTATTAGAAACTACCAACTATAATTTATGATCGTAGCAAGATTTTTAGTAGAAAAATGTTTTACAAACACGACAAAGCACACGTCATAGTAAAATAAATTTAAAAAAAAAAAAAAAACACTAATTCAATTCTATAAAACGTAGATAGAGTGGCATATTTTTCCTTTACGCGTACAAAATAATTTTACTATTAAAAACATTTCATTCAAATTTTGATGAGCTTGAATTTATTAATATTAAATTCATTTAAATTCGGATAAATTTGTATATATATTAACTAGTTTATTTAGAACACAACGTTCCGACCATCGCGCATCGTTCCGCTGCGGATCCATATTATCGCCACAGTGCATACGAATAAAAGTTAACAAGATAAAATCTTGCAGGTTCCTGTATGTTTTACATATATGCTAATAAACCAAGTAAAAATTAACGAAACAGAGTATTATAATGTTAACTTTAGACTCGCCATAGGGTTTTCAAATTGATGAATTTTCCATTAAAAGACCGGATAGAAACCAGACTATACGGTATCCAAGTAAATATATACTATACAGTAATAATTTGAAAGGGCGTTATCGGAAAGCTTAAAGGATGACAAAATATTCAACAAAAATTAATTGTTTTACTATGATTTGTGTGTGTGTCTGTGAACAACTTTTCTTCCAGAAATCGTGTTCCAATCAAAAACACGACAAGAGAATGTTTTTTGTAGAGTTTTATAGATCTTATTAATGGATTGAAGAAGTTTATTTTTTATATTTTATTTACTGAGAAAAACGGGAAAGTTTACTGAAAAAACAGCTTTGTAATTTTCGATTTTGTCGTTTTGTTGTCATTCGGTTTTATATAATTGTAGAGCTATGACATTTTCACAGAATTCGTATATTATCTTTTTTTAGATGTGGTACCATTATCAAAACATTCTGCTGATTTTTGAGTAATTTTTAGGTATTCGACATTTTCGAGTTTTATTTAGCTTTTACTAAACAATTTTATCCACATAAAATATATTTTTTTCTTTCTTTATTTTTAGTTCGAAATTGATAAAAATATAAGCGCACGTGTGTCATTATAAATTGCATACTTTTTTTTTTATATAAATACTACCGATGAAGCTAATAATCTACAAAAAAAAAAAAAAAAAAAACAGTCCAAAATATAACTATAGAAGATTGTAAGCGGTTTTTTTCTGTCTTAACATATCTATCATATATATGTGTAACATAGGAATTTAGACGTGTTTTAAATCCAACTTACCGATATAAATTCTAAAAGTAGATTTTAATTCGTCGTCGTGTTTACTTGACATCGTCTTTCTCACTTTTTTCAAAATTTTAAAATTCCCATTTATCCAAAAATTTAAGTATTCCTTTATAGATTATGAATGGAACGAGGAATGTATTGATTTTACAATTATTTTTATTTTTTTATTTTTTTATTTTTTTATGTGAACACTTTTTCTACCAAAAAGCATACTTCGATTATTAAATATAGCACCTTTTCTAAAAGAAAATGGTCTTTGTGTGGCACTTTAAACACATTATTTTTTGAAATTCTCATTAATATTCGAGATAATGAGGAAAACCTGGTTTTTAAGTTAAAAAAAAAAATTGATAGATTAAAAATAAGGTTGTTACTGGCAACCGTATTTATTTATTTTTTGTTATATTAAGTTTTTATTGTTTTAATATTTTTTAAGCAATCATTTTTGTCATGAAAACGCAGATTATTGGAATCATTTTACCATAATATGACATATATATTGTTGACAAAACAACACTATCAACTGAACTCCGCTCAAAATCGTTTTTTCGTTTGCAATGGTTTATCGTTTCTTACAAATCTTTAAATTCCCGTCTGTATCCTACCTTTCTAATTTCTCACCTACAAAAGTGGCTACACCCACGTGCGAATAATGTCCGTCCTTTTTAATACGGTTTTTTTTTCTAGGATTTAAGGGCATACAATTAAAAATGTGGGTAAATCAATATCAAGTAGACTCTACAAAAACATTCAAATCTGTTTTCAGAATTCCTATAGCTTCACCAAACCAATCGGTACGTTGTAAATATAATAATACGTCTAAATTTCTATGTTGCACGTGTGTAAGACAAAGACAGAAAATCGTCACTTTCAATCCCCTTAACAATAATAAAAACATATAATATTATTTGTAACGATTTCAAAAATTGGCGTTTTAATTTTTTTAAACGCAGTTTGTTTCGCGTTTTTGCTGCAGTAACAATAAAAACCAATACACAACAATTTAATAAATGAAATCGGTTATGCGTAGGTATTATATGCAAATTAATAAATCGCGGTCACGGTGTATGAACAATATGATTATTAAGTTTATTATTATAATATTAACGAGAAATATTACGAAATTCAAATAATCACATTTTATAAAACAGCCAATTATATCATTTCGTTCGAATCTACAATCCGCTGTATTATTCAAAATAAATCTAAATAATAATATTATGACGGTAACGACGACGGACGATAACTGCCTATTTCCGGACGGTGGGTTTTTTCCGCGGGATTACGGGCCTATCGGAAAAACTGACCTCTATAAAAAAAAAAAAAAAAAAACGACCGTTATAAAAGCCCGTCCATTATACAAACGCGATCTTTTTCGATCGTGTCTCGTGTGTATGGGTGGGTGGGTGGGTGTGTGTGTGTGTGTGTGGCGGAAACCAACGTCACTACCAGACTATTTTATAATAGATGTATCTATATATACATAGGGAGAGATGGCCCACCACGGAATATTAATAATTATTAAAACGATTCTAATGCATTATCGTATGATGACATTATAATGATTAAGGCCGGAATGCACACTTGCATTGTTTTCCAAAAGTCGCTGTGCGATGTTTGTATTCGTACAATTTCTTTTCATATTTTTCGAATTTTAAAATAAAATAAAAATCTTTTATTTTTGTTTTTTTTTTGGAAATTTTTGACCTTTTTCGATTGACCAATATTCTCCAAACGTTCAACTATTTTCACTAAATGTCTACACTGTAAACGATTACTGATATTATCGTTATTTTATTAATGATTACCCGGCCGTTCTTGAATCACAAAACAAATCGAAAAGCAACCGTTTCTCAAAGACCGCGTTCGTTTGGCCACTGATGAGCACTATAACGTAAGGGGCTTTGAATAGGCAACCGCATAAAAATTATAGTGTCTTGTCACCAATAGATGTCTACGGAGCTTCCCGTGCATAAAATTGAACCTGTTATAATATTATTATTCTATGGTGCGAAAATTGATTTCAATGAATATTTCAACTAATCCTGTGTTATAATTTATTGTATTTACATAATTAATTTTCTTCTCGCTGCCGTATACCTACACTATGCTGGATAAATTACTTCGCACATTGGGTTAGTCACCGTTGTGGGTGGGCAGTTGGGAAAGTAGGATTTATAATGTAATTTAGTATGTAGGAAACATACGCAACGATAAATCATTACAAACGAAAGACTATTCTGAGCGGGGCAGTATATTATTCCCGTGTTTTCTCCTAGTAGTAGTTGAGAATTTCAAAATAATTTAACTAAAATAAAGAACCATTGAACAAAAATGTTCATCTTTTGAGATAGACTGTAAAAAGCATTTTTACTAGTCAAAAATGTATTTTCCGAGAAATAAAAAGCATATTTTCGTAAAATCAATAAATGAAATGTGAATTATTTGAATGATGACTCAACTAAACGAATAGTACTCGCTTTACATGGACAATTTTTACCGACTGCAGTTAATTTAACACAAAGGTTTAATACGAAAATGCCATCGATGTTGGGTTTTGTTACGAACGTCGTTCCGCGCTATAATATGTAAACTACTTGGATGACTTTATCGAGCTATATAAACGTATACAAGCTACAGGACACATTATGCAAGCTCATGAACTTATAAAAGTGTGTTACGAAAGTCAAGGAGGGTACGTGCAAATGCTCGGAAAATCTAACGTCTTTGCCATTTTACAACCGTTCCTTTGTGACGGACGGCGAACGTTTTCATTCAGTCAAGTGTATATACTCACGGTTCGTTTATTAAAAGTCATTGTTGGAATAAATTGCATTTTATTTATTTCAAAAATAATACGCGGGCGTGTGAATTTCATGTCTGCCGATGAACCGCGTCTATAAAAGCGAGTTATCTCAAGAAACTGTGCTGCAAATAACGAATTTTACTGTAGTTTGTAATATTGAAACGTTATCGTGTGTAGGTACGGTAAAACCGAACTCTGATACGACCGGAAACATAAATAGTTATTATATTTAATACACTAGGGCGACCGCTCCCCGACGAAAACTGAAGAAAATTGTTATCAGTAAGTATACTATTATTATGCGTTACGGCCGAGGCGTCCGACAGTTTTCCACGGATGGTAGTCGAGCAGTTCTACGTACGAACGTGTTGTACATTTTTAAAATACAAACAATAAAAAATATAATAGCGAAAGAATGGAATTGCTACTCGTCGTTTAGAAAAAAAAAAAAAAAAAGGCAAAAAAGTTGTTCACATTTTTAAAGAGCATTAAACTGGGAAATTCGAATAACGATATTTTATTTAAATAGTATACATTATACCGTTTGTGTTCATTTAACTACATATTTATAAGACATAACACGTTGCTGCGAATGGTTGTTTTTGAAAATAGGTAGGTATACGTTTATTGCTCCGAAAAGTGTTGGCAATAAACAACAGAAAAAGCGAGTGTTATTGCAAAATAATATATACATGTATAGGTACAGTATAGTAAACATTATAATATTTTTACAAAGACGCGTAAGAATTATTATAGTCACGTTTTGTATATTATTATGCAGATAATAATATCCATAACTTTTACACTCCGGTATGAATATTATAGAGTGAGAAATTTACTTTATTTTACCTCTTTATGACGTCACAATTGTCTTTTCACTAATAATAATAACACGCGGACATTTATTACGCCGAAACAAATTTATTGAGTTTGCCAATGCGGATGTTATTAGCAGAACCGGTATATTATAGCAGTTGTACGATAATAATATTATTGGCTTTCAATTAAAAATAGCGTTACTTTATGTGACACCTAAAAAAGAGGAAGATTAGGATCAGCTGTCGGGGTTATACCTAATATAATATTGTCACCATTGCTTTGCAGGCCATCTGTTTGGGGCAGCATATCGTACGCTCATCATAAAAATGTGTTCACACGACATAATAATTTATTAAAAAAAATTAATTAATTTTGATGAAAACGTCTCAAATAATATATACTAATTATATATTGTATGTACTATAATATTATACGAGTAAACCAGAACCAAAACTCACATGTTCCGACAGTCACATTTTTCAGAAAACGAAAAAACTGGAAAATGATTTTCCTAAAGTACAATAGAGAGAAATCCTAAATGTATTTTTATTGCGTAATTTAAAATGAGAAATAATTCAAAACTTTCGTTAAAAGTTAAGATTTAAGTCGTTATCTATATAATATGTTTGCGGAGGTATAGATTTGGAACATCTGAGTTTTGATGATACTCGAAATTGAACGTATTGTATTGTCATAGATCATGCGATTTTTGACGCTGATTATATAGAGTCCAGTATCAGAACTCGCATGATCCAACAGCACTAGTTATAGTTTCGACATAAGCCGCTATATTTTCGGGTGATATTTAGACCTGTTATTGGGTGTTTCGAAACGTTGTCGATAAAAACAAAAATCCTATAAAACAGTATCGTTTACTCATTAGCCTATTCATACATACAATAACATATTGGTACGTGTTATAATGAATTATAATAATATACTTGTATTATATTATTGATTAGACATCATACAATTTTTTTCGATTATCTTTTCCGCAATATCCTATTGGGANCGCGTATAATACAAACCACTCTAATCTACTAATCCGTGCCCTATACTCCAATTCCATTCCAGGTAATCCACCTAGAAGGTTAAAACGTAACTGGAACTGTGACCTATAATAGCCCTCTATAGCCAGTAAGTGTTGCCGCTGGGTGATTACTTCTTCATGTCGATCTCNAAAATGCCTATAGACTTTTCCGCGCGCGTCTTACAAACCACTCTAATCTACTAATCCGTGCCCTAAACTCCAATTCCATTCCAGGTAATCCACCTAGAAGGTTAAAACGTAACTGGAACCGTGACCTATAATAGCCCTCTATAGTCAGTAAGTGTTGCCGCTGGGTGATTACTTCCTCATGTCGATCTCGCCTTTTTTATTTTTATTTTATTTATTTTTTTTTTTTTCCATAATTCCTCAAACATGCTTATTGTAAAAAGTATTTACAGATTGTATGTATTATAATTAAAATTAAAAAAAAAAAAAAAAATATGTATGTTAAGTGAAATGTACAATAGGATATAAGATAATTTAATTTATCCACCGAAAGCATTGATCATTGCAAAATCATTGCAATCGAAAAATAGTAACAGTCGAGTTTTTCTCCTTATCGCCCAGAAATCAACAAAACTAAAACCGTGGAATACCGATGTATTTGATTTTTCTTAATAGTTTTGTTAAATTGCATAAAAAACTTTCCCATAGTTTAAAAGTCTATAGAAATTTTATTCAAATAAAGTACTACCGGACGGAGATTCAGCATACTCGGTACTGCGTTCAATAATTACTCATTAAAAAAAAAATATAAAAGTTCAATTTTAAAGAAAAAGTATTGAGAATTTAGAAACATTTTCTTAACAAAGTACAATCTGGAAAAAAATCTACATCTTTTAAGGTACGGTGTAAAAAATCGAAGCATTTTTAATAACCCAAAAAAAGTTTTCCGACAGAAAAAATACTCAGAATCCAAAATACTCCAAAATTTAACATTCAAATATTAACGCAATTTAAATTAATATTTACCCGTACAACTATAATTAATAGTATGGCGTAAACTAAAGCTCAAGGGAAAAAATAGATTTTAGTTCCCAATATATAATGATTTTTTGTTTTTTTTTTTTTTAAATTGATCTAATTATTACAAGCATACATTTTTTTTAAAATATTTATATGCATCTATTGATCTTGCTTAAATTTAAATACAACATATAATTTTCTTCGCTGAATATTATTATATACCATTATAATTTTTAAAGAACATATTAATTTATTTAATTTATTACGTTTTTCCATGAATAATAAAATACAATATAGATTCATAAAAAATTTGAAAATAGTGGCAATGTAGGTTGTTTAACTCTGTATATCTTATAGTCTTATACCTATACCACCAATCGTCATGGAATAGTGATTTTAGTATATAAACTGTATGCCAGCTAATATTTACTATCTATACACCGGCTATTTACAGTTAAATGACGTCTTGTCTTTCGGAGTGAAAATAATCTTAATTACCTACCTATCTGCTAACGTATCTAATACCTACATTATGTATACAGGGTGATATTTTGATTTCTGATTTTCTAATCATTATGAAATCGTTTAAGCTTTATTTTAAAACCAGAAATCAAATTCACTTAAAATCTTCCGAGATAATTGCTGGTTCATAATACAAATATCATTCTGTATATATTTTATCCCTGGACCAAACGAGACGAAAACTTACCATATAATGTTTTGTTAATATTTTTAAAAATCGATCAATTTTTAATTTAATTTTGAATGTATGGTTTTTACGTTTAATCCGATAGTTCAACCAGAACCGAAATCAAGTATTTACTTTCAGTTTTTTTTTTTTTTAACTATAAACTGGCGGAGACCAGAACCACACGTTTCGAAAAAAAACAAAAATTACAGTTTAGCCCCCTAATTGCGCCTATGGTAAGTGTCCTGACCGTAAATAGACGCCGAATCCGCCCTTGACAACACACGTAATATATTATAGAGGCGACTAAACCAAATTTTTGAATTCATTACTCTACGCGCATCCCCCCTTTTTGGTTTTTTTTTTTTTGATAAATATCTAAAACGAATGAGTTTTATACTGTAATAACAGATTTCGCGAACACAATCGCTTTATATTGCATTATTATTGTAACTACGACAATAATATAATATATTAGTATACGAAATTGGATTGGAAAAAAAAGATTTAGGGTGATGTTTTGCGGACTCTGCATTGCGCGCAGACAAGAGTGGAAAAAAAAACACATTTCCAAATGGAACACGATTGGCCGTCACACACTTGTTTCTGGGGTGAGTTAGTTAAATATATTGGCGGCGAGGGTCCCGTCGCGGAAACGACGCAGAAAACATAAATGTTTATACCAGTGTGTGCGGATTATCTAATTTCTGTATAGGCAATGCCACGAGAGGGCTTTTGTGGATGTAAACCATCCCCGCCAAAACGGTTAGGACTGTTCACGCCACCGCTACACCACTACCGTATACAGAGCGATCAATCCTCGATAGGACATTCGTTATATCTCGAAAAATATTAACTTCTGTTTTGGACGATTTAAAAAAAAAAAAAAAAAAAGGCAAATAGCTCTTAAATGTTTTATAACCGTTATATTTTTGAAAATTCCACAAACAGGCGAAGTTTCAGTATAAATTCATTTGGATATTGGAATTTTTAACTTTCGTCAACGGGAAATCAAAAAAAAAAATTAACACCAAAATCTACTGTTTAAACGAAAACCTCATTTATTTACGGAATTTTCGCACACAAATAGATATTTGCCATTCAAAAGCGGGTAGTCGTTTTAACCCCTCCAGTGGCGTAGCCAGGATTTTTTTTTTTGAGGGAGATAGGTTTACTTTACGTTTGGTTGTGACTTTATAACTTCATTGTGCGCATAAAACACACATAACATATACTTAAGAATTATCTAGTGTTGTTAAGAAACGCGTTCCCAAAGGAGATTTCTTTTTTAAATAAACGAACGAAAGAATCGATTCCTTATTTTTAGGAATGAGAACATAAATATTGTAATTATTTTGTTCTTCTGTGAAAACACATTTGGGGAGAAGAATTTCGCTTATTAAGTTTTGACAGATGAGACTCTTCCAGCCAATTTGCGGCGACGTGAACGGTGGTCCTTCGGCGGCGACGACGGTTTACGTCCGTATCATTGTTGTTGCCGCATTTCGGGAAGCGGCCGGCTTTTGCGGAGGCGATCCGCGACCGGTCGGAAAGGACTTTTGTGTACACAACGCAATAATACGGTCGGAAACGCGTTTACGGTTCGCTCCAGAACGGGCCCCGGTCGGTACGCCTAATCGAATTATTATGTTATCATCGCGGGGAGAAAATATTACGAGGCGCGCACAATAACAGCGCGTCGTTTGAATTCGTGATACGTTATATTATATTATATATGAGGTACCTATGCCGGCTGCACCCGTATTGTATACCTGCGGTCGGTTACGGCAAGATAAATAATAAAAATCGCGATATGTATTTTTTTTTTTGTCAAAACGCGTAGCCGAGAATACGAAATAAACGGCGCTGTTGCAGTTTTATATATATATACGGGAAAACAGGCAATAATACTCGCGCGTGCGAAATAAAAAAAAAAAAACCACGTAAAACCGTATAAAAAATAAGAAATAAATACGTCCGCGAGAAAACCGATTTTTCAAAATATTATATGTTTCGTTCAAAAGCAATAAAAAAAAAAATATATATATATATACATACAAGGCCCGGTATAATAATATAATGGACATTTACAGACCTCTTCTTTTTTTTCTTTTTTTTTTTTTTTCGGTATATATATTATACATACACACCTTTTGCGGCGATTTCGATATGAATAATAACAATCGGTATATTATCATAGAATAATGGTAGTAATAAAATACAAAATATTATTGCATATCATAAATAGGACTTCATGATTTCAAAATCAAATTCACGAAATCCGAATACTATTAGATTTTGAGTGGAGCGAAGAAGTTTATTGTTTTTTCAAAGATGTTTATTTTTTTTCATTTTTTCTGTGGACAACTTTTCTACCAGAGTACTGACTCCGATTTTTACGTGTAGTACTTTTTTTGAAAGCGATGCGGGGATGTACCCTAATGAGGTCATTTTTTCGATTTTCTCCGGAGTTTTCTCAACAAATGTGAAAAACTGTAAAAAAACATAGGAAAACCGGGGAAATCGGTACAACATTAAACTAATATTATTAAAGAAAATATATAGATCCTACTTAATTATTTTACTATAATATGGCATTTATATTGTTAACAATACATCACTATCAACTGAACTTCGCTCACAATCGTTTTTTCGTGAGCAATGGTTTATCGTTGCTTACAGGTATACATTAAATTACCTATAACAGTAGTTGCGCCTAGGACGTCTTTTTTTTATTTAGGCTGCATTTTTGGTAGGTGCCTGTCCAATTCCAAAAAAAATATAACGGAGCGGATACCTACTTATTACACAATATATTGTATTATAAATTATTATTTCTACGATTTATTAACAAAATTAAGTGCGCAGTTAAACGATATTATCAATAAAATATACGACAATTATGTTTAGTTATAAAAAGGGCATTTCAATTATAGTATACCAATTTTAACGTCGAATATTATTGTTCATTGAATCGTTTTTATTCGATTTGAATACTGTAATTATATTTTTTTATCGAAGTAATATATTTTTAAACGTTTTTATCATAAAATTGGCGTTCGATACACGTTTCTATAAATGAAACTCAAAATTAAATTGTTTCGTTCCGCACGTTATTTGTATCACGAAATTTTCATGAAAAAAACCTTAAATTTCTAGCAACAATATTGCGGTGATTCCATTCCCGTGGTTCGATTTTAAAAACACAAAGATGTACGAGTATTAAAACAAGTTTATTTTGCATCAGTCGAAGCTTTTCACTGACTTTTCCATGTAATTTGTTCGTACCATTGAATATTGACAAATCTATAGGAATTTCAAACGTTTTATTTTCGTAAATAATTTGACAAAATTGAAAAAAGTGCTCTAACCAGTGCAATGTAAACTCGTTTATAAATTCAAACATATATTAAAAATCGAACAACTGTGTAGCTTGAAAATAGGTATCAACATTTTTGTCGGGCGTATAACTACTTTACGTTCATAAATAACCTAAAACCGGCCCCTTCCACTCGAGTGGGGGTATCGTGGCAGTAAATCAATGGAAAAGTCTTATCACTAAAATGTAAAAAAAAATTTGAAACTCTGCAAAAATGGAGAAAATATGTTAAAAACAGACCCTTAACGGTCAAATCGCTCGTTTTTCGATCCTGACCCGACTAGAAACTAATATAAGTTTATAAAATATATACGAACATAACACAATATTATTACAGACGACCTGATATAACCGAATAGTGGCTTATTGTAGTCGACAATTTGATAATTGTTTTATTATAGACACTGTTCGTTTGCCGCTATTCGTTTTCAATTTTTCGGTCTGTAAAATCGTACGAATATTTAGTCGAATCATTGAAAATTTAATGGATTTGTATTTCTATAACTTAAGCCCGCGTGTATTATAATAATAATGTACTCGGGTATATTAAACGCTAAAATAACAACATCATTTCGACTTGATTGGTTTCACTGCATAATCTAAAAACATAGTCGGGTAGGTATATTGTACCATGGCAAACATTCCAATTTCTATTGTTTTCTATTATCATCGTTTCGATCGAAATGTATAATCATATATCCAATTGGTGTTTTCTGCGGGCCTATTATTATTGTTAATAGGAACATTAATTTGCACGACTGCGTAATATTGTGGATAATCGTTTTAAATCGATTAAAACGTAAATATTTATCTAGATACCTATATCAACTGTGCCAAGAATCTATTTTACCGGATCCCAATGCGTGTATTATGACAATACTATACAAACGTGTTTTACAAATTCCATTATTTTTCAACAATACGCGGAAACGTTGGGGAACGTGGGGCGTTAAAACGGGGATGCTCGGAAATAAGAAACTATAATTCTATAAAAAAAAAAAAAAAATATGATTTTGAAAGTTAAATTTTGAAATTTTAACCGTGCACCTATTGTGTAGGATTCGGTTATTATTATACTAACGTATTTTAAACATTCAGTAACATTCTCATAAAGTTAAAGGTTAAACTGTGTTTAAGAATAATTTGCCCCATATCTAGAGCAAAATGAGGATGTTAATATTATTCAATTTGCATAAATAGTTATAGGTACCTTTTACTTTTTTTGCAATTATCAACGAACTACTGTCCCGCCCGACCTTGCCCGTGCCGAAAGAATTACAGTCTAACAACGAACCAAGTAACCAGTTTCTAAAGTAAATAGCAGTAATTACTGTTTGTTGTGCGTATACTCGTGACAACTGTTTTATCCCTTACGCTTTATTTTATTTTTTTGTTTCGTTTTAACTTTTTATTTTCATCCGCACCACCCGTAGGTTAACCTACGAATCAACAAAAATCATTCGATTTTAAAAATATCAACAAATCTGTTTGAGAACCTCTTAGGGAGGTGTATTGTACATTATATAAATCTTCATATCAAATAACTATAACATATGGCGCTTCTAACAGTTTTAATTTATTACGGATAAGATACAAATTGATATTCGAGCGTGAAATTTTTAACCCGTGATATCTTAAGACCATGGGCGTAATTAGGATTTAATAGTTACAGGGGCTGAAGTCCTAGTAAACCAAAGTTTAAAAGTAGCCGTGGAGAACAAAGCTCTCAATATACTCCATCATAATCGTCACTAAAATTTAATAATCACAGAGGAATTTTGTAAAATAAAAATAAAAAATAAAGTTTAAAATAAATATTATACGTATTTTTATAATTTTGCGTACGAGTATTTTTTTCTCCAAATGTATTTAAAATGTCATTATTTTTAATTTTATTAGACATTTCCCTTTCTACGTTTAAGATCGCCAGATCGCTAAATCTATTGTTTAGATCATAGTCAACCTGATGCATATGTTTTTCTTAGTCTCGTACAAAAAACAATCGCTCGCATGTAGCTGAACTTATATATGTACAGCAAACACGATCTTGAATAATAAATAAGTATAAGGATTTACTTTCTGTTAAGTTTCTTAAGTTAAAACCAAGGTTCCCAAGTATCCTAGGTATCCAGTTTTTAAATAATTAGTATATGACCCGTATGTTATAAGACATTTGTCCCACGTTCCCCTCCTACACACGGAACGACGCTGCGTTCAAAATCGTTTATCGTCAATAAAATTATGAAACCACGATATAGTATTACCGACTGTAATATATTTATAGCTTGCCAAACAAACGATCCCAAAATATCTATACATAGGTAATTAAAATGTTGCGAATATGTTATAATAATTATTATTAAATATTATTATTATAATCTCTAGATAGGTTGATACTGATGATATATAAGCAGAAAAAAAAATGAGCCACGGTATCAAATTCACCGTGTTATAGAAGCTCTTATAAATTATATCGCGCGGAATTTGACCCAGAACCGTCACGGCATGTAAAATATTATACCATAATTTTTTTTTTTGTCAAACTTTCATGTTTCCATCAGTATCATCTTCTACTGGTACAACGAGTATACCCTCTAAATGTGTACCTATATATACTGCCGCATACGTTTATACAATATATTCCGTAATAATATATTTACTAAAAGTTCATCTAAAAGGTCACATTTAAATCACCTCGACTATATTATATTCTCAGACCGAAAACAGGTACCTATCTAGGTAATAGGTATCGGTATGCTGCATGTGTATATAGTACACAATCTCAAAACTGTTTTATTATTATTATGTTATAATATTTACTAGTTCCTACATAAAAAAAAAAAAAATAAAAAATAAAATAAGACTGCTACTATTATTATAGGTATAATATAATGTGTTATGCATTCTACAGCAGACGTGAGAAATCTCGATTCGTGAGACGTGTTTTTTTTTTTTAAAAACCTTTTCTTTTTCGAAATATTTATTTCGATATTTAGATATGTATACAACGTTTGCGGGGACAATGGCGTAGTATGGGATGTGCGATACGTAGCTCACAACAAAATCATATACCTTACACAACAAATGTTATCAAAGAGCAGCATACTACAGCAATGGTTTGGACACACGCGATGAACGGAGTAAAGAAAGAGACGGAAAAATACTAATGGACCGGGTTCAAAGGAGACGCGGAATCGTGTTCGAATTTCTAGTATTCGTTAGTATATTCGCCGAACTTCTTATTGAAAAAAACTATGGAACTTTCGATTAAAGTCGAACAGGTTTATTAACGTATCAAAAGACTCCTATGCGTAACTCGCGTTTTTTCGAATCCTATGAGAAGTGAGTACTCGCAAAGACGTTTATTTTGATAATCCGAGTAGCGATTTGTTTTCTTTCATCAGAATTTTACATACAATTCATACGGAGAGTACCTAGGATTCCGTATATGATCCGGATCCGTCTAATTCGGGAAAATCGAAACAGATTCTTCGTTTGTTTCAACTGAAAACACATTTACGAAGCTTGTACAAATAGTAATTCGAACGCTTTATAGGTACGCTGGTCGGAATTAGAAATAGAGAAAAAAAAATATTATGGAAGTCGTGTTCACAGTAAAGAATAATAGAGAGGAAACAGTGAACTATACATTTGCCACGATGAATTAGTATACTTTTAATTTTAATAGTAATTACTCGCGTACACGCGCGCCGTGCATTAAAAACTAAATATAATAACGATATATTACGTAAATTAAGGTTTATTCTTGACAAAAGGCGTAGTATATTTAATATAGAATAATCCACGAGGGTGGTAAAAGTTATTTTACACGCCCTCTATCAATTAATACCCTCCTCGATTGTGCAGTTAATTACTGAACCTTTATATTATATTATATTATACTCATGTGCATAAAAATGTTGGCTTTTTTTTTTCCTCGTGACAGTTACAATATATTCATTCGATTTATATAATACACAATTTTTTGTTTTATATAAACCGATTAATGCGAAATTTATCTACGAAATATCTACAAACTCACGTTCGATATTTAGGTCATATATCAATACTAGTTTGGCAAAATTGCGCAATATTTATGAACCGAGTTTACATAAACATTTTAAGTAATTTATATAATATAAATATTAATAATATTTTCGTAAATCATTCCGGGTTTGTTGTAATGTTGTCGGTAAAAATTATAGACTGTACAAAACGGGTTATGGGATTTTTAAAAAAAATATTAATGACTATCATTAGAGTCTGAAGTTTGATGAAACATAATATTATTATCATATTGAGAGAATAATTTATCATTTATAGCTGTATAATATAATATACTTTAATATTTTATAGGCACTCGATGCACCATAAGTATGAGCTACCTAAATATGGTTATAGACAGCAAAAAAAAAAAAAATCACTGTTTAAAACAAAAAAAATTATACATTACGTATAATATACGTATGAAAATAAGTGGTTCCAAAATTATTTTTATTTATTTCGTAGTATACACAGCAATTTATTATCCGTTCGGAATAACGCTGTGCGAATAACTTAAATGGTACTGACAGCAGCATGTGACGTATACCTTTGTGTATTTCTCTATATTATGTTAAATGCTTACAAATAATGATGGTTTATAATACGATTCAAATTTAACGTTTCCTCAACTCGTTTTTGCGGAAAATAGAATTAAATGTATTTATACGTTTATAATACTATTTAATATATCTCTGTGGCTTAGTGTAAGAAGGATCAATGTCAATTTTTTGAAAAAATGAAATAGAAAAAAAATGAAAAAGTTTTGTTTTTTTTTTTAAAGTTTTTGTAAACAATTTAAAACTATTCAAACATTAACACTTCATAAAAGACACAGAGTCTTATGGGAAACTAGAATTCCAAAGCCCATTTCTCAACAATCACAATTAGTGACATTGACCCTTCTTGCACCTCAAGCCTCAGATTTTTATTGTTATAAAACCATTGTAGATAAACTGTGTATTATTTTATTGTTCGATGAACACCGACCGATATCGCTAAATATTATTATAATGCTGGTTTTCTTTCTCGTTGCTATTTAAATGTTGAAAGTTTTATACTGTACAAGCCGTACGGTGTATGGTCGTATGGATGTTTGACGCTCGGCATCGTCGTCATTGTCGTTTCGTTCAATAAAAAAAAAAAAATAAATAAATAACAAAGATTGTGCGCAATAGTCAAATAAGAATTTGCTCTGGCACTATACCGCGTTCGAATATGAAGGGAAATTTCTTCCAGAAACGTCGAGGTTTTCAGATGTTTTGCCCGTTTTATTATTCGCGATGCGTGTCCGCATCAATATTCTGTTATATTATATACGCGTTTATTGTATTCAATTTATTACACTATCGCAATCGAAGCAGAAAGCAGCGTAGTAGCTACAGTGGGAAATTTAAGTAGTTACCTACTATATTTGTGTTACACGTGTTTCGTGTTTTCCCTGATAAAGTTATCAAAACGTTACCCGTTTACAGATAAAATATAAACATTAAATCGTTTCGCAGAAATGTGTAATAGAAAATGTGCACGACGAACAAAAAATAATTGTTCGCAGGATAATAAAACCCCAACGCCCCTCTTCGACTTCAGCGAACAAACAAGCACAAAGTACCTATACCTACGCCACTGAAACCCGCCAAGTGTTATGCGAGTGAGTAAATAACCTATTTATTGCAGCGCATTAAACGAGACACGAACTATTGTGACATGAAAAACGAAAAAGTTCGATTATACGACTGTGCAAAATAGGGGTCACGAATATATTATTATAATGCGCGGTGAACAGAGTATGTTTTATTTTTATTTTTTTAATTTGTTTTGTTTTCCTAATCAGGAGTAAAATATTTTTAGTGCGTTAATTGTATTTACGAAATAAAATCGATAATTGTATAACATCGCGAGTGTATAATATATACGAACAGTATTACTTTGTAATATCATGCGTATTAAGTAAACAAAAAAAAAAAAACCCGTCAGTGTCGATAATCTGTTTGCTTATTAACTATTATTATAAACATATATCAAGTAGTAAGTAAGTTATCTATGTAAATTAGCGGGGTTTTTTTATTTCTCGGTAAACACAAATTATACAATATTAACCTTCGCAAATAAATATATTATTTGCTCTCGGCACTAAAGTATAGGTGTATAAGTGCTTACTGCAGCAGTTGAACTACCTACCTCCTAAACAGACAAATAAAAATATCAATATACGAGTATAATTTATTTACGAGTATATATTGTTCACGACGTTCGATCGATAGGTGTTTTTCGGCTAGAGAAAATTACCCGAGATAAAGAAAAAAAAAAACGGCACAAAATTATCGTCATAAATTAATTGTATTACAATTATTTACAGTTATTTACTATTACTAGATACATTTTAAAATAATAAATTCTTTAGTCCCGACTCCCGAGGGCTGCATACGGGCTCGAGTCAATTTTTGGCATTTTTTTTTTTCCAATAAAATAATTTCGTCATGTGTATATTTTAGATTCTGAACGGAACGAGGAATGTATTGATGTCACAATGATGTTTATTTTTTTTTCTTTATCTGCAAACAACTTTTCTACCAGAAATCTTACTCCGATTTACAATGATAGTAGTTTTTTCTATAAGAAAACCTGACTGGGGTGGTACTTTAAAGAGGTGATTTTTTTTTAATTTTCCCAGAAGTTTTCTCAATAAACGAGAAAAACGGGAAAATAGTTACAATATATTAAACAAATATTATTTAAGATAATGTTTGATGCATTTGTAATTATTTACCAACATTTGACGTATATATTGTTGACAGAGCAACATTATCAACCGAACTCCGCTCAGAATCGTTTTTCCGTTAGCAATGGTTAATCGTTTCGTACAGGTATACATTAAATTTCCTCTTTACTACCTTCCCAACTTCTAACCTACAACAGTGGCCCACCCACGTGCGAAGTACGTCCGTCTCTTTTCGATCTAAATGGCATCAGAGTTTTTAGCAATTTTCATAATTGTATTTGATTATACATATTTGAAAACCATAATATACGCCATACAAATTTACACAAGCCCGTATTGCTGGGAACCAAAGAATATTAATAAATATATTATTATTTTCATATGTACGGCGGTTCTTTGATTCACAAAGAAGTTTTTGAAACGTATACAAATATTGAACTATGTAGATCCACGGTTGTATTATTATAATACAGGCATATAGACAATGATATAGTTACAATATTAACTTTCTAATTTTGTTATTATTTTTTTTTTTTTAAAAATACATTAAAACAATATTATTGAAATAAAAACGAAAAAAAAAAATACAATTATCTGATATTGTTCCTAATACGTAAATATAAAACAAATCTGATGACATTTAGTTTTTTTGTATACACAACAGGAGGCGGTACCCAGTCTATATTATAATATTACGATGACAAGTAAGTTTTTTAAAACAATATAATGTTTTAGTTGACGTTTTAAATTATAATTTCGTATTATTATAGGTATACCTACCTATCTATGTTTAAATATACGTACATATATATACATTTTTTTTTTCAGTTTTGGGATCACAATAAATAGTGCGTTGCATTTTACGTGTTCCATTGTAACATCACGTCTCAATGTTAAATCGAAAATGAAATTATGACGAATATCTAAAAAAAACCAAACAAAACAAGACACATATTGTACACTTCACACCTCAGCGGACAAACCACGTGGAAAGTCAGTGTCATATTGTGTATGATTATTATTTTAATTTCAAACGAAATAAACGCCAGAAGACCGATCAGCTCAAACGCTCATAAGTTCTCAAAACTCACGCGAACAAGACTAATCGAATTCCTTCATTCCTTTTGGCCGTTTCTCCCTGCAGTTGATTTTCTAATCACCAAACTGATCATAATAATAGACCGGAGATAAATAATTATAGATCATAATTTTTCTTAATGCATAATTGTACAACTATTATGGTCAGTGGCGCAATCAGGAGGGTGTTTTGGGTGGTTTTTTGTAAATGTAGAAGTGTAACATCTCCCTTAAAATAATCCTGGTTACGCCACTGATTATGATTCGTCATATATCTATCCTTAGAGTCAGAAAAACATTTTTTTTTTCGTTTTTGAAAACTGTTTTAAATTATCAAATTAATAGTTTGCTAACGAAAAACGATTCTGAACGAAGTTCGGTTGTACATGTGTTCATAGAAAAAAAAAATACGTCAATTGTAAAACTAATAAACTCCTCGCTTCGTATAAAATTTAAAACTATACTTTCAAAAACTGATAAAATACACGAGATACATATAGATTTTTTATTTTCTAATTCGTTTAATAATAATTTCTTTATTCACGAAAATAAAAAATAAAATTATAATTAAAATAAAATGAAATGATAGTTTGTGTACACAATATATTTTAACAAAATATGTTAAAAGTGATAATACATTATAGTATTATATAGAGAAAAAATAAAATAGAAAAAGACCTGTAGGCAACAATAAACCATTGCTTACAAAAAAAAAAAACAATTCCGAACGGAATTCAGTTGATAATGTTGCTTTTTCAACAATATTTTATGTAGTTTTTTATAGTAAAATAATTTAAATAGGTTTTGTATGTTTTTTTTAATAATATTTGTTTAATGTTTTATCGATTTTACCAGTATTCCTATGTTTTTCCAGTTTTTTTCTTTGTTTTTATCGATTTTTCAAATTTTGATGAGAAAACTCCAGAGAAAATCGAAAAATTACCTCCATAAAGTACCTCCCCAAACCGATTTCTTTTCAGAAAAATATTACACTTATAAATCTGAGTAATCCTTCTAGTAGAAAAGTTGTTCACAGTAAAAAAAAAAAAAACATCTTTGTAAAACTATAAGCTCCTTCGCTCCACTCAGAATCTAGGTGAAAGATAAAACACAGGATTATTTCTGAATGGTTTATTCTACAATTTTAAACGCTCGAAAATATCAGGACACTCGATAACATTAAACATTATCTCTTATATTTAAGGACATTATTTTGAAGAGGTCGCAAGTAGTATCATACCCATAATGTGGATTAATTTTATAGTGGAATTTATACGATAAGAATCTTAGAAAATTATTCTGAACTTTAGATGTACACTACGGTATTGAGTAATATTGTTCAGTGCGTCGAATTAATGAGGCATAGTCAAAGTTAAACCGAACTGGCGCGAAACACAAAATCTAAAAGCTTATTAGTTTCAAAAATGTGTACATAAACCGTTTAATAATGTTCAACGTAATGTATAATAATATAATATTATTGTAGGCACCTATATACTTAGTCGTTTTTTTTTTTTTTTTTTTTTTTGTAGAAAACTATTGTTGTTATACAATGACAATACGACGCATTACCATCATCGCATAAATCAGCCAAAGATAATATTGTACATGTATTTTACCACCTATATAACGAGATATCATATTATTTGCCGGTAGATTATATACGTACAAAATAAACTCATTACGGCCCATTTTTTTTAATTTAAAAATAACTGGGAGTATAAAATAATAAATATTAATATTATGTGTAACCTTGTGTGATGTTTTTTTTTTTTTTATTATTATTTTTCAACAATAAATAACAACAAGTATTTATCGCTGTGGAACCTATCCAACGTAGAACAATAAATACGCGAATCAATTTTCGTTTTATATTTCATATTTGAATATAACGAAAAACGTTGACGTTTATTTTCACGATATAATTCGAATTAATAATAATAATAAAACCATTCAAAGACTATCTTATTGTTTCGGACTTGGCGCAATAACCGGTAACTATCGTGTACCCATTCGTAATCGAAAAACCATTAAAACTCTTTTTTTTCTTCTAATTTTAATAAATAACTTACGTACGATATTCGTCTAAAATGTGCAGCGTGTTCTGTCTACGAACAATATCCTATGCGACATATTATACATTTACTACGTGTATATAGGGGGGGGGGGCAGCTAATTGAAAAAAAAATACACGTCATTGTAAAACTAACAGCTTCGCACTGAAAATCTACAAAACGTACAAAAATCGATATTGTGTCCTTATATTATAGGTACTGTATTATTATAGAAGATAACCGAACGAGATCATAAGATGTCAACTATGACGAATGATGCTATATTATTACAGTTTTTTTTTCAACGAATTTTCTGTTTATTGGAGAGGAACACTCGTATTGCAGGTATATAGCACTATATATGTATACAAATACAGCATAGATGACCATAAAATAATTATTTTCCCTGGCCTCAACGAATCCGAACAATGCTGTTCTAAAATAATAAATTTTGAAAAAAATAAAAATAAAAAATACCAAATAGATCATTGTACTCTGGTTGACGCTGACAGAAATAAGTAATGGTATACGAGCATATTCGGTGATTGTAAGTAAGAAATACATAAAAAAAAAAAAAAAAAAAAACGATTTATTTTTTAATCCTCATTTTAATATTTTTATTTTGATCGTGAATATATTCAATAGGCATATCGACACGTCGTTTTCTCATCATCATTGTCGTACAGGGCGTGTCAATAATATATTGTAATATGTCTGTGGAGCATACCAAAACGTCCCCTATATAGTTATCGCGGTCATTACTACTACATACTGTTCTAATATAATATCAAATTAAAAAAACAATATTCTATTAATATCGATAAAATAAAAAAATTTCACCGACAATACTTTATAATCGTATAAATATATATATTATATAGGTTATGAGGTTTTTAAAATGGACCAGAGGAGCAGAAGCGTTCTTATAATTTTTTATTGGGGAGAAGGATATGAAAATGCATTACAAAGTAAGCAGTGGAGGCGGAGTCCCCACAGCCCTTCTCTTATATAAAAACAATTTGCATGAAATTATAAAATATTAATATACTTTTGACTAAAATATTAATATACTTTTGACTTAAATATTGAATTTACTACTAAATTATATCGATTTCTCTTTATTTTTGAACCAGTACATCAAAAACTTCTTTGGGATTAATTGAGACTTCACTATGGACGGCCAGCAATGTGGATTAACAATGTTGGCCATTAAAAGACGTTTTTAAATAGCACTTACTAAATTTTTCACTAAAACCAATTTATAACAACAAAAACTCGGAAAAATGTGTTAACACTTTCATTATTGTTCGGTGGTTCAGCTGATTATAAAACCAGAACCGCGATAAAGATATAAATCTGTAACCACGGATATATAAAATACAAACACGGTTTATAACAGTGCGTGGTCTGTAATCTGTATACGAATATTGTGGAAAATGATAACCAGTCAAAAAAATGCTTATTATAATATTTATTTATTTGATTATTATCACTAAATATCAGTTAAACAGGAAACTCCTTGTTACCTAGACCTAATTAAATAGACCATAGGGTTACCAATCCTGAATTCCCCCCCTCCGTGTGAATGTCCATGCGGAGCAGTAATTTTGTAAAAAATATAAATTTCATTTTTTTTTTTTTTTATATAAACCGCGGGTATTTTGGATCCCGACAACGTCCTAAGCGAAATAAAACGCCTTAGATTTTTATATTTTTTTTCCAACCTTAGAAACCCAATACTTACGTACCTACATAATATTCGGTGCATTCAATAGGAATGCCCATTATAGTCTATTGGGTGCTCGGACAAAAATAAAATGGGTTTACCGTATAGGTCATGTATAGTGTAGTTACGGTCCCTTTTTTATACAGCCGTATAGTATAATACCCTCGGAACGATTTGCTTAGCTATTTTGTCGGTTCTACTTTGCAAAACAATGGTCGCCGTCGTCGGCGGCTGCAGTAAAACTCTTGAATATTATATAACATAGACACGCCACCGCATTATTGCAGTGTCGTTCACCCAAAACACTAAAATGTATTATTATTATTATTATTATTATTATTATTATTTTCCCTGACAAATACTCGGTCGCTGCAGCCACGAACTATGCGGTTATGGGTCTATTATTTGCGTACAGGATAGGCGGTATTATTATTGTAGCTAAAACCGAGACTGTATAACCTTATTGCCTTAAAAAATTCGACTAAACTATGGAACTGTACGTATATGGTGCTTTAGAGTGGTCATTTTTTTTTTTTTTTGAAATTCTCGTTAATAGTTCGAGATAATGAGGAAAAATTGGTCAGGTTAGGTTAAAGAAAATTAAAAGATTAAAATTAAGGTTGTTATCGGCAACCGTTTTTATTTATTTGTCGTTGGTCGAGGTTTTTATTATTTTAATCTTTTCTAAACAATCTGTGTTGTACGTGAAAACGCACCTTGTCGAAAATGCAATACCATCGATCGAGTTCCGCTCAGATTAATCGTTGCGTATACAGATATAAATTTAATTTTCCTACCTTCTCAACTTCTCGTCTACAACAGTAGGAAGTATGACCTTCTGTTTTTTTTTTTTAAAACTTTTTTATTATTTCATCGGTTTCACCAAGGTTACCCATAAATCAACCAGGACAATTCGATTTTCGTACCAAAAATACAAATAACCCTGTGTGAGACCTTTTTAGCCCATAAGTTATTTTTGGTCAAGAATTACATCTATGCAAAGTTTTTAGTTTAAACCGTTCAGTAGTTGTGACGTGAAGGAGTAACAAGCATCCATCCAAACAAACTTTTACGTTTATGGGAGGAATACATTGGTTTTAAAATGATATTTATTTTTTTTTCTGTGAGCAACTTTTATTCTAGAAACTTGATCAAGTATACCGACAGTACCATTTTCTAATTGGTACTTTAGAGTGGTAATTTTTTTGACTTTTCAAGTAGTTTTCATAATAATTTGGAACAAGCGTACGAAAAACGGGAAAATTTAATTTATTTATAATTTATATATTTGTGTAAAAATTTAATTTATGTATAAAAAAAACCCCGAATCATTTTTCGTTAGAAATAGTTTATTATTGCGTACATATGTAAATTAAATTCCTCTCTATATCCTACCTTCTAAACTTTTTATCAATAACAACAGTAAGCAGTGCCATCCATCGCGCATCATAGGAAGTATAATCGTCTTTTTTTAAAATTGTTTTATTCGAGTAAACAATATAATTGTTCATCATCATCTAAAGGCATAATGTCTCTGTTGTTTGACATGTTTCTCAGCTATGAATAGGATTCATTCATGAGATGAAGATCTCATCAGTCTGAGGTTTTGAAATATAATGTTCTTGGGCGTCTTATAGATCTTTGCTCTCGAGATCTTTCATTCGAAGATATTCCTTACAAATGTGTTATGTCTGAACAATTAATGCCCTATCAGTTTTTTTTTCCTTTTTAATATGTGTTTCATTATATCTCTTTTTTCTCTTACATCGTTTACAACATGCTCATTTATTTTTCTTTCGACCTATGATGTTTTACTCATTTTTCTCCAGATCCACATTTCTATTGCTTCTAAATTGTCTCTTTCACTTTTTCCGATAGTCCACGTTTCAAATCACGTTTTACTTTAAATTACTATCTATATATTATTTGGTTTTGTTTTCAGGCTTTAATAAAATGTATTATTACTCGATTCGTTCGAGTACCTAAAATATGACAATTTACAATGCATTTTACAAGACTATGGGAAGGGAATAAAGTTTCTACAGCTATAATTTGTATTTCAGTAATATAGTTATACAGGTATACTCCGGCCGGTGAGAGAACGCTACTCCTTAAGAGATGTGTCTTTCGCGAACTAATGAGTCTTTTTGAATGGAACACACAAATAAACGAATCGATTCGGATCTCGGAAAAAAAAGTCGTTCAATTCGTTTTCATTTTTGATGCGCCGTTAGATTATATACTTATTACAGGTAACCGTTGTGATATGGTTAGAACAAAACGATTCACGACATTTATGACAATTATACGTCGTAGTGATAAGTGACCACACATATTAAGCATATCACAAAATTAAATGTACACAAATTATTATTGAATTTGATAAACAATATCGATATTAAAATCTGCACAATTTATAAACATACCCACCTGTTAAAAATGTGTCCATCGTGAACGATATAACCGAATAATGTATTCATACCATCCGTTCATCATTAAAATTAACGAAATTAATCATATGATTGACCCATGAACAGGCCTTCAGAACGAGCTGAATCGTTCAAATGACCCATTTTACACATATCTACAAGTACTCCTTCACGTATCTAAATGAACGAGCTCCGCGGTTTCGTGCCCGAATTTTTCCCGCTCTCTACTACCTACTTGCCGTAGGAATGCGTGAGAACCACGAATTAAGATGTACAGGATACCGAATGGAAAAGTTTTATCAATGTTTTTCCGAGACCGCCCGGTTCTCGCTGTTTGACATGACAGCTAGCGCTTTAAGGCACAAAATTGGTATAAAAATCAACTAAAACTAGTTTAAAGTTTAGACTGGAGGAATAGGGTATGTAATGTAAATTGCCTATCTATTTTATAATAAATAATATTTACAGTTTATAAAGAGCATACTAGATGGTGTTAGTGACCTTGCCAAAAGTGAGAAGGTTCAACCCTCACTATTATCATACGTTCGTTTGATATATTGTATAATTCGTGGCGATAACGGACGAGTTTTGGTCGTCGCCCTATCGGTTCTCGATAACGGCTGTCCACCTTGGAGTAAACCCACCTGGGGCCCCTTGAGAGTCAATGACTGCGGGAGACTTTTCCTAGAATCTATTTTCAGAAACTGTTGTCGAAGTATAGCACTACTAATATAACAATCAAAATTACAAACATATTATTTCAAATTTCTATTTGAATCGTTTAAATGTATTTTTGTTTAATTTTTTTTAAATTAAATAAAAATACTAAATACTATAATAAATCACTAGCCACATAGCAATATTAGGGTCCTGCGGGAAATTTCCCGATGTCTCGGCAGGGCAGTTCGCCCCTGGATTGAATAACTTAAAGAGATCCAATATAAAACATAACGAAGCACGCTTAAATTAAAATGAAAAAAAAATCTGTGGAAAAAGTTAATAATTGATAAAAATATTAAAAAATTGAATGTCTGCGAAATTTCACTGCAACATTTTTTATCGTACATGAATATTCTAAATGGCCCCAAGTCTGTGTAAAATAGGTAGTAAATACAGTTAGTTGAATATAATATGATAACGATATAAAAAAAAAAAAATGAATTTTTAAAAAAAGCAAATTAAACATAATTTTATTATCATTATGAAAGCTCATCGGAATCAATTATTGTTCGGTGAAGAACTAGAGAACCAATTCGTATATTACTTGTAGACAACCCGGGACCCAATTCGGTATTCGGAACCAACTTGTAGTCGTCCACCATTGCGGACTTTTCTGCACCCTAGGCCTTTTTAAGACATACGATTCCGTAGTGCATTATTTCGGTGTTTCTCGTGAGGTTTAGCCAAAAACGTCTAGTATACGAGCTCCCGAGAATATTGGTTTTTACTTTCTATAAACGTATTATGCATGTATTATGTATTATGGGTATAAACCTTTCAGAAGAAAGTCTCTACTTGGTAGCGAAACCCGTTTCAAAATCCGCCGAGTAGTTTGAAACAACTAAGCACACAGATATAAATGGACGTGAATAACGATTTTGCTGAACAAAAAAAAAAACCAGAACATTGTTGGTATTTCGTCCACCGTTGCTTCTCGCACTGGATAATATACTGTCTATGGATTAATTGTAGGTGTGAAGTTGTAAGAAGTAAACATACATGTTGGCTAACTTGTCGTTTTTGACAGGAACAAGATTTCCGGTATAAAAGTTAGCGTTCACAAAGTGGAAAAGAAAGTTGTATTTTTCTTCTTGTTAACAACACGGGTAATTTGAATACCGTTTTAATACTAAAATCACCTACGTCTTTGGATGGATGTCGATATATAGGTTCATTTCGGTAAACTTTAACGATGTTTTCTTAGAGGATATATGTTTCAGGATATTATTTTACTCGGGCATAACATAACATCCAAGTGTAATTTTTGAAAAAAAAAAAAAACATACTACGTACAATTCCACTGTTGTATGTGAGAATTTGAGAAGGTAGGATATAGAGGGAAATTTAATTTATATCTTTATGCAACGAAAAACTATTAGGAGCGAAATTTCTATTATATATGTACGTAAATTGTCTCGTTTTTCCTACGTTTTTTCCCCCAATTATTATGTAAAACCGCTGGGTAAATCAAAAAATATTCTTCGAACCGCGCAGATAAAATTTACTTTCAGAGCCTGAAAAACCGAACAAGATTTTTGGTAGACAAATTGTTTACTGATCAAAAAAGAAAATAAACAAATAAATATCTTTGTAAAACCGATAAACATTCCTCACTACGGTTTGAATCTTTAAGCCAAAATAAGCTAAAAATGGTTAGAAAGAAATTCAGTTTTGTTTGTGTGTGTATGTGTGCGTGTGCGTGTGTGTGTATGTTTCTTGAGTGATTTTAATTTTCAGAGATTTTCGAAATTTGCAATTCAAATATGTGCGTGTATGCGAAGCCGGCAGGTAATTGCTAATCGCCCGACTGAGTCAATTATAATTAAATCGCGTTCGCGGTCCGCGTAGGTCTTCGGTCTCTAATACACTGTATAGCACTGCATGTATCATTGAGTTTTAGAATTTTTATTTTTATAATATTTAATGCGTATATCTGATCTGGTGTCAAAATATAAACTTCCCCGGAAAGTCGTCGTCGGAGATTGGAGTATGATGTATTGGACGACAGGATCGAGAGACGAACGCCGTTGGTTGGATTCACTGCGGGTAGGTTTTTCTAGATAACAGTTTAATATAATAATGTTAAATTATATTTGTATTTCGCCGTTACGGTGTTTAGAGCGTAATTTAATGTTAAAAATTATCATAAATTCAACGGTTTCTGAAAACAGATTTAGCTTGAGGTACCTATATATACTTTTCGGCAAATCGTCCCACGGTCATCGACACTGATGAGGTGCCTACAGTGGCGGGTGTTAGTATATCCAAACGATGCCGCCGTATTTTTCCCGCGTCGATTTAGACGCGGGAAGAAAATCTGTTCCCATTCATTGCAATATTACGATATTATCATTTTTCAAGTATATTTAAAAATTTTTTTTTTTTTTTCCATAAATCAATCAAACTTACGATAGATGATACTGACGTAACGAAGGATAGAATGCAATTAACGTATAGATATACACGTTTTTTCGGGTCTCTGTCAATATAATTGCGACCTATTTTTATGATTCAATAGTTCTTTTCCTGTGTAGCGGAAATAATATCAAATAGACACGTTAAGTAAAAAATAGCACCAATTTTAACGTCATATAATGAAGCGGCAATCCGTCGGCGGAATCTCGTTTTGTTTTCGACAATGCGAAATCGATCTCGGTCAGTTGGAAAAAAATCTCTCAGATAAAATAGTTGTAACTAGCATTAATACATATATAACTATGTTAAAACTAAATATAAACACCCAGAAATCAGTAAATTTAATATTCATGTTGTTTCCACCTTTTTTTTTTTTTTTACCGCAATTATAGCGAATGAAGACGAGAGGACAATTATTAAAAGAAAGATTAAAAAATAACCTTTTCAATGCACCGACTCAACAATATTTGTTATGAAAAAAAAACTTGTCGGTTTTCGATTGGAACAAGATTTCTAGTAGAAAAGTTTTTAAAACGGAACAAACGTATTATAGTAAAATCAATACATTTACCGTTACTCTCATAATCTAAAATAATACATCATATGACTAAAACTAGAGTATCATAAAAATGGAATGATTATTATATGATAAAAATATTTATAAAAAAGTACAGGCAATGTGGGGTGGGGGCGTGACCAACACACTCCGCTTGGCTACGCCACGGAATGCCTGTATACATGTATAATAGGTGTCTTATCACTGGTATAAATTTAAATAGCGGAAAATAAGAAATTGAAACTACTGTAGTCTAATATTATTCAGCTCTTTTAAAAAGCCAACCAATTTGAAATCAACCGACTGAACTTGATATCTATATAATTTCAAATTATTTTATATTTTATGTTATTGTATACAAGTACGTTACAGTTATACCTGCTAAAAACTTATATTTAGTTTTCAATTTTTTCTAAATTTCGTATTTTTTATCCTGTGATTTTATTTTATTATTATTATTATTATTATTAGTTTTGTGTTTTGAATGATGTTATTGTGATGTTCCACGAGCTGAAAGATTAGTAATTTATTTTGTTTTGCATTTTTTTTTAGTTTTTTTAATTTAACAATTTAATCTATAATTAGTTAGTCAATCGGATTAGTTGAATAAACTAATCGATTAATCATTAATCGTTACTATTATAAATAAGTCGTTAGTTAAATAAATGAGTCGTTAGTCGACTTCATTTGTCACACAATACACCAAGTCGGTAGAAATTAGTCAGTGATGTTTATCATTAAGTCTGAGACCCCATTAAGTTAAAATATAACGTTATAAAATTTTGGACGTAATGATAGTTTAATAAAAAAAAATCAACAGACTTTTATTATGGTAATAAAAATGTATACATTTCTGTTTAAATTATTATAATATTAAGCAGCAGAAAATTTCAAAAAACAACCGGACGTACTCCGCACGATGGGTGGACCATTGTTGTCAGCGAGAAGTTGGAAAGGTAGAAGGGAAATTCAATATATATATCTGTACACAACGATTAATTATTGCTAACGAAAAACGATTCTTAGCGGAATTCGTTCATGCGTGTTTTGAATGACCGTAATATTTGCGATTTGAAAACAATACAATTTGTTCATAAATCTTCGTTTTTCCCATTTATTATGAAAATATAGAGTCATATAGAAATATGACCTCCTTAAAATACTATCCCAGTCAGATTTAGTTTCGGAAAAAGCGCTACACTTGAAAATCGGAGCAAAATTTCTGGTAGAAAAGTTGTTTACAGAAAATAAAAATTAACATCATTGTAAAATCAATACATTCCTCGTTTCGCTCAGAGTCTAAAAAACGTTATATAAATGATAAATAATTAAAAATAATATAATTAGCTGTCGCGTGTTAAATTAATGTATTGTGTCATTTATTTTTAAACCGTTCGATAGGCATATTGTTATTTCGTAATAAATTCAAACATTTAATTATATCAACGTAATACGATTTAGTAGATATATAATACATGACCATATGGGGTTATTTTCTTATATTGTTAAAAAAAAAACCGTTTGAATAATGTATTAAATATTTGTAAAATTCTATTTTTCTGGGTCTTTTTTCTAACCTACAAAGTTTTCGATATTAAATACTCGTTATATAAAATATATAAAAAAAGAAATTGTTACTTTATTCATCGTGCTCAGTCAAGCCGGTGGCACAATACTGTCTATATGCTGTATTCACTATATACCGAATAGTCTCGGATTTTTTATTTTATTTTTTTAATAACAAGGGTTCTATTGATTTTGTAATGATAACTTTTTAAAACTTTTTTTTAACCTTGTACACGTTTTAATTTTTTATACGTTTATGAACATTGATTATACACTCGGTATAATAATAATATTCATTTTATTACAACATATCACCCATAACAAAATAATAATTTATAGCAATTAAATTTGCAAAATCAATACAAAATTATATTAAGAATATTATTTGGATATTAATAGGAACATTATAATATCTATTAAGTGATACAAATTAAATTGATATTTGTGAAAATATATTTTTTAGTCGATTGAGACCTCTAGCCAGATAAAACTGTAGTATTTAAATTCGAGTGGATTTTTGAACGGTTTACACACGGTATTTGGCCTTTGACTTGTGATAAAAAGAATTAAAATTAAAATTTCAACGTATCCTATAAGAAAGGATAATCTATTACAGAATCCTAAGAAGTATTCAAAATTGAAATCCGCCAGAAGAAACTCCTTCAGTTTTAGCTGTGTTTTCGGGTCTAAAACGTTGTAATATTCGTCGGTAAAAGCGGCCGTACATCTTCCCCTTAAATGATGGTTATTGGAAGATGATTAATGGAATAGTCTCGTCGTTAATACGGTTATTAAAATGTATATATAGAACAAATTTTAAGTCCCAGCCAAAACATAGGTATTCGAATTTTCAATGTATTATCATATTTTCGATTCAAAGCGAAAAATGGAAATTATTCGGTACCAAAACCCTCACTCTAGTGGCTTATTTGTTCGTAATTAACTTGCTGACAAATTTGCACCGGTAAAACCCAAGTATCTATAGTGCTTAACGAATTAATTGATTATAGAAACGCCAAAACCTTTCTACAACGGACACCCGTACCTATATAACGGACATTTTTTTATGGTCCAGCGAGTGTCCGGTATAGGGTGCAGGTTTTACTTTATTATAAATCAAAAAAATTAATTCCGAAACATTAAAAACATTGAATTTTTCGCACGAAGGTATAGCTAGGTATTATTTTGTGCGTAGACTTTTCGAATTGCCGCGATAATCGTAAAAATGCATGCGTATCACGTACTGAATATCGGCACAAACAAAAATATAAAACATTTTAATATTTAACTATGTACGCGGTCCGTGTAACGTTTTAAAAGTGGAACCCAATCGATTTTTTAAGGAGAAACGTTTTGCGTTGAAAATACTCCGAAATGAGCGATATTACGTGTAATGATATCGTGCGAATAGTAGGAATAATAACCGATGATTATATCATCTAGGCTGATTAAAAAATAATGTACAGATAAATTTAATAAAACAATTTATTAGCGATTATCGTTGCGGCGTTCGCAAAACCAAATAAAAATTAAAAAGTTCAAATCATTTCGTTTTTATTCGCATATAGTATTTTATTTGTTTTGTTTTTTTTTTATAAACTTTAACAACGTAGGCGGACTGGGAAATTAAAAAAAAAAAAAAAAAAAGAACATCTCTATAATAAAGTACTGTATCTGTATATAGACAAAGACCTTCTAACGCTGTACAATTGCTGCTTAAAACTTTTTGAACTTTTTCACCACCGCCACAAAAAGTGTATTAATAAAAAACACAGTGCAATATTGTTAAACTCTTATACAGCTCAACTTGAAATCCAAACAGTGCGTATATAGGAAGCTGTTTTTTATTTATATATATAAATCCTTTTGGTTTATAGTAACTTAGTGTATAATATGAACGGCGTATTAAAATTTATTCCGCGCAAATAATGATAAAATAATTAAACAAAAAAGAGTTATTCACTTCGACAGCGGTGTGAACGATTTATTTATTATTCTTGATCAAGCGTAAAATTGAAATTAAATAACAAATTATAATCGGCGGGAAGCTATGAGAAGCTATATACAATAAACCATTATTAACGAAAAACGATTATGAGCGATTCTGTATTGAAGTATCGTGATTTTTAAGATTTTAATCAACATATTATTTTGTACTCGACAATAATTGTATTCTATTATTGAACTTCGTCTTCGGTGGCGCCGAACCGTGTTTTAAGTAGGTGGGCAGGTCAAAAGTTTTGTATAGATCACCGCCCTCGTTTACAAAACTATAAACTCGCAATACTCCCACACTCTTAATTATTAAACCGTACGTACTAATTTGATAAATAATATGGCTCAAGTAATCCATCAAAGAATCACCACCATCTACTCATTAAAATAAGGGTGGCCACCCTTGACTGCTGGTTTCGGTTCCACTGCTCGTCTTTAATATTGTCGAACAATTTTGCATGAAATTGTTTAAATTGGAATTTTGACGAAAATCATAGAAATCGCGGCATTTCAAAATGCACGTTTAACCGAACTTAGCTCAGAATCGTTTTTCGTTAGCAAAGGTTTCTCATTGCGTACAGATGTAAATTAATTAACTTTATGTGTTACCTTATTTTCTTTTCTCGCGTAAACGTGCATTGTCATATTTGTTATTAATACGTTCAGATATTATTTTTGATAACAATTAATCGTACAACTTGCGTATTAAAGAGGTGCATAATAACGGATACGAATATATTATATACAGCGACGAATAGAAATACATTTTACATTAACTCGTGAAATGCCGCGCGTGTTTTGAGAGCTTACGGACGAGGAATACATTATCTTTTTATTACAAAATAAAATACGTTCTTTACCACTTTTTGACGTGTTTTATTTAGAGTAACAACCTAGGCGATTTATCAGGGTATATACGAAATCCACGGACATATTTTAAGCCCGCCTTTTGTGCCGCGGACGGTTCCGGAGAGACTGATGGCGTCCTACTGAATACAAAATAATGTATACAACAACGCGCAGCTATCATCCTACGACACATTTTCACGATATTCTATTGCTTTTTTCCGGTATAAATTTACTTTCAAAACTTTATATTCTTTCAAAAATTTGTTTTGTTTTTGTTTTCATTGCCATAAAAAAAAATAAAGTTTAAACCGTTTTTCTAATATAAGAACGTTTTTTTATTTCTTATTTTTTCATTTTATTTTTTTTTTAAGTTTTTAACAAGGAGACATAAATTTGCACGTCGTTCGTATATTATTATAAAACTTTTTTTTTGTAATAATCGGGTGATGTAAAACGTTTACACAAATACTGCACAATAGTAAAAAATATCCGTGACCAGCAGAGCTCCGTCAACGATGTCGAATTTTTTCTCGGCCGATTTGTCGCCGTGACAATATTTCATTCATTTTTTTTTTTTAATAATTGATTTATAATATTCATGGTTTGCCAGAATTGTATTATATTAATAGTCTGTAGAGTATTTTAAACCGGAATTTTCCTGTGAAAACATGAAATTTAAGCATATAAATGACTAGGGTAAGTATTGAAGTAGAAACCACCAAAATACACATCCTTAATACTTATAATATGTATACACAAAATTGCATTCCCGCTTATCTTTACGGACATTCCGTACAAAAAAGACACCCTCCTCCCGCAAGATGGTGAAATGTATAATGAAATTTCAACGAAAATTTAATCATTTCAAACTCTTTATATTTTTATATATATAAGCGGCTTTTAATTAAACCTCAAATAGTTGGCTTCGCATTAGGAGGGATCCCAGTAGGCATTAATTCGGACCAAAATTGAGGTATACATGCACACTAAACCGTATGAACTGCACACGGGTAAAGTCACGAACAATCACGGATAATACAGCTATAATTGTACACTAAAAAATTTGATCTGAAATTAAAATGGTCCAGGTAAAGTCAGATAGGACAGCTAATTTGTCTATAAAACAATTGTGATTTCCGAGTTTGAGCTCATTTAGTTCAGAAAGAGTCGCTAAAAGTGTTCAAAAGCAATGCCGGATTGAGAATTAAACCAAATCTAAATTATAATTTGAATTGGTCCGATTGACACATTTGTCTACTAAATGTACAAATTGTTTTCATTAAATTGCAAACAAATAAAATGAATAAATCGATTGATACACACTTTAGATCGCATTATTTATCGAGTTTATTGTGAATGGTTTTTGCGAAGATCAAAATAAATTATTGATAATCATAATTCATAGGCACAACAATAAGGTTTCAATTTTGAGGCCGGCTAAATGCTTTTTGACATCGCAGACCCGCAAGGGTTTACCTTCACACCACTGATATAACAATACAACAGATGCTTTTTAAATGTCTTTAGTAGTGAAACAAATTTAAAAAAATAACAATAAATCGTCTTTATGCGCACATTTTAGATTCTGAGAGGAACGAGATATATTGTAGTAGTACTATATCTATACTCATTCGATATTTAATATTGACAAATTTGAAAACCGCTCTTGCTTTATTATATCGTCCTCGGCCAATTTTTATTCGTCGCATTGAAGAAAATGACCTCCCATGGGTTACTGGACTAATGGGAATCTTAAAATCTACACTTGTAACAATTTTTACAAATGTAAGTACACGAAATCAGCATAATTACTTGTTTTGATTCATTAATAACAACATTTTAATAAGGCAACTTTTTGTAACACGCATCTCTGATTTCAAACAATCAATAAATGACCTTCGACTGTAATTTGCCATCATATTACTCGGTGGGGCCGAGCAAATATTTGGGAGAAGTTTTAAGCCCCTAGTCTCCGCCCAGTTTCGCCTATGTCGATAGCGTACTTCTTGCATATTTCATTTCTCCTATCATTTATTACTATTTTATTATTTTACATAACAGTTTTCCGTGTTTCGCATATGTGATTACTTCCATCGGCCCAAAAATATGAAATGTATCGCGACCTACCGAATTTCGCTCAATAACTCGTCGGCTCAATAACATATTATTACATATAAAATATAAAAACAACAAAACAAATATGTAACAAAAAATTAAAAAGCTGATGGATCGCTATTCGCCGTACGCAACATTCCAAATATCGGTTGGACTTCGGCATAATTGGTGTTGCGCTTAGGTATACGAAATGGATACGTACACGGGTATATAGGATAATATGGGTAGTAAAATATATGAACATTTGGTTTGAGATTAACACAATAGAAACTAAAAGAAAACACAGAGCATACAATGCCCACGTAGTATACATACTAATACCTCGTTTGGTCGAAGATTTCTGCACTATCTAGGTCCTACTTGTTTAAATTCCATGCACGACGAATCAAAAGATGCAATATGTTTAACAGCTAAATGTGCGAAAAAAATTATAACTAATTGGCTGCATATAAATACGGATAAACTTTAACGATACTGGGTTTATCTGACTGTGTGTTTTTCACACTTTAGAATTAATTTGTTCACATATGCTTATTAACGCGTTTAATGTCATTCAACTTAGTTATGAATGTAATACACTAATTGTTTTATTTATAATGTTACTATGTTAATTAATGTTATGATTTTATAATATTATTAACGGTGCCGTGTAAATGAATTAAACACGCGTGTGTGCTATAATTTCCTACGCCACCGCAAGCTCAGCTTAAATGTGTAGGTAATTCTTGTTATTATTTTAATAATAATTTAAAAATATATATATATATATACATGACGGGCAGAAATGGAAAAGGGCTTTAAAATCAATCGAAAATATTAGAACGGGAGAGTCAATATGACCGTCTATTAGTTGGCTGTGAAAATTAAAATCGACAACTCGCCTACTATCGGCCAAGGAACACGGACCGAGCTGGCGTAAAGTCGGATAATAATCACGGGGAGGACGCCCGACATTGAAATTAAAAGCTGCATACTTAAGGAATTCGCGTTGAACCCTCTCGATAAATCAAATACATTACATTTATGTGCGCACGTTATAACGGACACAATTGTCTCTGATTTTCGGGGAAAACTGAACGTCTGTATTAGTAGTACCCGACGATATAACGAATTCGTATAAATACGTAATATTATAATGCATTAGAATACGTTCGCTGTATAATACGGATTTTGTTGAATGCACATTAATAATACAGCAGCCATTATCGTCGTTGTTATTATTATTATTATTATCATCGTCATCGTAGATCAATAATAATAATGCTGGGAATATCATGTAGACCGTTATAAATTATAATATATTATATTCGTCGTTTACACATTTTGCAGCACGCGTACGCGTTGTAAAACGATTTTAATTGGCATTTAACGATATAATTCAATACCTACGCGTAAAAAAATATACTTATAAAATCCATTTCAGACATTTGATTAAACGATAATTGTTCGAAATGTTTAATCGTAATAATATTTTAATTAAGTACGTATGTGCGACGAGCGCCTGTACTCCGACTGTAACATTATAATATTCGTAATAAACGAAATAATGCGCAATATTCGTCCGTATACCGCAGTATACTAGTAGGTACAATGGTACATATACCTACCCACCGTCACTTGCGTTCGCAGACATCTGCATGCATGTTGTAAAACTACGACGGCATTCAATACCGACGACGACGAGTTGGTCATTTTCTACGAGCTCGTATTTCGGCCTCGACGTCGTTGGTACGTTTAATTAACATATTGTACAGGATGTCCCGCAGCAGGGTCTATTTTCGTGTGTAACCCGAAAATATGTGTGTGTGTGTGTGTGTGTGTGTGATGGGACTATATAGGACTTGAAGCATTTGCATATTTGTGTTGCACTACCTATTGAAAAAAGATCAGAGTAAAAAAGTTATCAGGCGCGTCCCTGAGAGGGGGTAGGATGATGGAGACGATCGCTCCCCCCCCGCATAATCTGTGTGATGTTTTTTTTTTGTCACACAAAACATCCATAATTCTTAAGCACAAATGCAATTGGTTCCAAATGCCATAAAGATGATTCCGGATCTTGGAAATACTTTAATTGAAACAAGAATGAAACACTTTCAATTCATACATTTCAATAAATATTCTCTCAAGGGCGAGATAGAATTATGGAAAACTAAGTGGGAACAGTCAATTTGCAAAAGTATAATATATAATATAATTATAATATAATATAACATAATCTTTAGAATCAAAATTGGAAATGATTAATTTAATTTAAATTTTAAATTCTGAATGTAGAGAAGAATGTACCTATTGGATTTACAATGATGGTTTTTTTTTTATACCGTGACAAAAATTAAATTAAATTATATCGCCCCTCCCATAGTCAAGGACTGGAGACGCCCCTAAAAGCTGTGCTAGAATAATAGGGACGGGTGTAGCCACTTTTATGTAATTAATTTAATGTACCTATATCTGTAAGCAACGATTAACCATTGCTAACGAAAAAACGATTCTGAGCGGAGTTTGGTTGATAGTATTGTTTTGTCAACAATATATACGTCTGCACATTACGGTAAAATAATTCCATATACATTATAGACTTTCTTTAATAATATTTGTTTAATATTGTACATATTTTCCTTTTTTTCCGATATTTTTCCCGGTTTTCCCCGTTTATTGGGAAAACTCCTGAGAAAATCTGTAATTGTAAAAATTTGTAATTCTATTTTTGTGTATTTACGCGTAGTTATTTTGAGTTTTTTTTTATGTTTTTGACATATTTCTTTTCTTTTTTATAACGCGTTTGAGACATTATATTATATCAGTATTATAGTAATTTCATCAATATTTTCCCCCATGACGTTTTTGTATCATTCGATAATACAACCAAAACTGGTAAAATAAAATTCATTTTTAATTTTTATCGTATTATCATATATGAGGTTGTCGACTGTTTGCGGACGCAGGTTTTTTTGTCTGCCGCACGCTACCCGTAATGCATACGCCGCCAATATATTATTCATATTCCAGTGTTTAGTGTTACCAAACGATTGACTACGCATTTTGTTTGCGATTTATTTTATTTTTTCCATTATTTATATTGAAGTACGAAATTCCTAAAGTTAAATCATCATTATATTCGTAAAATAAGTATTTTTTAAAAAAATATTCAACATATTTACAGCTTAATTAAGTTTGAAAATAGCGCGGTAGTAGAATTTAATAAATTGGATACCTACGTTGTTTGGGAGCTAAGAGTGTATGGGAAACATAAAAAATAAGCTTGGTCTTAAGGGCGGATCCAGGACAAGAATACGAGGGTGGGGAGGGGTAGGGCGATTTTTAAAATGCATATAAGACATGCATTTATGACAAGCTCAATGATAAATTAAGCTAAAAGAATAACGTAGCTAAGAATATATTAGAGAGCGAACGGGGGGGAGGGAGCGATCACCTCTATCGTCACCTCTTGAATCCGTTTCTATCATCAGTTAAACAAATATAAGGATCTTATGATTAACGCGAAAACTTAATAATACCGAACAGGTGAAAAGTTATTGTCGCGTTTGTCGCATGTTATCTCCGCGGTACACACGCCTATATACCTAACTTACAATGACAATAAACGAAAATTCAATTAAACGTTAACAATCCTATAACATATCGCGATGATGCGAACTACTATACATAATATTATAATTATTGTATTTTACATTCTGTAAGGTTTTGGTGAAATATAATAGGTACCTATACGTATGTCGTGCATAAATATATATAGGGATTAGTTTGTTGCATTAAGTGTGCTGCGTTCGTACGTATCAGATGTAGGCAATTTAAGAGAATAACTTAGATAGGTATACTTCCGATATGATCATATAATATATTATAAATACATAAGCTGAACCCCGGTAGTACTTACTTATTGTCGTGTAAAAGGTACCTTTTATAATGTACCTATAGTAACATACATGTACAGAAATAAATATATATATATATAATTTAAAACCCCCTTTGAATTATTAAATATTACGCGCTAGTAATTTAACGTTTACATGACAAATTAGACGATATTATATTTTATAATAATATATTAGTTTATACCGTGGGTAGAAGAGCGGTGTTATAATAATATGCGTATTCCGTTTCGCATAATAATATATACGTCCCCGGTTTCTGCGCAGTACCCACCAAATGCGCACTCGGGGCACAAACATACACACGAGGACTTTCGGTTTAATTTAAATCAATATTTTAACGACGACGGTGACAAGAAAACAAAAAAAAAAACAGATACTGCTGAAGGGTGTACCACTGCTGTGGGCGAAAAGTTGGAAAGGTAGGACGCACACAGAGTTAATTAATTTATACGTATACGCAACGATAAATTATTGTCGAGGAAATACGACTCTGAGCAAAGTTCGCTATTAAACGTGTTTTGAAATGCCGTGAATTTTACGATTTTCGTGAAAATTTTAATTTTAATTTAGACAGATAATCATCGCTTCTAAACCCTTAAAATGAGTAAAAAAAAATCGATTACGTTACGCTCAAATTTTTATTTTTCGACCACTAAAAATGATTTATTAATGAAACTCGTGTTAAATTATCAAGCATTTCTGCTAGACCAACACGATGTTATTCATACAAAATAAAAAAAAAAATTTGAAAATGTTAAATGTCTATAAATAACTCAAAAAGTGCTAAAATATTTCGAAACTATGATCACGCCTAGAAAATGCTAGTATAGGTATTCTGTAAAAATTTCAGATCTGTACGATTATTTTTAACCGAATTACAACAAAAAGAGCTGATACTGTTGACGGGTATGCCCCATACTACAGGTGGAAGTTCGGAAGGTAGGATTCATCACGGATCACTCATGTTTAAATAATATTAGTTTCACTATATTATAATATGAAAATTCGATAATTTGACTAGGTGCCGGTAGAAATTTGTTTAAGAGGGGGGGGCAGAATTTTTTAATTTTTTTTTTTTCATAAAAATCACTTCAAATTTTCTTTTATTTTTGGAAATCCAAGGAAAGTACGATGGTACTCAGGCACCTAGTATGTTCGAAATAATAAACTAATGAAACCACAGCTCATTCCGTGCAAGTGGCCCACTCAAAAACAGTGTAACGTTACACGGCTAAAATATTGGCGGTTCCGGGAGGGGGGGATTCCCCCACGTAGGCTTATGTTTAGAGTGCTTTTATTCATTCCATGGTAAACTATCTTTTCTTCAGCGATATCTTTTTATGGCAGTGCCGTCAAAATACTTATAATATTCACTTGTCTCTAAGTGATAAGAAAAATTAAAGGCGATAGATAGACGAATGATTGGCTACTTTTTTTTTTCTATTTTTAAGTATATTTTACGCTTAAATAAATTATAAAAGATGTTTTTTGATTTAGGTTTTTTTATATTTTAATAACTTTAATGTAGTAATGGTATAAGCTATAAAATATTATACCTAGTACCTACGCTTTAAACTTTATGGTAATTATAGTACCACATCAAATTATTTCTCATGTTCCTAAAAATTGGAGGGGGCGGTAAATGAGATGAATATATTTTTTAATATGAAAAATATTTACCCTACCTCTCCTCACCTCTTGAGGCTTGTCAAGAACCGCTCCCGAGTAAAAATTACTCAACCACAATATATAGGTGTAGTGGTGTTGTATGTACCCACGTATATATATGTCCGGTTTTTCATACAATAATTAATACTTTTTTTTTTTTCAGGAATATCGAATTTCAAGTTAATTGTCCCCTTAATAAAATTATGAATGCAACGGCACGGCACAAAAATACTTTAAGTAATATTTCAGTTTAGTTATAATATACGTTAGAAAATATTTAAAAAAATTAATATTTTACGATGGTAACGTACACTGACAGAGCGAATAATAATAAAACCAGTCGATGTATTTTATTGCATCGATCGTTTGATACTTTAAAACTAATGAAAAAAGGTCAGCATACACCGTGATTGTATCACTGTTGGAAGCGGACATTTGAAAAGGTGTAGGTTGATGTGTAGATTAATTTGACCAACCCCTATACAGGGAACGATTCTGTGAGTAGTTCCGTTAAGCGTTGTTTTGATTAACTTAAATTAAAAATTATAAGAAACAATTAAATCGGTATCATTTTGTTTTAATATATTTTTTATGCGTGTATAATATTACGGTCGAGTTTTTGTTAAAAGTATATAAAAAACAGGATTAAATTGTATTAAAGTAATTATTCATTAACAAACAGTTCACTCTGATAGTCAAAAATGTAAACAAATTTAATAATAAATTTTGCGATTTATTATGGTATGGGTACTTACCATACTATCAGAAAAATTTCGTTTATATTCGTGTATATTTTGCACGTTTCAAAATAAATTCATAAAACGTTTAATCCATTATATTTTTTTTTTTTTCGTATTAATTTAGATAAAGATTTTAATAATAATTTGTTGACAACCTATTTATTTTAATCGTTTTTTAATTATATTTTTTTTTTTATTATTATTCTTGTCATGCATTTAATATAATTTGACAAGACGAGATTATAATAAGATAAAAATATATTCCAATTATATCTAACTCAATTCGTCGCACGTCAATATTATTTTTTTCTTAAAATTATCGAGCACGCTGAATAAAATGCATAAATATTTATACTATATTAAAATAATATAGGCAGTAAAAAAAAATATTAAAAATTAATATACCTTTTTCAATGCAAGTTATTTTTTCGGATAAGACAAAAGGGCGCGGGCTTCTGTTTTTATTATTATTAATTCAAAATTGTGAAAAACAGTGTTAAACAATAACACTGGAAAAACGATTATATATATATACTGTGGCGCACCACAGAATTTAACCTTCCAATTGGTTATGTTTTAAATGTCTAATTAATTTCCTAAATTATTTAACCGTTGGGTATCAATGCTGCGATGTAATCGTTCAAAATTCTCGAACGATATTGTTTTAAACTCGAAGATAGACCAAGCTCAAATACTATAAAAAAACGACCTCCTCAATGGACCGATCGGACAAATCTCCTATCATCAGAAATCATCCCTGAAATTACAGCATTTCTGATAGAGATGTTGTTAACGGACACTTGACAAAATGCACGAATCGTAGCGAAACCAATGCATTTCTCGGCTACGGTAAGAAACTTAAATGTAATAGTTTCGTTTATGTAATAGTATATATTTTTTTCATTGAATCATTTCTCTGAATAGTGAAATAACTTATAACTTATAACGGTGACTTATATTTATTTTGTTCCTTGCAAAATATTATATTTAAGAAACGAAAGCTGAACGGCAATATAAACAATATATAATATTGAAATATCGTACTTAACAACGTTTAAAGTTTAAAAAGATGGGGCAACCAAATCCCTTTTCATAGAAAAGCCACTCGCTATATTTGTGTGCGTACGCTTGTATTTAATATTATAAAATAAGATTATTTTAAAATGTCGGTTTGAACTTTTAAAAGAAATATAAACGTAAATGTTTTGTATTTATATTACCAATGCAGAACAAAAATTAACAAATCTTTACGATAAAAATCTACTGAGAACTTTTTTTTTTTTAAAACGATCTAATCTTTACCTAGGTTAAATTCTTTTAGTTTGTTAACCGTAAAGATAACATTCAGCGTACTATACCTAATTAAAAATTTCGTACGAGAATGAAAAATTGTATAAAATAATAGAAATCAACGTTTATATCATTTTCAAATCATTTATACTGTTATTGACTTAATTTTAATTGTATGCATTTCGTTTCTAAAAACAAATAATTGAAAAAAATAGCAATTTTGTAAAGTAAAATATAATTTTATTTTAACATAATGATATAATACTAGGTACTGTTATTGATATAACGATTAATTTTTCTAAAATTCGTTGCAATTAATTTTAGAATATTTCTCATTTCGCGAATAATAACGCGAATTATGTTTTGTTAAATTGAATTTTGTTCCGAATAATAACGTGAAAAAAATGATACAATTAAACGCAAAAAAAAAAAAAAATGGTCCCTCTTCGGAATCGTGCTTAATTTCATCGTGTTCATAATTAATTAAATTATTATAAACACGTATACAAACAATAATAAAACGGACTGACATACTTCGAACCACAGATGACAGGACAATCTCTGTTGTAGGTGAGACGTTAGGAAAATAGAATATCGTTGCTAACGAAAAACAATTCTGAGCAGAGCTCGGTCAATAGTACCTATTGTTTTTTCAACAATGTGTGTTTTCACAATAAAAATTGTTTGAAAGAATTAAAATGTTAAATTAATTAAAATTGAATAATCACAATAAATAAATAAAGCCGATATTCAATGACAACCTTGTTTTCAATCTTTAAATCTTTTTTTAACCTGAAAAACCAGGTTTTCTTCATTACTTTGAATATTAATTAGAATTTCAAAAAATTACCTATCTAAGGTGCTAACTAAAGCCAAAATACAATAAAAAAAGATCCCTTGTTATGTTTCGATTGGAGCAAGATTTCTAGGAGAAATTTTGTACACAGTATAAAAAATAATAATAATAATAAAAACATCATTGTAAAACCAATACATTCATTATACTCGCTTCGCTCAAAATAAAAAATCGTAATGTTATAATATTATCTTGCAGTCCAAAGAGACTTTGTTTGGTAATCATGGCAACGGAATATTGCGAAGACGTCAGTTTGGCAAATCTTATAAATCGATATACACTTATATATAAAAATAAATATGGGAACGTAAAAAAAAAGCAAGCTAAACATAATGCGTATCAACGCGGTACAATAAATATGATGGTAATACACTAATACCGAACATTGCCGAAATTCAGACGTTGAGTTACGTGTAGCGTATATTTTATACAACGCGGTGGATCTGTTTATAAAGTATAATACTCTCGGAGAATAATGCATAACACCCAATATGTATTTTATTATCCGACATTTCGTAATCAAAAACAAAAAAACAAAAAAATACCATACATATTATGGAGTCTGATTTAAAGAAACGGAGGCTCTTGGGTTACGTTTGGGGTGGTTATTTTCTTTTTAATTTAAACTAAGAAGAATAAATTAAAAACTAAGTTTAATCGTGGTGTAAATCACGATAACGATTTGTTCGTATGTACGTGAAAATGATTTTCGAGTCTAGCAGTATTTCTTGGGTTACACGGAATGATGAACGGTTTTATACGTTTATGGTCCGTGCTTATCAGTTTTTAACAGATTGTTAACAATTTGCTATAATTTGGTATAATATTTGAAAATCACAAATCGTTGAGTCTTATAAACAATTAACCTTGATCATTTCCAAGAAATAGTTCAATAATTTTTTTTTTTATATATTAAGGAACCCGCACGAGACCTGTTTTTTTTTTAATGCTTCACATTAACAACTCGTGCATTGTAGATTTATTATTATTTTTTTGTCTGTCGAAAAGGGAAAAACTTCCTGAAAGGCTTCAATTGGAATTCTATTTTGATTATGTGTGTAACCAGAAACCTCAAAAAATGAGTTAATAATAAGACGGTAAAAATTGGTCGTACACAAAGTCTAATTTTATTACAGCGTTCAGAAATATAATTTTCAAAATCTAAGTTCAATGGGCCCTGGTATAAGTCTTCCTCTTTTTAAAAACAAAAATAATGATAAAAAAACTGATACAGCTAATGTATCGAGTAATACCGAAGTCCGTCTATATATGATAGGATATATTTCTTTCCTACATATTATTGGTGGATCGTGGATGGTGTTATAGAACGAAATTATTATTCAGCTGATTAAGCGCACAGTTAGTGGAGAACTGATACTAAAAAAATCCCCGGGATTTAGATGTAGAGTGGGCACAATGGCACATGTATTTATATATATTGTTTCTATTAAAAAAAAAAAAAATACACCAACTCAAACGTTGGTTTTGTTCAGTTTTCGTAAAATGTATTTAAATGACTAGGTACCTAAAATATTACAATTTACAATGCATTATATTGCTATATACAATTATAAGAAGGGGAAAAAGTGTCCGCAGTTATAGGTTGTGTAAAGCGATACATAGGTATTTTATAATTTCAAAATTATTATTAATGTTTATTCAATTCGGTGCAGATAAATTATTAATTTTGCAATATTATCATCGCGGGAAAGTTAATCTAAACATAAATTATCGGTAATAATGTACATCATTTGCCATTTCAGTGATGACTGTATACTTACAGGTTTAGTAGAATTCGAATTTGAATTATTGTCTTATTTTCTATTTGTCTGTGTCGTGGATCGGATGTCGGCCGCGGCTGTTTGATACTGATACGGAATAAGGGCTTCCTGATTAGGATCGATTACCACGCGGGACACTTTTCCGAGCAGTAATGTACCTATCTACGATCTATCTCGTATAATTCAATCTGTTAATCTGTTTTCAGGAACCGTTTTTTTTTTTTTATTATTATTATTTCAAAAATCAAATCAAAAATCTATTTTCAGACGTGATAATCGAGGTGCTTACCTATAGCTAAATCTAATAATCTTTTCTCGGGAACCGTTGTTTTATGCGAAAACTTAGATGGTATAATGTTTGCTCTAAACGGAGTAATAAACCTTTCGTAATAACGAATCGGAGGATTAAACAATTTTAATAAACTCTTATCGAAATTCTAATTTCAAAGAACCACCATTATGTTCCTTAATTTCTCACTCACCTTGTTAATGAGTTAGTTGATCAGATGTGGTGGGCTATATGATGCGGTTGTTATCGGTGATGCCGCATCACAGATAAATTAAGGAACATCAGGTAGGTACATAAACAAAAGCTGATATGATCGACAACCAATTGTATTTTATTATACTTGTATCAATAATACCATTGTCTGTCAACACAATTTCCCGTCTATGCGACCATCATAATATTGTTAACGTGATTTTATATTTATTATTTGTATATTGACAACAATACAAATAATATCTTAAACAAAAGTATTCCAAATTTTTATTTAAATTTATATTTTATTCAATTTTCTTAATAACGATCACTAACCATATGGTCATTAGTCTAGTCATATTAGTCACTGGTTCACCGGGAAATTTCCCGGCATTCCGGCCGACCTTTCCACCCCTGCTAATACAAAATATACCCATCTTGTGATATCTCGGAAAGAATTAATTTTTTTTATGATAATGTAAGAAACAATCAGCTCTATAATGTTATATTACCATTTTTTTTTTTTTTGTCATTCTCATTTTCGGGAGATGCAACGACTACCTACTATTGATTTTCAAATGGCAACCTATATCGAAAATTCCATAAAAAAAAAACGTATTAGTTTAAATAAATTTCGGTGTTGACGTTTTTTATTCCCGTTGACGAGATATTTCACTTTAAAGTTTGGATAGGGGCAGAGTAGTGGAGCGTCATTTGTGTGGCGGCACGGTGCGCGGTGTTTAAATAGTTGCCCACTACTTTCCTCTTACCCGAGACTTAAAAATGGAATATCCCGTCAACGGGTTGACGGGAATCAAAGAGTAAATAATGGGATAACGTTATCGTATCGCATGTTGCCACGGAAAAGTTGGCACCGCATTGCGTACCTAATCTCGGGAAATAAAGACCAACAAGTTCTAACGACTTTCGAACAACATCCGACAGTAGTTCTCAAATAAAATATCGTTACAGATAGATTTGGGTCAAGTATGTTAATATAAAGTGTGGTGCAGAAAATGGACGTTCGCTTTTATACACTATACATGTTATTATAACTCTTACGTGACATTGACAAGTATTGTCAAGTGAAAAGTATTATTTTTTTCTACAGTTAGAATGGGTTCCTCAGAATTTTATACCTAACGCACACGCATAAATCAGGGTCCGCGTACACATGTCACCGTGGTATGGCAATTAAAATGAATTTTTTTTTTCTTTCTAGTTACGTATGTTTTTTTCAGTTTTTGCGATACAGCGTTATACGGAATACATTAATTCCTTGTACATGCATAAATATAATTTTTAAAAATTCACATAACAACCTACTACCCAGCCGTTTTTGCTATAAAAATGCGAAGAATTTTATTCAAATAATTGTACGATTAACATAATATTCGCGTGCAAAGTTTTACATTAAAAATAAAATTAAAACAACTTAACATCCATTCAGCCGGTGGTTATGTCAGTAACACGGATGTTTTATTTTATTAGAAGTATCCAGTACCGAAAGCGAATCGAACAAATATTGTAGACATATTATCACGTCGAAAATATGACGATATTATTCATTTTTCGTCTCGGACACCGCCGGTAATATTACCAAACCAGACGCCGTAATATTTAATTTATTATAATGGAACTTTCTGGCCGATTCATCTATCGACCTTCTGTCCGTAAAACCGCGATCGTCATTATTCCTGTACAACACCATTAGTTTTTTTTTTCTCACTTAGTATTTATATTAGAATAAATACTGTAATATAATAAATAAGCTTTCACATTTTTATCCCAAGTACATTATCATAATAATATCTGGTATAACCGTGATCGTTTGACATAACTACGACCTCTTAATAATAATATTGTATTCGGTTTGAATGAAAAAGAAATAAAAAGCTTTTTTTTGTTCGACTAGGTACCTATATAGTATATAACCCAATAACAAATATTCAACATTGTACGTTATTATTATATAGGTTATGACTAGGGTTAGGATTTCAATGAAAAGTGCATGTTTTCGGCGGGTCGTCTGAGACAATGTTTTCCAAGTAGATAAATTCCATTCGTGTAACAAATACTTCAAAAGTAAAACTTTTATTTGGCATTATTCGCCGTTTTAAGATTCCTAGAGCAGTTTTTTATCATTTTCAGGTATTGTTTTATGCGCATTATTTCGCTAAAAGGCATTCTTTACAGCATTTTTCGTTTGTGTTTAGGGCGTTCAAATCCGGGGAGCGTAATTACAGACCTTATACGAATTCAGCCCAAGTGGTGTGTAAATACGTAATCCGTCATGGCTTTTCATCGATTAGATTGTAGGTTTTAGGTTTGCGTCGATTCGGATTCGGACACTAACTTCCTTGGAACGGTATCAGGTGTGTATCATACAAATAGCCCGAATAGGTCATGTTTTGTAAAATGCCCTAAACCACATTAGAACTCCCAAAACCGATCTATTCGGTTGCGTCGGTACCTCAGTACGGAACCGAATATGGTCTGTAAATGCGCCTAGTTACGACTGTTCGAAAAATCGAAATGGAATTGTCGAATTTATCGTTTGAACTTTTTCGTGCCGCAATCCCGAAACAATATTTTAATTTAATCACAAAACAATTAATAATTAATTTGGCAGCCCGGCACTGTGTATTATTATATACTGCCGCCTCGGCTCTACGTTTTGACAGTTGTATGGTATAAACCACGGGTCAGGTTATTGACAGTAAATCTAATTAAGTCCTGTCGTCTTGTCGTCGCATATGACGTTAGACCGCGGAGTCCGTGCCACCGGATTACTATACGTGTATATACTAATACAAATACAAGGTCACCCTAAACAGTTTCCGTCCATTTGTCCGCCGCCATTACGGAGTTGTATTATATTTAATAATAATTATTGTATTGCGGAGTTGTGTTATATTTAATAATAATTATTGTATTGCGGAGTTGTATTGTATTTAATAATAATTTTCGGGGTTGTTCGTTGCTTATTGAAAACGTTTATAATAACGCGATGAACGATGCGCGGACGATTTTGATTTGTTTTTTTTCCTTCTGAAAATCGACGTTTAAGTCGCGGTTGACGTTAATAAGTAGGTTTTTTTTTTTTTCGAAATATTATAAATCAGACTAAAACGCTGTTGAAAACCGTTCACTTGCCTGCTCCTGAAACTTACGGGGCACGGACCCACGGCCTACGCGTGCAATATAAACAAAAACAAAATATGTTCTTCGTTTATCGATTTCTTATCTCTGTTTACCGACTGCCGTAATAATGTGACTCGCAGCTGGCATATATAAGCACAACGGGATTTGGAGAGCGCCCGCGCGAGCCGTTGTGCGTGTGCGTGTGCGTGTGTGACGTGTAAACACTCGCCCAGTTAAATATAAACCAATAACACGGCGAGTTGGTTTAACATTATTACAGGTAATCCGTATCTGCGGCATAGCGATGTATAGCAATGCATTCTATAAGGCGAGATACCTATTACAAACACTGTGGCGCGTTTGTGTTTATTTAAAATAGAGGTACGCCCGCTTCTGGCCGGGTGATAAGAAAATGAAAATAAATACAACACGGTGCGGCCGAAAAATCGAGATTCGGGCGCGCCGATTACGAAACGTAAAAATCTCGCCCGAAATCCGAACCCGGTACCCCAAGGAAGCGGCCGATGGAAACCGAATGATGGCCGAGGAAGCGGCCCAATAACGGACTGTGCCGCGGAAGTCAATGCATCCTAGAAAAATCTAAAGCCCTTGAGCGGCCGGAAACGCTGTAAACATTAAGGCGGGGCTGAGATTAACAGGCGAAAGTCGCTACGGGCCGGTCACGTTTTGGAGTAGAAAACGCGATAACAGCAATCGATAATCTCGTCCGTCGCGCGGTCCGGGGTCGTTAAAAAATTGGCCGGCATTAAATCCGTACCGACACCGAAGTGAAATGTTTAAATAATGTCGGTATTTTGTTTCGTATCGCCCGACGCGGAGAAGTCACGTTAATCGTCCTTTAAAACGCGCCCATCGTAACGTTACGCGCAGTTTTTTTCAATTTGACTAAAACAAAAATCCAATGCGAACCCATTTAACCGGGGACGTTGTTTCTCGTGGCGAATTCCGATTCGCACGATATTGTAACGCGGGCGCGTCGGCGAATTATTTTCGTTGTTTTAACATGGCCGCCGTTCGAATTAATGACGTCACATCATTACGCCGGACGGCGGCGATAACGGTCGGTAAAATTTTACATACATAACGAGACGCGGATTCGGACGAGCATTCGAATTTACACGTTCCCTCGGAAATCGGTTAATTGGATTTCGTGCGATTTACAAAACGTGTTGTTGGACTTTGCAGAACGCGTTGTCCCGCCGCCGGCCGACTATGAATCCGTTTCGGGATCGCGGGGCGGACACGGGCTGTGTTGAATCCGGGTATACCCCGGTGAGGGGAGGGGGGCGAATGTCACTTCTAGAATTCCCATCGCCCCCACCCCTTCCCCGATCACTAACGAATACGATAAACGTAAACGAAACGCATAGCGCTCGTTTCAATTTACGACGAAATGACGAAAGCGAGTCGTCCCCGGAGAAATTCCCAGAATTCAACGCTGGACACGGGACGGCGGCGCTGCAACGCACCACCGAAGCTCGACTGCGAAACGTATTACAACAACACAATAATCGATAATATACGAGATGTTATCTGTTTGATTATTATTATTATTATTCGGGTTTATAGCATAATAGGTCTGCGCGGGCGTATGGGTTATCTGGTTTACTGATGTAGAGATGCCGCGTAATATTATAATAATGCCGTACAACGTACAAATACGCTATTGTTGTTTAAGTTAATTAAACGTAATAACAACAACAATGTCTGTAGGTCAACTATACAGCTGATGGAGCGCGCGGTATTTTCGGGAGATTATGACACACCGTTCGGCCGGTAGGTATCGCGAATAAAAAAAAAAAAACAAACAACCCCGAGCGTTCGTCACAGTAATTAAACCGGCGTCGCGCGCCTTAAATTTTATTTAAATTTTTCAATTTATATGTAAACTACGTTAAGATCGGGACGTGGTACGCCCGCATGATACGCCGCCTCCGTCTTACTACAAACTCACTACGGATTGGCGTTCAACGGGGGACGGGATTTGTGCGCGCGCCGTTGGCCTCGACATCGCAGCGAATCGACCCGTTATCAAAACCCGGTGGTCCGAACGTTATCAGCCGTGCAACAGTGCATGTTTTTCTCGGTATTTTGGTTACGCGCGCCAAGGAACTATCCTAATATAAAAATGTTTTTATCACGCTTAAAAACTAAAATAATAGCGAAAAAACCTACATGCGCTGGCAGTTCCGGAGGGATAGATGGATTACCTCCGTCCCGGGCCCGTGCAGTCACTCAAATGAGTGGTGCGTTTTTATTCGTCCCGTGATGCCGTGTTATCACTTCTCCGCGGGTGATAAGAAAAAAAAGGGGGGCGATAAACGAGTGAATAGTTACTTATGTTTTGAGTATTAATAAGTATATTTTACTATTGAACAAATTACAATTTTTTTTTTATATTTTTTAATAAAAATGTAAATATTTTCGTTCTCCCCCCCCCCCCNTAAATATTTTCGTTCCCCCCCCCCCCCCAGTTGTCAAGAATCACCCCTGACTACGCGGTAGCACAGATAATTTTCTGACTTTTAAATTTAATAATATTCACTATAAAACTAACAGCATAAAGTCGTTCTGCTGCACGTAAATAATAATTTGTAAGACGAAATCAACACACAGGGACGGATTCAGGGTTACGGGCTAAAGACCAATAAGCAACAGAAAGGTCATCAGCAAAAGATTCGTATAAAATACTGATAAGCAAAAAAGCTGTTGATCATCAAAAAACACACTTTGTGTGGCCCCCTTCAACTTGCGGCTTGGGACGAAAGGCCCCCTAAATCTCCTTGATTCAGCTCTGCCAATACGTGCGGGTATCTCGTCCATTTAAATAACTAAATTTCGTGCATTAGTGCCAAAATACACTTTTATTGTACAATACTGAATTTATTTCGATTTTTTTTTTTATGAGACAACTACCTGCAAAAAAACCATAAAGGTATCGCCAATATGGCTATTTTTTTGATTTTACGTAGTGCACACTGCATACATATGTATTTGAATTTGATACGGAAATAATGAATTGTTTTTTTTACGTTTACGGAACCTTGTGAATGACCTTTAATAGAAACACAAGTGGCAGGGCAATTGAACATTTTTATTTTTTGTAGTGTTCATTTGAGATTTCGTTGATCACTGCACTGAAATGCCGTTGATGTATCCCGTTTTTTAATAGTCATTCCATTTGTCGATTTATATATTTTAAAGGCCATGCCCTCCGAGACGCATTTTAAAATTTAGAAAACCGATAAATGATGAAGCGATTTTATTAAGGTTTATGAGTAAAAAAAAAAGTTCATCTAATTATCGGTCCTCCCAAAGGTAAAGAACTAAAACCCCATTTAAAGGGATTTTAATTTTATTAAAAAACAATTTTTTTTTTTTACACTTTTCGCGTTAGGCGACACTAATTAAATTATAATTATTATTTGAAATTACTTTAACATTTTTTTCCCCCTGGTACTAATTTATTAGAAAATATTTTTTGAAACTTTCAATACTGTTTCATACTTTCAATACTTTACAATTCTGTAAAGAATTGCTTTTTATAGTTTTAATTTGAAATCACTTTTTCGATGAGTAAAATTCTACAATTTTTTCATACAGTATACCTTAAAAATGAGTACATTATTTGTAACGTTTATCGAAATTTTCAATAGTCATTAAAGATCCCTAGATCCTTTTTTTTTCTATATTAAATCCTGGATTACCTCGTGACAACAAGGGAGAAATACACGACTAATCCAACGTGTCCTACAAAGATATGCCTTTATATTTTTACGTGTCGTACCGATTCGCCGATACCCGACAAAATTATTTAATTCAAAACGCATTATAGGAGTTTATAATTAAAAATATAATATTTTTAAATCATTTGTACAAATCACGGACATTGTTCAAGTCAGCGATCATTTATAGATAAATACCTAACCTTACAAGCTTTTGTTTTCTAAATGAAAATGGAACATTATTGCGACGGATGCCCCATGAATATTTGACATTATATTGGTTTTACAAAGATGTTTTCCAAGCGGTGTTCATAATATTTGAGAAAACCCAGGAGAAAACTTAAGAAAAATGGGAAATTTATGAAAATATAAAACGCATTATTTGTAATTGTGTTATTTGTTGTAATTCAGTTAAAAATATTCGTAAAGACTTGACAATTGTCAAAACCTTTGAGCCATATTTAAGCTTATTAGACACTTTAATTTTGTGAGTAATTTTTATTTGGTAGGTATACTTTATGAATAAAATTGCCAGACAAAACCGAAATGCTTGAAAATTGAACTGAAGGTTAATTATAGGCCGTACTTTTCGGTCGAAAAATAAAAAATAATTTAATGTAATATAATTTTTCTTATACGAATTTTAATATCAAATTTTGACGAAAATTTTTTTTTAGTAAAAAATTATGTGGAACAAGTCTTGTTACTGATCCACACGAATTGTTTCAGTATAATATTTATTTTCTGTAATATTACATAATATATTGATACAATATATCGTTGAAAAAGCAATATTTTAAACCGAGCTCCGCTCAGAATCGTTTTTCAATGATTAATTTACAGATATACATTCACTTGCCCTCTATATTCTACCTTTTCAGCTTCTCTCAACTTCTCATTTACAAAATTGGTCCACCCATCATCGTGCGAAATGCGTTCGTCTTTTTTTCTTATCAATGATTTATATTAAATTTAATTATTTCGCCCCCCCCCCCGCCCTCACAGTCGAGGTCTGGAGACGCCCCTGTTAGAATCTATCAATTCGATGTACACAATTATCACGCTCAGAATTTATTATAGGCCACGACATTTTAAATTACTGAAGATGCAATGACGTCTACTGGCTGTCCACTGAAAATAACGTCATAGTGTAGTTTTATCACCATGTTGATTGTGAATTTTATAAATATTATGGATAATTTCCTCGTGAAAATAATGTTTGTATTTCGTGAAACTATACGACTAGTCGGTGAATTGGCACTTTTTCCATTTTTACCGGAGACCTGTTTCCGCGTCGGCGAAACGAGCGGCTGGCGAAACAAGTAGTTGGCGAATCGGGTGTCGGCGAGTCGGGCCTGAACCGTGTTTTCCGTCAATTCGCGGAAATGGACGTACAACAACGGCCTACCGTGGTGCGGGGGGTCCGTCCGGGGGTGTAACCGCGAAAATTGACCGCCGTGACGTTTATCCCCGGTTCCCCCGGGTAAAATTTCCGCCGGGTAAATCGCATCTCCCGTAGCCGCAAATTATCCGCAGTGGTAAAATTTACCAAGGGAAGATGGATAGGGGGATAGGGGGATAGGGGATGGGTGGGGGGGGGGTCGAGTAATTATCGCGGGGATAACGGTCGATAATCACCGTCGCGCCGGCTTAAACGTTCCGTCGGAGCGAATTTCGAAACCGATATAATAACGCCCAAATACGTGTCGCCGCTCGATGTCGTTCTGAGCTTTCGCGAAGTGGACCGCCGCCGTCGTTGTTGCGCGCACACACACGCGCGCGCGCACACACACACACATACGAGCGTATTATATAGAACGGAAAGAAAAACATTTGTCCCCTCGGACGGGAGACGTATCCTTGGAAACCGACTGGCGCCAGTGGCGTCGAGACGCGCCAATTACGACGCCACGGTTAGGCCCTTCGGTTATCATTATATACGTATATGCACACACGTATATAGAACGCCGCCGCCGCCGCCGCACACATACTGTCTGTACACGACGTATACATTTGTGTACGCGTATACGGTTCTGTCCCGGGCGTACATTACTCATTGCTCGCTTCCCCCCCCTCCGCTCTCCCCCGCCGGGCCACAATCCAACCCGTCCCCCCCCCCAATCGCGACCGCCCCCACCGCGACTCGCCGTCCCGCCGCCGCCGTCACCCGCGGCGGCCGACCGACGTCGCCGTCATCCCTTTTCGGCGATCGGACGATAATAACAATACGCGCGCGCAACGATATTATATATCCGAACTCCGTGCTATTATTGTATATAATATTGTAAAAATCCCCGTGACTAATACCGTCCGTCGGTCCGTCGCCCGCCGCCGGCCCCTTTATCGACGTGATATTATTATAACGTTGCCGCGTATGACGTGCATGTTGTTTTTTCTCATCACCGCGGTTTTATTTTTTTTTCTCTCCCGGAGGCGCGTGACTCGAGCCGCGCAGCAATACAGGTGCGTCCGGTCGCGAACTATATGATCGTATTTGAAATGCGGATGAGAAAAAAATAAAAATAACCGAAATATTAGGCGTTTATAGACGATGGTAATAATAATAATAATATTGTAAACTTACGTCGGATAGAAATAAATATCTATTCGTTTTTTAAACGGTTTTTCGGACAACGCTGCGGCACGCGGATTACGTTGGGTTCGCAAAGACGGTAATATTATTATTACGTCATAATATTATCATACGCCATAACGTATAGTTATATTGTGTGCGGGTACACCGGTTTATTTTCTAAGCCCCGTGGCGGTAATATACACGAGCGCGTACGCACCGCTCGATTTCGGCGGCCAAACGGCCAAATCCTATTAGATCGGCGGCGAGGCCGGTGAGTGGACGGCGAATCGAGTTTCCGGATAACAACGAAACGCGCATTATTATACAGCGCGGTCTTTTTTTTTTTTTTTTCATTTAGAAAATCTCCTTCGCAGGAAACATTCGAAACGAAACCGGGATTCCCTTATCTCTTTGTTCGCTTGTAAGCGCACTTGCGCCGCCGCGGCGCGACGATTTGCACCGAGTTTTTCGTCCGATTTAATTTAATTTTTTGTCGTTTATAAGATGGAGTAGTCACCGCCTTTGGGGCGACGTTGCGCCTTGCATCCCTGCTGTACGAACAAAATGTCGCGTAATATATTATAGTTATGATAAAAGTAAATTGTTTTACAATGTGGCCGTACAGAACTACACAATACGTAAACTGCACGTTCGTATTATCAACGAAGAATTAACACGTGAAAGATTACCGTTTATTGTGGCCACCGACTACGGCAGTGGTTCATGGTAGTAATTTTTCAACCACAGCTATTGATATAATTGACAACGATTTTCATTTTTCCATCGAGATACAAATACATCGTTAGTCTTGGTGCGTTTTCTTAAGAGGGACGTACGGCATGGCAAATTTGTGTTCGGTAAGGACAAACGGACAACATTGCGCTGTTCGTTTTAATTTCAGAGCGAATCATTAAACAATTATTATCATTATCAAACTTAAAGACAAGAACATTAATTATAACTCGAAATCTCGGCGCTATATTTTCGATATTTTAATTTTCAAATGACGTGCGAGTAGGAATGTGAAATATCACAATTCAATAATATGTATGGAGAATGTCCGCCTGATGATAATCAAAATTCAAAAAAATAGCACCAATGATGTACAGATATGACGTTTTTGTTACGAAGTTTGAAAATAGGTGTTGATTCAATATAAAATATTAAATTTTGATAGCATAAAGTTGCTCTTTCAAAACGTTAATTTGCTGTGTCGAAGCATGTCCTCCGGGTGTCTAATAGTAATAATGAAAAAGGTTTTGCGTTTTTTCATAACACCCCCATCCCCTTTCAAAATTTCTAGGCTACACCTCTAATTTACAGGGTGATATCGATTTTTACAAAAGTATATATGGCGTAGGGTAGCTCCAGAGCGGGAAAATGCAATTTTAAAATATTACTACTAATTTCACATTCCATAATGTTTTTAATATTTTAAAATTCAAGTAAGTTTAAACGTATAATATATATATATTTTATAGTTTAGATTTCAATTTTTTTTTTTTTTTTTTAATAAACATAGATTAAACATAATTAAAACAAAATAAAATATAAAATATTATTTTTAAACTGCCTATTTTTAAAAACAATTATAATCTCAGCTTTTACTGAGTTACGGCTGAGATATTTGTTTACAAATTACTATTGTCTTATCGGTATAAAATTGAAACAAATACACTGAACAGTTTAAAAAAAGGAAGTTTCTGGGACCCGTGAACGAATTAAAAAATATATATATATCGTTCAAATCGACGAAAAATTCACGCAGACACATGTAAAACTATACGAGAGAAAATAAATTGTACAAATTTTATATAACCCACTTGACTACCACCCCTCCTATCCCCTAAATACGTTTACAGTAAAACCCGTATAGCCGTCCGATAACCAAATTTAAATAAAAAGTCAGTCAGCCGAAATATTTAATGTTGACCGAAAATATGACTAAACTGTAAATAATATATACCATTACACCAACACGAGTTTTCATTTATTTTCCAATATATTAATATGTACGTCAAGAATCAACCAACCGCGTTAACGCGGTAAAACAAAATGACAGCTATTTAAAAATTAAAAATATATAATGTGGGCAAATTATTATATATTTGTACGTTTAAATTATCAATGATGACTTTTAAATTAAAAAGTTAAAAAATTAAAATGACAGTAATTTTTAATTCCGCGTGACGTATGGTTATTATTTGTCTTATAACACAATGTCATCGTTCTATAATATTTATACGCTACAAATTAAAAATTATATTTAATTGTACATTTTTTTTTCTGTTATTTTAATCAATAATGAATAATAATTACTCGTTTAATGCAACAACACATTAGATAACAATATCAATACAAAAAAAGCCGATACTGGATATAGGTACAGGTACAGCCACTGTTGTAGGTAGCGAATCAGGAAAGTAGCATACATAACGTTATTTGATTTATATTATTACACGATGATAAAAAATTGCTAACGAAAAACGATTCGGAGCGAGGTTCAGTAAGACACGCCTATATTGAAATGTTGTAATTTTTACGATTTTCGTTAATTTGATCTTAAAATGCTTATGAAGTAAAAATGCGTTATACTCAAATGTATTTTTTGGACCACTAAGCATAACTTACAATGTACCTTGTGTTGAATTTGTAGGCATTTATCTTAAGTCACATAATTTTAACAACGCATAGTTACCAAATAAAAATACATAAAAAAACACTAAAATATCATATACTTATATATGATAGCTGAAAAATAACTAGAATCTTTTAAACATTTTACCACGTGTACAAAAGTACATATTAGTATTATGTGAAAACTACAGGACTCTACAATAATTTTTAAGTGGAAAACTACAAAATAATCTAATGCCGTATACTTTGTTATCGTATTTCTTACGTTTTTCGTAATTATTAAGAAAACTATTCCGAAAATCCAAGAACGACTTCTAATTTACAAACTAAACAAAATTTTCTTTCGGAAAATATGATATTCTTGAAATTTGGACAAAGATATCTGGAAGAAAATGTAATCCTAAACATTTTAAATAATGAAACGTCGCACCATAATTTTGAAGGTAAAAATTTCAATTAGATATTTTTACAATAAGTGATATGGATAAATTTACTACAAATGTACTAAAAAAATAGATTTATTAAAAAATCAAATTATATTAAGTGTTTATACACATTAGAACAACATATTAAATATGGAGAAGATTTATTTATTCATATTTTTTTTTTTGTTTAATTTACAATGGGAATTTTTTCTAGATATTCTTTACAAAATACAATTATTTTCTTAAAGGCCCTAAAACAGTATTATTTTCCTGGGGTTTTTTTTTCTTGTGCGGTTTTTGGCTGTGTGCTTTTTTATCCTCAATTCGTGAAAACCACCACATAACTATGATGACAAATTTCCACCATATTGTACACTAACTAATTTGCTTATTTTTAATCCAATCTATCAAGAAGCAATCTGATTAGCAATCAGATTAATTGAATTTAATAAAAAACATCGAAATTAATCGAATACCGCTTTAAAATAAAATAAATTAAAAACACGCCGAGTGTAAAACCTATGGCTTTTAAAATATTATGTGTACATGAAACAATCCTATACTTAATGAGCCTAGATGGTGCGGAAACTTATACAGGCTCAAACTATTTATCACGTAAATAAATTATCTTTTTTCTCCTACTTCCCAGTGTTTTATAAAACAAAGAATATAAATAAAAATAGCTGATGCTGGAGACGGACACAGCCACTGTTGCAGGTGGGAAGTTGGAAAGATAGGATACATAAAGTTTTACCGATCATTTTTTTTCGGGTTTTCTACAATTATTTTGAAGACCTCTTGGAAAATCAAAGAATGACCTCTCTGATACATCAACAAGGGAAAATAAACTTTCAGAAAATATGTTACATTCTATTCATCGCAATAAGGTTTCTGGTAGAAAAGTTGTTTACAAACAGAAAAAAAAACCACACATCATAGTAAAATTAATAGATCTTTCGCTATACTCCGAATCTAAAATTAAAATGTTAAAATCGCATATTATTAACACGATTTAAAATTACAATAATATAACAATTAAAAAAAAAAAAGAGAGATCACACTGATACACTACCAACATTTAGGCGTCACGCATAGGCAATTTAAATTACATTTTTGAAGAGTAAATTTATCAATTTAAAAATATTCAAATTCGATTTAATATAAATTTAATAATAGTCCCACGTTCGTATCACATGCATTTATTGTGATCGAAATAGTACTAATAGAAGTGACTTTTTAATTAGTAATTAAAGACAGTGATATCAAGAATATAAATAATGCTGTCTTTAATTTTATTTAATCTAGACTCACATCATTCAAGTTACACTATATTTAAAATATCCATTATGCTTATTGTGTTAATATGTATAGATTGTGTAACTTTCTAAATTTAAAAAAAAAACCTGATTCAAGATGACAATATTACTGTAGGCATAACAGAATTTCTGGAGGGTGTGGGGGGGAGTGATTAATCATTTTGAATAAATAAAATTAGTTGGAAATAAATCGCTTTATTTTATTAACTATTATGTGTAGTATTTGTAAAATAATAACAAATTTTTCAATTAATTTTATAGCTTATCAATAATAATTAAAGCATTTGAAATTATATTCATAATAAATTATAAAATTTATTTTTAATAAAAGTATTTAAAAGTTATTATTTTATAGTTCACCATAAGCGTAAAATGGTGGGAGCTAAGGGGGCTTTAGCTCCCTCCCCGGAATTTTTTTTAGCCCCCCTGTATAAAAATGTACTATTTTATACATCCATGTATAAGAACTGAAAAATGATTTTATTATTTATTTTTGAATAAAAATAAAAATAATTGGTAAGGTTAAGTAAAACCACTACCTACTTTTGATTTTCAAATATCAACCTATATTAAAATTTTTATAAATAGATGGAGTATTAGTTAAAATAAATTTTATTGTTGAAATTTTTTATTTTTGTAGAGCCGTTGACGAGATATACCACTTTTAGTTTTAGGTCGGAGGAGAGTAGTGGTGCATTAATAACTCGTCGCACGACGTACCACCACACAAATGACACTGTACTACTCTCTTCCACCCCATACTAAAAATTGGAGTATCTCGTCAACGGATCAATGGAAATTAAAAATGTCAACACTTAAATTGATTTTAACTAATACTCCATTTATTTATGAACTTTTTTAATATATAGGTTGCCATTTGAATGTAGGTAGTGGTTTACCACAAAAAATAACACAAATATAAAATTGCAGAGCAGTTTAGTTTTAAATGTTCTGGTAAACAAATTCCGGAAAAAGTCAATACTTTCCGAGATAATGAATAGTGATAAGTTTACCCACTTAAATGAATCGCCTGGTATATTAGTGTTAATATTAGTTTTTGTTTTTAGAATTCTTTATGTATTGATAAGAATCAACTTCAAGCTGAAATGTTAATTATGAAGAATTGTATTGGTAAAGATGATTTTGACATAGATGCTATTGTATCTGAAATTAACATAAAAGTTTTCCTAATTTGTATAAACTAATACATGCGGCACTTACAATCCCAGTATGTTCTGCTTCATGTGAGCGATCATTTTCGGTAATGCGACGTATAAAAACATGGCTTAGAAGTTCTATGATTAACGATAGATTTGAAAATCGACTGTGAATATCAATTTAAATCATATTTAATTATCATTTGAAAGGAACTTAACTAATATTATTATTGATTCAGAAGATGTTCTTAATATATTTGCCCAAAAAAGTAGCCGTTTAAACTTGACATTTTAACAATTTCCTATTTAAAATGTTATTTTATTTTATATTTAACTCAAATATAATAAAATGTAATAATACAATAATAATATCTAATGCTATTAATTTATATTAATTATTAAAATGCGCTCTATTAATCCTCTATAATTTATTCCTTTACATTTTTTTTTTTTCAGTTACATTCTTAGAATATAATATGTTGTGTAAAAGAACCATTGTGGGCCCATTTCCCCCAATTCTGATATAAATTCATAACTTTACTCCATACAGCACCTAAATATTTATTTTTATTTACATTGAATTATTTTGAATTTAAATATATTTATATATATTATGTAAATGACATACCCGCATACCTAAATTTGTGTATTATTTTACAGAATATGTTGATTATAATTGAATACAAAATTAATTTAGATGGTTGTACTCCCAAAATCCCTTTAAATAACTTTATGGTTTTAAGGGAGTGGCAACTCACGAGAAGGTATGCATATTACCTTTGTATGTACCCATGTAAAAAATTTTGTTTGGGTTTTAGCCCCCCCCCCCTTCTCACAGAAAACCATCACGCTACGCCTATGGTTCACGCTAAATTATTTTGTGACTATAATATTAAAATTAATAATTAAATAACTTATGTTCAAAATAAAAAAAACATCAGTTGTACAATCAGTTCTTAAATTTCAATAGTTAATAAGCATAATGTGTCTAATCGATTGGTTTATAATTAAAACTTGCGTTCAAAATTGCAAAACACAAAAGCAATTTCAAATCGTTCTAGAATGTTATTACTCATTAAGTATTATTGGTTTGAACGTTTGAAGACTAATAAAACATTTTATTTTAAAAAGGCGACTAAATAATGTATCGTGTACCTGCGCCATAATGTTTACTACTTAAAAATTTGTTAGGGGACATATTAGTACTTTTACCGAGGGAAACGGTCGAACAACAAATCGTCTCGGACATGCCATACTATTTGTGATTATTGGTACCTTCTATTGGTTAGGGCATAAATAGTCCTTGTGTAATAGTATATAATATATTCCCTGGAGTTTAAGTTCAAACGTAAACCACGACTGTTTTTGGGTGAACTCTGAGTGGTAAAATAGCTATCAGTTCATTTATTATATTAAAACAGCTATACATATCATCTCGCCAAACGGTTGTTAGAATAGGAATAAGAATAATATTTTAGCTTATTACACAACATTTTTAGATAAAATCAGAAATATTCAAAGCTTTATGTGTATAAGAAAAAAAAAACATTAAAAACGTTTATACAAAATTATATTGCGTCTAGTGTCTACAAAATGTTAATATAAATATTGGTGGGCATTTTATGTATCGGCACCAATGTCAATATTAACAGATGCGGCAAAGCACACATTTAGTACCCTCTTCTTCCCATCCACCACAAAAGTCATAATGCCGCTTTAACCAATTCTCATATTATTTTATTTTGGTATCCATAGTTTTATCATTGTCTATGATGGTATTAATATACTGTTCTATAGTTGTGGATAATTTGATTATACATTTATAACAAACTTCTGGATGATTTTAACGAAACAATGAAAACAATATATTTTTTTGCAAACGCGTTTATCACCACTGACAAAAAACTGTAATTTTTTATTATCGATGGTTAAAAAAGAAAAATGTAACTATTGGAAAATTCGAAAAATGATCTAGCAGCATTTATGTTCAATTATCAGTCTGCATTTTAAACTCAGCATAAAACAGTATTTAAACAATGCCATTAAAAAAAATGGGAGGCATAAACTTCATACCGTGGGTGTATTACTGTTATAGGTTGGAAGTAGGCAGTGTATCCATATTTGCAATAGGATATATAAGGCAATTTAATTTACTTCTGTACACAATGATGAATAATTGTTAACAAAACACGATTCTAAGTGAATTTCCATTGGACATTATTTGACATTAACGTGTAACTACAAAATAAATTACAATAAATTGTCCATGTAATTTCGTCTAAAATTTTTGAACGTTTATACACATCATATTAAAACCTATGCATACTTCGCAAAATTAAAATAAAAACTAAATAATAAATAATAAATAAACAAAAAAACCCGTTGGCTGTTATTTTAAAATCGATACTCGACTTAAAATCTGTGTAAGTAATAATATTTATTTAAAAGAACACGTTTCGATTATTTTCAATATCAATGTGGGTCTTATTTAAATAGTTATTTCTGAGCACCTTTCTTTTATCAACCTTTGAAGTGTGGTTTTCCAAATGTAAATTTTTCTTTTTAGCATTGGACCGCAGATATATAGTTCAAGAGTCATTGAATATTAAATAGATGCTCAAGAGTTTCTATAGTCATTTGCAATTCACCTCACTCGTACCCCAATTCAAATTTCTATTTTATGCTTTTGTAAAACACATGTTGTTTGTTTTACCTAACACGAGTGTGACCAATACGCGATCGAGTTAAAAAAAACTATGTAATTATTATTCTTCTTAATGTGAATATTTCCTAGACTTTTTTAGCGAATTTTGACTTCGTTCAAAAATCTCCACCGAGACAAACATTGAAAGTTTCGAGTGTCGTAATGTTAATTTTTCCCAGTAAATAAATCTCTATAATGTTATATACTTGTATATATATAACTTATCTATCTGTATATATTATGCACGTGTACTTAAATGGATAAATCGTCTGTCGTCTGGTTATTAAGCTTTTTATCTAAGAGACATCGCACAACGAGATTCCCTATAAGTGTGAAATTCTGAAGTCGGTAAGTCGTTTTCATGAAATATCATTGCTGGTATACATTATTTAAAGAGTACACTACAATATATGTAAATATTCCTCTGTGAATTTCAGAGAAAAATACTCATGGATGAGCATTTTTTTCATTTGTTAATAATCCAATAACTTTAACGAACAAGTCCATAAAACTAGTAATAGGTACAATATACATAATATATAAAGTAATTTGTTTTATTGAAATGCATTCCTTACGTCCGTGATATGTATAATATATAAATTCAAGAGATATTTCCCTTCTTATTAAACGGTTTTTTTTTTCTTTGTACTTTCCGACTTTATAAAAAATGATTAACCATAAGTACTGGCGTACTACGGCTCACTATGAAATATGTTTTTTTCTTTTATTTTATTTTCATACTAACATTATCGAGAAATATGATATTTATCATAGTTAAAAATTAAATATACATATATATAGATATATTTTTATATCATTTAAAAATAATATAGACACCTAATACTGAACTGCAGTAATAGTGCAATACGTATCTACAAACTATTTAAATCAAATTGTTATTATTTACTAATTGGTATAAAGCATTTAACATAATTATATTTAATAATGCATAATCAATAAAATATTATCTTGGTTTTAATAAAAAAAAATCACATAATTATCAAAAAAAAAAAACACATAAAAAGACAAAACAATTTAATATAATATTCTTTGACATCAAATTAAACTCTGTCCGATATCGTTTTTAGAAATTAATAGTGATTAATCGGTTTCAAATATCACGTAGGTATATAGAGTGACTATAATCTTTAGCACGTAGGTCGTAGGGTCGTAGGGTCGTAGTGTCATAGGTATACTCACTTAAATAACCTATATATTATTTCGAACGGTATTTCCACTAGACTAAATCCCAAGCTAATCAAAACGGAGTATAAAAATATATATATAATACCCAATATCGGGTCATCGGGATCTCTTTTTATGATATTTTATTTGAGAACATTGGTCTTGTAAAAAATAATAGGAAAAATCCCGTTATTTTTAACTAATAATGAAAATAGGTTCCCAACAAATATCTACCTATGAAAAAGAGTCAAATCCCAAAACCCTTCCTACAGATTAGGCTTATAAAGCTAAAGTAGTGATATCTACAATGTGATCAAATCTGCTATTTCTTTAGCCCATATCCTCACTTCACTTCTATTTTCATAAGCAATATCGCTCTTTTATTTAGTCAGTCTCTTTTGAAAAGGTTTAAGATTGAGAGATCAATTTGTTATAGTGTCCTAAGCTACTTAAGCTTAATCTATGTTTCAGATTTCAAAAATGCATCTAAAGAAGAAACAGAGTTATGAGGATGAGAAAAAACGGTTAAATACGAGGTTGTCAATATTTTCCCCTAAGTTTTCGCGGGAAAAGAATTTTTTTTGGTTCGTAATTTTAGGAATTTTGATTTTTTTTTAAAATTAAGTAGTTTGAAAAGATCAGTTTTAACGCTAATCCAAACGTGACAGACTAAATACCAGGTCTAATAGGATTACTATACTGATAATGACACAACAGCGTCGTGATAACCTTCCTCAATCTCAAAAGTCAAAATAGAGAAACAGTATCATGACATATTATTGTGTTAATAACGTTATTAATTTACGATCAGTAATAAGCCGTGATAGAAGTCACAGTGGTAACCCACTAAACCAGAAACCGGGTAAGACACATTTGATTCCCGTCAAAACCGTTCGTTTCGAATATTTTTCGATTTATGTTTTTTTAAACGTATTTTGTGAAAGATTCAGTGACGTAAGCAGGATTTTTCAATGAGGGAGGGGAGACTTGAAAATTGATAGTTAATCAGTTGTTTTGTCACATGTTTGAAAAATAAAGTAGGTCAGTAAGTGCATTTTAGTTCTAACTGATCATAAACATAAAATATGAAAAATGAAAAAAAAAACTTTAATATATAGGTAACTATAAAAATGTTAGTCAGTAAAACACAATTTTTAATCAAGTAGAGTATTCAAAAAGCTAGAGATCAACCAAAATTAGGATTTAATGAATTGTGGATTACATTACGTCCCGTTTTTTTCTTTCTTCAAATTAAAAATAGAAAACGAATTCGATCTTTTTCTGCCATAGTGAATAATTAAATAGTTATTTTAGTGTGCAAAACTCGTGTTTTACACGAAAAAAATGACGAAAAACCAACGTATACAAAATATTATTACTTTGACACTAGAGAGAAATAAATTAAAACAAAATTTTCTACTTAATTGTTTTTCACTAATTAAAGGTTATGTTATTATTATCTACAACATCCGTGGGCTAACTCAACGATTTTAACATTAGTTCAGTAAGTTCAATATTGCAATCATACATTTTATCTGTTGTGTAACAGTCCGCGTATACACAATAACACCAACCGCCTAAGTTATAATAACAAAACCATTGTTTTTAACGAGTGTCACCACAGTTAGACAAAAATAATAATCTTATCAGCCTAATAATATCTTATTCTGTGATAATACAGTAATATAGTAAGGTTATTAATAGACAACGGTGGTAAATTAAATTGTTTACTTACGGAAATAGTGTATTTTATGGAAAAAAGTCTTTACTTATTAATTATTGTTACAATTGAAAATTGAAAAATATTAAAAATTCGTTAAATACGGTCAATAGGGGGGGGGGCTTCAGCTCCTTAGCCCTCCCCTGCGTACGCCACTAGAAGGATTAACAAGTCGTAATAAAAAATGAATTTAATTTCAGAACTTACCGTGTTCATTACATTAAGTTTCGTGTAATTTAATCAGACATTTTTATTTTTTTGATAACCCTCGTCGGTTCATATATAAAAGATAAAAGTTCAGGTAAAAGTAACGTGGTCCGCAGTCGTATACTGCACTTTAACGTTATATGTGTATTATTGTCGCGGTTGTTTTACACGCCACGTGAGATTGCAGCGAAACTCCGATTTAAGTAAATTTGTATAAAAAAAAAAAAAAAAAACTTAATTTATTCGAAGGCTTTATGGAATACTTACGATGCGTTTTCGCCGTGAAATTGTATGTATAATTCATTGTTGAGTGACTTTGTACAGGTGTACACCAAACACAAACGTGACCGAGAAATCCCGTTGCAGATTAATAATAATAATATATTATACGCGCGTGTTTTGAAAATAAAAAAAAAAAATAAAACTCTGTAAACCTTCAAACTTGTATCGGAAATGTCGGAAGTTTTACGTATTAGGCGCACATAATATAATAATATACACTATACACACTGTATACCGTATACGTACAAAATATAAATGCATAATAATATGTACACGGCGAATAATACAACAACTTTATAAAGTCCCGGGGACTTGTGTATTTTATTATTATTATTATTATTGTTACACAAGTACGTCGGAAAGTGTTTGCTATTGATGTTCGAGCGCGCTGAAGTCGAAATTTCGCGAATCGACGATAAAACGCTACAGAGATTATAAACGGTACACCGGTCGATCGGCAAAATACCGTGTTGTCAGTTCGCACATAATATTTTACTATAGTCTATAGTAAATAGATTCCGCATTCTATTAAAAACGAATATTTTACCATCGGTCGCATTGACAATTATAAATGTATTTATTTGAATATTAGCACGAAACATTTCAATTACAATTTACGAAATAATACGAGAAGGACGAAAAACTGACAAAGATATTATTGTTTTAGCCGGAGCAACAGCAGCTTTTATTTTAATTAACGTGGACGAGCTGTAGTAAAAAAAAAAAAAAAACCGTTTTTTTTTTTTCGAGTTTGAATAAGACCTGCAAGTCAGATAGAAAAAAAAAATAATTTCCGTAAAAACAATATACCGCCGATAATGTTTTTTAAAAGGCCCGCTCACACTGACCCGACACAATTTACTGATTAATATAGTACAGTTAGGTACCAAGATAAAAATCTTTTTCCGCTAACTGTACTGTCGAATATTTGTTGTTTATCGACACTAATGCCGATCGATGAAGTATAATTGACACGCCAGTCGCTAATTCGGTAACAGATGTTTAACCGGCGTTCGATCGACAAAAACCAATCCAGTAGAATACCGCGGCTCTAAGATACCTCACATAGTTACATCTACATCTAAAATAATTTATTTTTCTACGAAAGTGCTGATAAAAGTATAACACAATTTCGCGTTGAAGAAGCCTCATTTCCATAAAAACAATAAACTGTTATTTTGTAATTAGGAATTATTTGTGACGAAAATGTATTTTTTTTTTTTTTTTGCTTCTCCTAAACAGTTACCATTTTGGAGTCGGGACAGTTGGGAATGAAGTCGACGATACGCACGATTTTCGAGTATTGAATATTATGATACAGGGCATTTTCGATTTCTTCCACGACATTCACCATTAAATCTCGGAAAGCGGTTAACGTGACGTTTCGTACATTTCTTTTACGATAATTTTTCAGATATTGAACTCTGCGATATTATCTATACCAAAGATTAATTTGGTTTAAATGACTATCGCCTATAGATATGTTACATTGCAAATTCCATAAACAGATGGCGTTTTAGTTGAAACAAATAATACAACAAAACAATATACGTTGGCTCGGAAATTATAGGAATCGCATATTTTTCTGTATACACTAAGTTTATAGCAGGCCAGGCTAGAAATAATTTCTATACAGCGGAGAGTTTAAAAATTGAACATTTAAAATGCATATTTTGCACACTTCGTTAATTTTAGAGACAAAGTGCATATTTAATTTTTTCTAAAAAAAAATGATTTTTTTTCTTGGTTAATCAATTTATTTTAAGTAATATTAAATGTAAAACTCAATATTATTTAGTGTATTTATTTATTGTCATTTCTTACCGTCTCAGTCTATTATTAATTTAACGATAACGGTGCGATTCGTATTTAATCTTTATCTTAGTTTTGCATATTAATAATGAAATTATATGTTTTGAATATGCTGTATCATCTGTCTGTAACAGAACACACAACATTTTTTATTAAGCGTGTAGTAATATACAATATTATTAATCAGTTTTACTTTAGGTATACCTAGTTAATAGTTATGTAATATCATAATTAGTGGGGAAAAACTATTATCTTTTGGTATAAAAACATACACATTTTAATATATAATATACTATAATGATATACCTGCCAGCTATAAAAAATTTAATAAAAACCATGCAAATTATAATTAACATGGCTTTTTAAATAATTAGTTATTTTAATTTGTTTGCATGAAGCTGGTTATTATAATATGACATCTGTAGTTGTTGCAGAGACATTTCCCTGGCGGCATTTTTTTTTCGTCGTACGAATTTTTTATGCAGGCGCGTTTTAATAAACGTTATCCACTCGATGTAGACTGCTACTTACTGAACACCTGTTGTAGCGAATATAATACTACAGTTGAAATAGCAGACGAAAAATATATATTCTTTAGCAAAAATAAATTGATTTTTTTTTTTTTTTGTTCCATAAACTTCGCATGTTCCTTAGAAAAATATAATATATTGATTCAATAATAAGTTTCAAAATATTTTTAAATATTTAATCAGGTTTTACTGGCCAACTATTTGTAAAATGTACATTGTACATCCTATAGGATATAATGTAGGTACAGGTATGTTTGATAACATTCCGTAAAATAAAACAGATTTCGACTACATCGCTAATTTTAAAAATGTCCTTTTTTTCCAGTAGAACGTGGACAGTTCTATCATTTTATCTTCTCAAAGGTATAACATTTCTCTGTTTTTATATTTTCATCCGTTGTAAAACGAAATAATTTTAACAATCCCACAACAATTGAAAACGAAACGTTATGAGTCATTCAATTTATACTAAATTAGAGTACCTCACATAAATGTCAACTAACATATATTCTGCATAATACATATTCATGTAATTAAGGACCCATTCGTGTATAACTAAAGGTTCGATGATTTTCAATTTGTATATAAATATGTATTAATTTCGTATTTGAATATTGTCGAAATCGCAGTAAAATGTAATATGTTTAACGAAATCAGTGACGATTTTTTAACATACTCAATACAGGATTTTGTAAAATTAAAATATTTGTATTTAAATAAACACCAATATAAATTTACCTATTTCTAAATCTAACTAATATTTCAATTTTTTTATATTTTTAGTTGTATTACATACCTACTTATAGACATTGTTATGTTATATCTAGAATGGCATAATTTAATTTTTTTTACCCAAGATATCAAAGTTGTCTAAGATTAATAATTGAATCACCCAGCAAAATCTTTTTAAATGACAATTTTTATATTTATTAGAAATAATAGGTAAAATATTTGATTTATATTGATATGGTTTATTAAATTAATTATTAAGTTATATAAATAATACAACTTTTATGAAAAATCATAATGTGTACCAGATCTGGAGAATTTTTGTCTTTTAGATAATTATGTAACTTTTAGTACTTTATTTTATGATTGGTAATGAACAAAATTATATTGTTTTATGGTTTTTTATCTTTATCTAGATAGTAAAATTGTTATGTATGTTTACATAATCTAGAAAATTGTTCTAGCAATTATCTCTAATCTTTATCCAGATATATTAAAATTTAACTTTGTACAACGCTACATATAAGCTGTAATATTTTATTTATGTCAATTATAGTGAACAGGTATAGTTAGTGGTTGTAGGTACTAACAATTTGTTTGAAAACAAAATGCAATTTTATACATACTTATATTATTTTATGACATCAAAGTCGTATGGACTCGAGTAGGTAGGTAATTTTAAATTGAAGTTTACGGAGATTTAATATTATATTAAATATAATAAAAGAAATATCCGGTAGGTACCTAAGTTCTTCATATCGAATTAATATCAGAAATTCAATTATCGTCCATATGAAATATTGAAATATGATTAGATGCTACCGATGTAAAATAGATTACATTATAAACTCGAACTTTATAGTAATTTAATGTTAATTAAAATGTTGAAGTACTTTTAACTGCGCTCAATCAGAATAACTTGAACTGCAGTAATTGTGCAGGTTCTATACAAATTGAATATTTTGAGTATAATCTAGTGGTGATATAAACTTTTCAAACCCAACCCAGGTCCCGGAGTGTTCGATCTGGTTCGAAAATCGAACAGATAATAATTGAACCTAACCAAATTCCCAGTAGTTGGGTTCGAGATTCGAACTGGCGAAATTCATTTTGATGAAGAGTAACACAAAAGTTGAATGGAATTTATTCTGGTTAGTTTTTTACAGTACCTAGTCAAAGGCTGTCACCTTATTCAATAGAAAAACTAATATTCTTAAATTATGACATTGAAACATTATTAATGATTTATATTTGCACTCGTATGTACATTATACATTTTGTACCTATTAATACAGTTACAAATAGTAATATTATATTTTTGTTGTTGATTATTTTGTAAAGAAACCTTTAACCAATAGTTCTGTATTTTTGTAGTGTAGTGGCAAAATAATAAATATGATAATTGTCTAGATATGTCAGCATTTAATATTCTTGTGAAAATGATAACATAAAAATAATAGTTTATAATAAATTATAACTGTTATTATTTGAGTTGTATATATATAAAAGAATGCCTGTCGGTCGGTATGTCTCTCTGTTTGTATGTCCTTTACAGTCTCAAAAACTACTGGACCGATTTTAACGGGTTTTTTTGCACAATGTTCCGCGTGGTCCGGAGAAGGTTTATAGCTATTGAAGTTTCTAAAATTCAACCCCTAATGGATATCTGACATAGATATTTGGGATTTTGCGATATAATTATTTTTATTGATTGGGTTACCTTGGTAACAAAGTAAATATAATTATATTGTAGTTAACACAAAAAAACTGCACACGGGTGAAGTCGGGTTATTCAGCTAGTATGCGTATATTTTTCAAATAAAATTGCACATATAAACCTAATCGCTGCCGTAAAATCATAGAATTTGGTTTATAATATGAATGACTATCTAAATTATGCAACGCTTTACGTTTTGTAATTAAAACCTTTACATTTTTTTAAAGTTCGGCTTAAGTAATTATATTGTAATATTTTTTGTTTAGCTTGGTTCTGGTTCGTTAATTTAAAGACAAGTTCGGTTCAGTTTTAAAAATTAGGGGTCGTAACATCATTAGTGTGGGTATAAACCAAGAAAAAACAACATTATACTGCATACGATATACGAGTACAATAGTACATAAGTATCAATACTATATTGTTACATATATTATAATAATTAATACGTAATACGTACCTTACAAATAATTTAATAACTAATTTATTAATCAAAATTAATGTAAATTAAATATTTTACATATTATTTCTAATAAATATTTAAATTTAAAAATATTTATCTAGATAAATTTATCTGACCGGTTCAATTATCTATCTTGAACAATGGCTCAGATTTTAAATTATATTACCGTACGATTGATGGGTACTTGTGATACACTGAGTGTACACTGAATATAGTAAAATTATAGTAAAGATTTTCAACGTTTTATGTTTTAGCCTTTAACTTAACAAATTTACAAATAATATATTATCTAATTGAAATATTAGGTTATATTTCCTGTTTTAATGGCTTTGTTATACATATTATAGTAATGCTTTATGCTTTGATGTTTATTAGATTAAAAACTTAGTTACCAAGTCAATTGGGACAATAAAGACTGACTGGTTTGGCACTGTTGCATGTACTTCGTAATGTTGAATTAAATATCTCGAAAATAATAGATCGGTTTGCAGAGTACAATAATTTAATTATTACTTAACGCATAATTTTAAAAATTTCAATGTAAATTAAAATGACTTACGTAGCAAGGAGATATTATTTCCACTTTCAAAATAAAATTTAATAAATGGATTTTTTCCTGTATTATTGATGTTTTTTTTTTAAAAACTCTATATGAAAAAAATAATATATTAAATCGCTCCTCTCTCCTAAAATTAGGACTAGAATATCTTGCTAAGTCATTGAAGAATTTAAAATGTTAAAATCAAAAATTAAATCAATGTTTAGAGTTATAAAGTATAATTTATAATTAAATTACTTTGTAACAATTAGTTTTATATTTTGAGTAGAGAGAACAGTTATATATATGTAATATTATTTTTATAATATGATTTATAATGATTTATTTGTATAACAAAATGATATGATACAATTATGTTTCCTACATAACGCATAATGATTATTACTTTCACATTGTATATTTTTTCCAAATAAAGTAATTCTTAAAAGTTTATGATACCAAGTATTTTCTTTTCTAAAGTGATTATAACGTTCAAATTTTACATTTTTATTCCATATAAAATAATGGTTAAAATGTATACATCAGCGAATAACTTGATAACATAACTATTATACCCGTATAATCAATACGAGTTTCTGAAAACATTGAATACACGCATTTTTTAAAGACATAAGAAATGTATCAAAAGGTGTTAATTGATGGAGATCAATATCTTGACTATCAATAGTCATTGTGACGTTTAAGCCCCAAATAACGAAAAAAAAAAAAGATCGCGTAAGTACGCGACACGTATAATGGCACAGTGCCCGTAAGTTTTTTGGCAACATATCATTTTGATCTTATCGCGCGTGTTAAGTTAAAAATCCAATATTAACAGAAATCATGGAATATTATTTTCGTATTGACAAATAAAATAAATACGCATGATGACGGTAAAATAAACGGCTTATCGACCGACGAACACGTAAGGGAAAATACATTCATCGAGTGTGCCAGATTTTAATCACTATTTTTCTAACGTTTTAATTACTTAAATATATAACAAATTAAAATACTAATTAAGTAATAATCACTGAAAAGACCGCAGAAAAACACAGTCATGGGTATAATAATGGAGGAGAATTCAACTCGCTCTGTAAAGATACCTATAAAAGCAGGTGGATTTCTTTAAATAAAAACTTCATAGGTTAAACCATTGGAATTATTATATGGCATATTATAGAATATTGGTACAGCAGTTAAATAAATATGCCAATGTATAAAATCGACGGTCATAGGTGACATTTAGATAGAGACGATTCCGTATTGCCCTGTGATATTAAAATTAACTGAATGTTTAAATCATTTGTTATAGTAATTTGGACAATGATCAGGTCTACGGATGGAAATCGATGATTTTGCCAAAGCGTTATGTTTATCAATCGACTAAATGAGATACATCCGTAAAGTCCGTAAGTAATACGATTTAAACTATTAACAGGACATTTTTACGTTTTATCGTCGTATCTTAGAAAAATTTTTTAGTAGAGCCAATAGAGGTTCAAATTTATTTTTAATAACCTTCACATTTTACTCCAAAATATAAACATCGATTTTTTTTTTAAAAAAAACAAATTTTATTCTTCGTTAAATGTTTAAAATTTAATTTGAAATTCGTTATGAATTTAGCGTCACACATTATAATTCAATTAAAACGATTTATAGGCCCGTGTCATTTGCAATGTTGTATAGTAGATAACGTAACGCGTATTTCAAAATACTGTAGCGCAATATTACTTTTTAAGTCACGGTGCAGTATATAACATTCCGTTTTCTCGCTTAATAATACAAATCAATACAACGTAAGATTATTATTAGTTCAGGCTTTACGCGGAATATATATATATATTTTTTTTCTAGATAGTTTCTTAATTTATCGATCTATCGTGAAAGTCACCGTCGAGATTTCAATACTTTCCGTTAGAAAAAAATAAAAATAAATACCTGATAAAGAAAATTAGAATTCAAATAAATACCTCCATAACAACATTTTAATGAAGATATAATGATTATATTGTATTTACAATTTATAATAAATAAAAATAAATCGTTTGTTAAAATATTCTGATGTGAATGTCTTCAGAAATATCTTTTCTATATACTGTAAATTAATATTATAAAAATAAACAAAATTTGATTAGTTACAACATTTGAACATTGCAATTTGCAGTTAATAATAAATATTAAAAAACATGAAACCAATAATATTATTAGCAAGAAAATATACAGGCCATATGTAAAAGCATATATTTAGATATGTTATAGTTATGTTGATGACCTTTCATTTTATTTAAAGGTTCAAATAGAAAAACAGAATATTTAGTTAACTATTTGAATAAAATAATTAAAAACAATCAATTTACACTTGAAATACAAATAGATAATTAATTTAATTTAATAAAATTAACGCAATAAGCAACCATCCACAAGAAAAATACCTGTGTTGTTTAATTCACGTTACAAAGGTAGTATTATGTAGGTAATAATAAAAAGACGTCCTAAGATAATGGGGACGGATGCAGCCACTAATATAGATAATTTAATGTATACATGTAAGCAACGATGAACGATTGCTTACGAAAAAACGGTTCTGAGCGGAGTTCAGTTGATAGTGATGCTTCGTTAACAATATATATATATATGTCAATTTATAATAAAATAATTTAATAGACTTTATATATTATATTATATAATATTCGTTTAATGTTGTATCAATTTTCCCAGTTTTCCTACGTTTTCCCAGTTTTTCCCATGTTTTATCCCGGTTTTTCACATTTGCTGGGGAAACTACTGAGAAAATCAAAAATGACCTCATTAAAGTACCTCCCTACACCGATTTCCTTTCAGAAAAGGTGCTGCTCTTGGAAATCTGAGCAAGTTTTCTGATAGTTTCAAGTTGTTAACAGTGAAAAAAAAAAATAAACATCTTTGTAAAACTATAAGCTTCTTCGCTCCACTCAAAATCTAAAATAAATTTGATTTTAATATTTAAAAAAGACCTACACAAACTGATGTTTTACTATAATATTAGTAAATAGATTATAAATCGGTTATTTGTTTTCATTTGAAAGGAAAAAATTGTTTTACGGCAAAACGTCGTGAGTTCGATAATTTATGGACCGAATTAACTGCAGTATTAATAATTAACGGCGAACGTCTCTGTGGATTCGAACTAACGGCGACCATTCGTCGTTAACAGTGTTGGTAAATGCTCGGTGGGTATAGGTAGTTTAACATAATATACGCTCTAAGTAGACATTACGTAAGTAAGAATGATAATCCAAACGACGACGACGAGGACGTGCTGTCAAGAGGTTATGAATCCTGATGAAACTGGTATAAAGGCTTGCAGCGGCGTCACGATCTGTTATTGTTATACGAGTGAAAATACAACAGTTGTTTTAGGTACTATATTCAGGCTATATTATAATAATATCATCCTATACAATACAAGTATATTATTTCGAAAATATTAACTGCTGCGACCTTGTGCAGACTAAACGCAATTATCTCTACCCTCGGTTTTATTTTTAGTTTATAGGGACCAATCAGTGGTGTAGCTACCGCAGTGGCAACCTAACCAGTTTAACATAGCGACCAAATATAATTCCTTTTTTTATCTCTTCATATAATATTTTTTTATTTTTTTTAAATATATATTTGTAATTTTTCTGTATTTGGCATTTATATATTGTTGAACTTTTATACACCTTAAACTACCTATAGGTACTTAACTAAATGTCATAAAACATTGATATACCGAAATCAAACCTCACCGCGGTAGCGGCATTGCTGCGAGTCAGCCAAAATCATAAATTTTACGACAAAACGAAACGTATATGAAAATATATGTTCGCCTGGTATATTCATTTATAATCATGCACGTAAGAATATATAATTTATAAGTCACGAGGGAATTTATTTACATAATTTATTGTATAGCCAAGAGTTTTGGTACTTATATAATAATAATATTACAGCAATTTCTTTATTTAAACCGTATACCTATATGCAAGCATTTCTAATCACTCATAAGTGTAACAATGTTTCGAAAAAAAAGTACAAGATTATATACATTATAATAGTATAATCAATGATTATTAATCATTATAGCAAGACGTAAACTTGAAAATAATTTTGATGGGAGGATGGGTTAAACTAAAAATGTATGGTTTCCAAATTTTATTTTAATATTGAATACCTATTGGGTATTTTATATAGCCTAATAAAACGTGACAAATTTCGGGGAGGAAAGATGAACCCAAACCTCCCTCCAAGTATGGCATTAGTCATAAGAATTCGAGTTGGTTGCGTAAGATTACAAAAACAATACGATAAAGAAAAAGAAACCTATCGTCGTCGTTAATTAACGTTAATCGTTAATCGAGAAGAAAAGTGCTAATACTAGGGATTTGTTTCGGCCACTGTTTTAGTTGGAAAGATAGGATACATATCATTTAATTTATACCTGTAACTAACGATTCGAAAAACGATTCGGAGCAAAGTTCAATGGTCCAAACATTTTGAAAATGTTATCACATCTAAAAAAATACAATTTTTCTATCAAAATTTCAAGCATCTAAAAATATTTTTAACTAAATCAAAATAAAAAACATAATACATTTAATAGATTTTCCCGTTTTACTGATTTATTATGAAAACTGCTGGAAAAATCAAAAAACCGACCTTCATAATGTACCAACTAGATAAATTTCCTTTCAAAAAAGGTCTCTTGTTGATTTCTTATTTTAGCAAAATTTTTGGTGGAAAACATAAGTCGTAAAAATTTAAAATAAAGGAATGTTAACTCAGTAAATTTATCAGTTATCATTTTTCGTAATTTTCCTGTTTTTCAAAATTATTACAAAAAGTACTAAGAATATCAAAAAACAAATAACTTACTTACAAACTAGATTAAAAATGAAACAAAAAAGGTCTTTTGTCATTCTTCTATTAGAGCAAAAGGTATTTCTAGTAGAAGCATAAACCTTAAAAATGTGAAATAATGAAATCGTTGTCCCTAATTCTTATGAAAACTACTTTAGATAAAAAAAAAAAAAAACTATTTTCTTTGTTATTGACGATATATTAAAAGGAACAAAAATGATCTTTTGTTATTTTTTGATTAGAGCAATATTTCTTGTAGAAAAGATTTTTACTGCAAGTACAAGAATATCATAGTAAAACCCATAGATCTCTCGTTACGCTTAGAATCTAAAAAAGAAAGGTAAGATAATAGGGACGGGTGTAGGAGGGAATTTGAGAAGGTAGGATATAGACGGGAATTTAATGTACGCCTGTAAGCAACGATAAACCATTGCTTACGAAGAAATGATTCTGAGCCGTGTTATAGACATTATTTATACAGTAGACTCTCGGTAATCTGGCTGTTCGATAATCTGGGACGTCTAATTATCCGGTTATAAGAGCAGAAGTAAACGGAGGATCTGCAAATTATATTTTGATATTGAAACGACTACAAGAAACCGCCTTAAAAGCATTATTTCAAAAAAAAAAAGCAAAATAAACTGACAATTATTTTAGACCTATCCCGTAAAAATATGAGTTCAACACAGTAATAAATGAATTTGTATGTATTATTTATATGGTTTAATAATATAAATTATGGTTATACAATACGTATAAATTCATTTTTATGTAAACCTCGATTAATCCGGCAATCTTCTAGTTTGATTACCAGTCGGATTACCGAGGGTATTATATATATTATGATTATGTTTTTCAATAATATTTTTCACGTTCATTGTACTCTAAAATAGCGATTTCCAACCTTTTACGGATCGTGACCCCTTATTTTTTTTTTTATAAGACGATCCTTTTAAAAATTGTTTAATAGAACTTGAATACTACTAAATAGATACAGCGTTTACATGATACTTGTGGTTTTTGACGACCCCTCAACTATCACTCGTGACCCCCGGATTGAAAACCGTCACTGCGCTTTTATACGCACAATATTAAAGGTAATAAGTACTTTAACGTTGCGATCTATTATTATTAAAATGGCTCGCACTCAAACTTTCAATGGTTTTCAAAATATATTCCGTTTATTAAAAATACGTCGAGTATAGACTATTAGGTTTTATTATTTTAATCGAAATTTCGGTTCGCTGAACAGTAGTAAACTGTTTGAACAAGAATCGCAAATACTTTCCTACCCTATCAATAGATACTTGTAAAAAAATTGTGTAGATTTAGCATAATAAAAAAAAAAAAGCGGTCGTTCACTATCTCGTTTGGTGAAAAAGAAAATCGACCTTTTTTTAAATCTAGTGGAAAAGTATGTATCGGTGAGAAAGAGAAAAGTACCATTTTAGCGGAAAAGAAGTTATCCTCTGTTTTTTTTTCAGTAAACACTTTTTGTAGCAATAAACTCAGTCAAAAAGTTTTACACGGGAATAGGTATACAGTTCGAAAATTGAACGCATATCGTACTTTGGAGACAATTTGAAATAGCATTAAGGGGTACTTATACCACCAGATAAGTTGAAGTAACTTTTCCCCACGTGCAAAAACAAAGTCGAGTAAATAATATATGTATGCTAATTTAATATTATACACAGTGTTCATTCGAGAACTCGGATTTGGCCATAATTTAAAATTCCCAGCTGGACGAATTATTGAAAAATTGCGAGAACAATGTAATCGGTCCCCAAATAACATTGTCAATTCGAATAGCTCGTATACGAGTATAAATTTATTAGCGTTTCGTTATTGAGGCAATAAGGTATAATATTGTAAAAATAAAATTATAGTACAATATTGGTCGAAATTGAATATCAGCTAACTACAGGTTAAAATTTCAATCACACAAAATATAATAGTAGTGGATAATACAATCTGTCCTAAAATCCAAGGTACGACAAATACTTTTTATTTGAATGGTTTATGCATTTTCTCTCTAACCGTTAAATTCTTTATAAATAATCATATTGTGTATGGAATAAATCGAAATTCCAACGCTTCTGCAGAGTTCAAAATATTATAATGCAGCCTCGAGTCAAAACTTTAAAAGCGTTTTTCATGGAAACTATATGCACTCTCTCATTTTGGTATCATGGAATCTATTTTCGTTTCACGACATACAACAAACGGGACTCGCGGAACAAATATTCAAATATTTTCATGCACACATTTTAATATTATATTAAATGCGTAAACCTTGCAAAGCGTGTACATATATGTACTTAATTCAATATTTATATACAAAAATTTAATTAAACATTGCACATTGCTAAAAATTGGAGTACCTAATTTAAACATTGGAAAATAAAAACAAATTGAATTTTTCATAATAAAAAATCCGTTTTGATCATAATATATTAAATATTAATATAACACGTGTGCTGTCATGGAAACATATTTCAACTAATAGGCAATTTGTTTTGAAAACCAGACTAAATATTAAGTTAATGGTTTGAAATATTTTGAAATAGGTACAGGGTGATCGAGAACCCACTATTTTCTTGGGATAGTTCTCATTGAAATTGATCAAAAATCAAATTCAAGATTTTTAAGATTCTGAACGAACCGAGGAAGTCATTGGTTTTATATTGATTTTTATTTATTTTTATCAAGTGTAGCATTTTATGTTGGAACTTTAGGGAGTTCAGTTTTTGAATATTCCAACAGTTATCATAATAATGATGAATTTTCTCGGGAAAACCGAGAAAAGCCGTAAAAAAAACTGGAAAATTTACGAAAATAATGCTTTTATTATTCTTAATTTTGTTTTTTTTCTTGTAATTCAGTTCAAAATGTTTGTAAAAACTTGAAGTTTGGAGAGAAAACTTATATTTGTCTTTTCTAGATGTGTTCATATTTTCAAAATATTTGAGCCATTTTTGAGTTATTTATAGACATTTTAATATTAAGAGTATTTTTACGTAATATTTATTCGATGGTATTCTGTTGATAAAATTGTTAGACTAAACAGGAATGCTTGTCAATTTAACAGGTGGTTCATTATAAGTTGCATTTTGTGGTAAACAAAAAAAAATTTGAGTTTAATGTAGTATTTTATTTTTTATGAGAAATTTAATGTCAAATTTTGACGAAAATCGTAAATATTACTGCCTTTTAAAACGTGTATAACCGAATTCCGCATAAAATAGCTTTTCTTTAGCAATAATTTATCGCTTTATATAGATCTACATTAAATTTCGTGAAACCATCGTGTGAAGTATATCCGTATTTTTTTTCTGCAGTCATTACGGAATCTTTATAAAAGTATATTTTTATAATTTAACTGTAGTAGGGAAGAGTTGTGCCTTAAAAAAGGGATTATTCTAAAATTGATATAAAATTTATTACTTCTTCTTTGCTCTTCTGGTATATATTTCAAACTTAACTCACAATATTAGCGTTACGCGCATACAAATTTAAGATAAAAGTTGGATTAAATTTAAATATGAAATTAATTAAGTTGTTGCAAGTGGTGGGTGTTTTTATTACTTTGCGCGCCACTATAAACCCCCCATATGAAGCTAGGGGGATATAATTTTGCATAAACATGACGTTATTATTAAGAATATACCTTTTTACTCTTTTAGGGGTTTCAACTTACAACCCTCCACGGCTCACTCTTACCATCTGTTTGTATTTTTCGAATACTATTTTGTCTAGTTTGATGAAACTTGCTTTGTTCGGTTACTGTAACCAGAAAAAAAACGATCCTATCGAGAGTAATACCAACCAAATTTTAAAACCTCCATAACCATCTTCATCTTCGATAGGCTAAGAAGAGCGATAATATATCCACCAATTAAATCAGTGACTTACAATTATTTTTAAAATTTACAATATGCCTTATAACATTTCGTATAAAAACCAATAAAATAAATAAAAAAAACACACATTTCAAACCTTATAAAATATTATTTTAATTACTGTAGTATATCCAGCCGCTAATAATAATAATAAAATATTTTAATATTATTATAATATTGTTTTACACGATCATCACCGTCGCTGGCATTATTATTATTATATTAAAATATAATATAGCTACGTCTATTCAGCAAAATGTGTTTTACGCGGTCGCCTGCCGTAACAAAGGCAGCGCGCTACTTTCGTGAACTGATGCGTTTATTTGATAAAAATTGTTAAAAAGATTCATAAAATATTATTGTGAAGATCACTGTTTTCCGGGATTTCGGGTGGAAGGCCCGGAGAACAAGTCCAGCCAGTTCAAATAAAGTATTGTATTTTGGAAGGCTTGTTTCTGTTTAATTTATAATGTGTTTAAGTATAAACATGGTTTTCCGACGATACTTAGATTCCTGTAGTATTTACCGTGAATAGACACACATATATACTCAACTACGAGCAGTAGTTGAAATACAAAACTACCAAGAACTAGGATTAGGGAATTGGTGTTAGAAAGTCGCGGCGCTTAAGGAGTAACAATTCCTTGGCCATCCGGTCAGTAAAGCCAGTTACCGGATTCCAGAATTAAATTGTAGATGTTAAAACATCTTTTTTAGTTTTGTATTTTGTGAAAGGATTTTGCGTATACGACATTACCTATGGTGTATTTTAGTAATATACACATTTACAAATATACTAATAATAAACAAATTAATGCAATACAAAACAGAACACTGAAATTATACAGAGTGGGCCAGTTGTGACCCGGGGAGATATTTAGGTGGGCCGGGGCCTACCACTGCCACCCCCTTGTAATGGGATATGTTTATATCTAAAGGAGTAGAGGGATGGTTGAAAGTGATATAGATCAGGGGAAGGTAGTAGTCGTGACTAATGATGGACGTCTAGTGAATATAAACTATAAATACTAAACAAAATATGAAATATTGTTACGACAAAAAGTTGGCTGGGTGAAAATTTGACTCTAGTGACGAAGCTCTGTTGCTCACGGACTTATAAAACCCTCTCGGGCATAAAAGCAATATATAATTCTACTCATCCTAAAAATCATTGACCACAGACTGACCACCTGGTTAAAAAGTTCTGGCACCGCCGCTGCGTTGTTCTATACCCAACGCATCACACAATTGAATTAATTTAATTTAATTAAAACGTACAAACTTGTTTGATATAAATTATATACAAAAAAAAAAAAAAAAGTGGTATATTTTGTCAACAACGGTAAAGTCGTGGGACTATATACAGTGGATAACGGCATTAAAAAGGTCCCAACAGGCATGGGCATTGGATATGTAGCCGCTGCCTGTTCACTCACGAAGTTAGAATATATTTCAAAATTTAAATAAATATGAATTTTTCACTTTATTGCGAAATGAAATATCAACATGTTTTGAAATAATTTTACAATGTCCGTTAGGCGTGGACGTAAATATTAGTATTATAACTTTTAAGTACATAAAATAAATTGTGTAGGTAATATTATAATAAAAAGAAACTAAATTTTAATTAATATATTTCAATTGTTAGAAGAGATGTTTACGTTTATTAAATAAACCGGTGTACACATAATAATAATAATAATAATATGCGAGCACTTCCGGTATTCGCATAAAATATCCTTTTATAAAAATGATCATATATGATATAACGATAGCACGTTATTAATTTAGTCGTAAATTTGTTATATATTATACTGTTAATTTAAAAAAAAAAAAAAAACTTATAGAAAAAAGCCACTCTGACAGCTATATATGTATAATGTTACATAATATAGCGTTACGGAATATTTTATATTCCGCAAATATTTGCTCAAAGTGTTCTCTCATATTATATTAATATTATAATGTTATTGCATAGTACACATAAAATATATCCGCTAAACACTTGGATACAGGAGGTTTTTTTGTGTAGGCATCCAAAGAACGTCGATTCATTTAAAAATTATAAAATTATAAAATAATTATTGTACGTTTTCTTAAACGTTTTAATGATATTACCAGTGTACAATGTTTGTAATTTTAACGGTACATTGATTACCTATCAATTATAAAATTAAAAGTTGAAAAAAGTGTCATTAATTAATTATTACTTACATTTACACTGTTTGTTATTACTCGTGACAAACCACTGTTATTACGACCAGTGGCGTGCTGAACATTTTTTATGTTTTAGCCAAAACAATTAGGACCCACCCACTCTAAACATGGATTTTTATATGTCCTATAAATAATTTATTTTACAGCGAAAACCTTAATTAGCTAAATCGACTACGTAATTATAATATCCGTATGTAAGTATGTTAATAATACAATATACAAAACTAAAGGCATTTCTGATCTTTGAATTACCAGTTAATCTTAATCAAAATTCATCATATTTGGTCACCCTTTCACCCACCCATTTCAATTATGAGGCAATTGCCTCAAAAAACCTACTTTATCAAGCCACTATTATTACGACTATAATAATTAACATTCGTAGAAAAACGTTAGCTCCGTAACGGCATTATATCGAAATAAATGTGTCTAATAGGTAGAGCATGTAGTGATTTATTATTTTTTTTCCTAAATTTCGAAACTTTACAAATTAATCGAGGAATAAAACCATTATTATATTATAAATTTTAAACGCCATTTTCACTAATGCAATTATAGGATATTAAGTATGGGCGTATTGGCGTATTACTTGACTTTTCCAATAAGAAACATAATTGCACGTCTTAGAGAGTGAAAAAAAACAACATTAATTTATTTGTAAATTCGTTAAATTGTTAAATAAAATAATCTTAGCTCCTGTAGCGGATATTCTAATATTCAAGATAAAATCGAATTAAATATTTTAAAATTACCTTTATTCGCGTAATTTTGATTTAAATACGCATTATACATTTGTGTACCCGTTAAAATATTAATTATTAAAACTCGAATTTTGATTTTGAATAACATGATATGTTTAATAATATCTAAAATCTAACAAAAGAAATTAATTTGTTACCGAACTGTAATCGGTTCCATTAAATGAATACCTGACTAATGAGTATTTTTTTCTCACATCTTCAGTTGCAGGGTATTCACGAAAACTTTTTCAGCAAACGGAAAACTTTTAATCGTCATCAGAAGTGCAGTATACATATACGTCATCAACCTTGTCACTGCACGTTTAACTCAAAACAATGTATTAAGTCAGTTCGCAAACTGCAGTAAACACAAATAATACAGCACGTAAACTATCAAATTACCTTTAAATTACACAATAATTGCACGACGGAGTTTAAGAAGACAGAACGAAATTGTATTATAATTCCTGGAAAAACTTTCGTCTTGTATATTTACATAAAACGTTTGTTTTATACACGGTGTGCATGTATTACATTATGCGTGTATGTACCAAAATTGATCCGTTAAGTTTACACACAAGACACAACACAACCGCTCTAACAACGAAAATAACGAAGCTCTCTCGTTCTTATATCGTATACGTGTGGGTGCCTCGCGCTTTAAAACCCACTCGCTACATTACGTTTTAAACACGTGTTTACATATTCATACACCTAATATTACAAAGTGCAGTGCTGTTTTATTAATGCCTATACCATTCTCATTGATGATAATATAATAACAATAATAAAAAATAATATATTCTTATGAATATATATATGTGTGTGTGTGTGTGTGTGTGTGTGTGTAGAGAGAGAGAGAGCGTACGAAAATCGAAAAGGATGCGACCTTGTACGGACATCGGGGCGAGCGCGTCGTCTGGACAATATTTTTCTTTCGTTCTCGGCGTCGTCCGCGAAATAATAGATAAACGTTCGAAAAGTCGAACGAACGCTCGGCGTTTCGAGAGGGATGGCGCCTCGCCCGCGTTTGTGTGTTCGCCGGTGTGCGCGCCCCCGCGCCGAGTGTTACCGCCGACCGATGATAAATACACGCGTCTCGTTTTAATTGTTGTTTTCGACAACCGGCGGGACGGGCTACCGTTATATTATTATTACGTGCCGACCGCGCGAACAACAAAGGCAAATGGCCGGTTCCCGAAACGGTCTCCGCTGTCGAAATCCGATTTCCCCGCCGCCCGCCGAAATAAATTGCAGTTTATACTGGTGTACGCGTCCGTACATCAGGAGCTAATGGACCGTGTGCGCCGCGAATATCCGTCGTTTTTCATCGGACTCGGGATTCTTGTACGCATTACGCGCAGCGTGTTTTCAACGTCGGAATAAACGACAATTTTTTTTTTTTTCCTCTCTCTCTCTCTCTCTCCCGCCGACCGCGTCCTGTATCGACGCCCATACGCCTTGAAATCACCGCGCACACGCGCGAAAACCGACCGTTCGTTCAGACTGTCGCGATGCCATCGGACGTCGTTGTAATTCATGCGAAACGGCCGGCTCGTACGACCTGATCGCGTTCGACGTTGTACGATACGTTTTTATTTCAGAATTCTGAACGGAGCGAGGAAAATATTGGTTTTACAATGATGTTTATTTTTTTTATTTTCCGTGAACGACTTTTCTACCAGCATTCTTGCTCCGATTTACAACGATGGCACTTTTTATGAAAGGAAATCGGACTGCGAAGGTACTTTAAAGAAGTCATTTAAATTGCGTACAATATTAAACAAATATTATTAAAAGAAAAATTCGTGCGTAATTATATCGCCATAATATGACATATATTATATTGTTGACAAAACAACGTTTTTTCGTTAGCAACGGTTAGTCGTTGCTTACAGATTTCCAATAAATTCCCAGATTATATCATACCTTCTCAACTACCCAATCAACAACAGTGCCTTAACTTAACATTAAAACGACTTGTGTGCAGCAGACACACAGTGTTCACTACAGTCGAGCAATTTTCCTCCGCCTATTTTTTTGATGTACAAATATGATTTATAAATAATAAATAACCGAATATTATACTAACGCTATATTACAACTGTACTAATTTCCAAAAATTGACGAAATTGAAGCCATACAAATAGTAGAGGTGTAGAAAGCAAACGTGAGTAGTGTTACAAACATTTTAAACAAATTTATATTAAATTACCCATTTCGGTATAATAAAATGTTTTAATAATGGGTACGGTGATGGTGATGGTTATCGTTGACGGAATAACTAAAATATCATGAGTTTTCAAATGTTTAGGATGGAAAAAAAAATAGTTTTGTTTAGAGGACTACGTATAAAGAACACACCACGTCGCGCTCTTCCCACGCTTTTACCGAGCGATTTCACCGAAATTAATAATGACAAAATGATCTCCGTGATAAATTCACGTTTCGATAATAATGAAAAAACCGCCCCTTCCTCACATAACCTCAATTGTCACAGCACTCGATTTTCCGCGCTCAATCGTATATCCACCGTACCCCGGTATAGGCATAGGGTAATCCCACGACGTTAGGAGTATTGCAATGGGCGACTGGCGGAATTGTTGTGGAAGCTATTCCGATTGGTTATTTTCCCGGGATTTGTCAATGCCGATTGTCGATAGTGTGTGAACGTTTTTGATAAGAATTGACGTGTTTATTTAGTGCAAACACAATATTATATCATGGAATATAAAACTTCAGTTTAAATGCAATTAAAAACATTTAATAAATTTAAAACGAAAACGCATCCAACTAGCGTGATACACTGATAAGATTAGCGCGACTGACGATTTTTATCGCATTAGTTTTACCGTTGTTTATAAATTGGATTACTCCCATTTATACCACAGACTTTTGTCGTGGTGATATAAGATTCACGTGCAACTTGTCAAATTTAAATAAATCGTAGAATATTTTGTCCGTTATACATACACCGACAAAGAAAGTTTATAAAACCGGATCCGAGAACGCCTATTTTCATTGAATAAATCAAAATTATTTCTCGGCTGAAAGATATAATTTTCGAGATAAAATTACGCTAAATAAACACTCGTAATCAGCGTATTCTCAAGTCGGCGGAGGCCATTGTCCCTCTAATCTCCCCAAACCTCTGCACACGCCACTGCAGACTGCCACGAAGTATACGGGCAAAACCGATTGACGGCGAAAACCGGCGCGTCTCACGGTATGGAGTACATAGGACGGGAATGGATTTAGATCGAGTATCGACTTTTTAGAAATCGAACAAATATCGACGGAAAATATTATACAGACACTGATATATTTTGATGTTTTTTAACACGACGCGGACAATACGGACCGGTCAGAATGAAACGCAGACTTTAATGTTACCGGGCACACAGTGGTCCGAACCGTAATTTAACTTACCTAAAAGTCAATTTTAAAATTATGTCAAATATGATTTATGTTATAGAACTATTGATAATTATAAGTATACTAGAGATCATTTAATGCTTATCATACATTTTACTCATCGCAAACCTAGTTAAATACCCAGATAAGTATACATATAGTATATAAAACTGCATTAATAACAATTTCATTCCCACAAGGTAATCTCGTTTAAAATGGAAAGTATATAGATATATTTAAATTTTTTTTAAGAAAAACATAATATAAAACCTATAGAATAAGGCAAGTAAATTGTTAAAGTTTTTAAAATTTATTTGTCCAAATTATTCAATTTTTAATCTGGAAATCTTACGTTATTTTTTTATATTTATTAAGTTTAAAAGCGTATAACTTATTATTTATCACTTATTATTACACTTTTTCACCATTTACATAAATTATAGTATAACTTTCGAGCTTTTAGATCCATAAGCAAAGTTTGCAGAAATTTGCAAAACCATTGGAAATTTTGGTTTTTATAAAATATACTCTTTAAATGTATACAGCGTTATACCTATTATATTTTTATTTTGTCTGCATTATATTGTAGTATTATTATTACTTTATCCTATTTTTTTTTTTAACATGTACAATATATTACAATAGTATAATTTTGTAGGAATTAGTAATGTATCGAAACATCAAAATAAAATAAATTTCACTTATGAAGATTGACTTGAACTGTTACGACAAAAGGACCATTAAATGCAACTATTAATGAATTTAGGAAATATTTAGTTGTATATATAAAATAATGTATAAAAAACATTTTAAAGAAGTGGATATAATAGATATCGTAATACATTTGTTCAAAAAGAAACCCAATGGCTTAAAACTATTTTTTATAGTTATTCAACTAAAACGACTGGACTTCCCGCTAAATTAGTGAATGCATTATTAACACAGAACAGTTTCAATCAGATGAGTAAGTGACAAATACTTAAGAATAAAATGATCTAATAGAAAAAACTATAATCAATATCGAATTTTATTAGTTGGAAATTTGATGTCAACGTTAACTACCTGCTACCTCAGTTGTATACAATTTCTAAATTTAACAGTTAACTGAAAACTTTTATGAAATTTGAATTCTGCGCCCTGTAAAACACACGAATAAATATACAATATACCGATATTGTAAAACTATAAAACGTATACCCCCTCACCCGCCCCCAACAGCACTCCTAACTAACGGGTCGATTGGAAAACGAAGGCGAAATTCGGGTTCAGCGTTCTCAAAACTAACAAGTTTGGTGTATCACACTGTCATATCTGTTAAATTTTATGGGTTACACATAATTTGCGTAAGCTAAATTACGATTCAGACCACCGTGCGGCGGGCACCGGGACCGGGGAAATTGCGCCGGCGACAGAGTGTCGCGCCGTGCACGCATAGGTATCGGTGGCGGCGACGTGGCGAGGGAACGCCGCCGTAAATCGAACGGTGCCGAACGGTGCGACACGGTCGGACGGCCCGACGACGGTGACACGGTGTTGAGCGCGGAGAAAAACGGCGGCGTGTTGGCGGACTCCGATCGACGTCCGCGGCGGAGTAGTTTTTCCCGCGCGGTATTTTTCCCGCCCGTCCGCCCGCCCGCCAGTTATTTCATAATGATGGGCCCGTATCCGTTTCCGTCGAGTGACGCTATTGAAAATCCCGTCGCGTTCTCCGCTCTCGCCCTACGCTCTAACATCCAGGGTGTCCTCACTGCTCCATCTGCTCCGCAGTTGGTAAACATTGAGAAACAATTTTTTTTAGGCGGAGAAACTTGAAATTAAAAAAAAAATATATAAAACTTTACTATAATGTTAAACAAAATTCAAAACGGCCACATTGTAAAATAATAGATTTTTAGAACATTTTCTGGCTGTTGAAACTTTTGTTTTACAATGTATGGTCTGTTATTTTCTACGATTTTTCGAAATTTTGGCAAATATGAATATTATTGTGGTTTATACTCTGTTGTTATGATAAATCACCAATAGGTCATTCATTCAAAAATTTCTCACAGCCATCTTATGAGAATAGAAGAACCGAAGCAGTGTCGAACTCGTGGTGAACGTCTTACAGTCATGCACCTTCTAGTCTGTTGTCTAAACCAATGGTTTTCAACCTGGGAGTTGCGGCCCCCAAAGGGATTGCGATTGATAGTTAAGGGGTCTAGAAAAACCATATGTATACAGTACATCATATTATTCGATTATTAAACAATTTTTGAATGAGTCGTCATAAATGAGAATAAAAATTAAGGGGTCGCGATTCGAAAAAGGTTGAAAACCACTGGTCGTCTAAACCACGCAGAAACCAGAAGAAGCCTAGGAATCCCAGACAACCACTTCGAAGCCCTCGGCCCAGATGAAGACAACAGCAACAAAGTCATCCAGTAAGATTATTTGTTTTTTCCGAATATTTTTTTATATCCCATTCATATTAGACGACTTTTGAAAGTTCTTCTTTTTTTTCCGGCAGTCGTGGTATTCTCCTTATGCTTGCGTTTCAGTTCTACTAAAAAAAAAAATAAGGTTGTATAAATATAGCTCAACGGTATTAGTAGTTTAAAAGTAGTTGAAAGTACAGTAAGGTTACTTTCTTACCTACATGAGTACGATTGATTTAAAATATTATTTTATTGTGTATAGATAACGGTGTTAGATGTGTAGATGGATGAAGGGGTGTTGGATGTCATAGTTTTCGGACCGATAGGTTCACACCGATTCGTCGTCGTCGATTATATTTCGTATAGGTAAAATCAATTGTTTTGACATCGGCAACCAATAATGGTCAGAGGGTATACGGGGCAAAGCGAGCGCGCGGGCGACCGCGGGATAATATTCATAAAACGAAAATTCACGACTTTTGTACTCGCATGCGCGCGGACCCTCACGATAACGGTGACGCCAATGATTATATTTCATACCTATATATTGCATTGCTATTAAAAATACTTGTGTACGACGAATGTACGACGAGCATAAATAATACTTGTGAAATAATATTTTCGAATAGGTACTCGAGATCGGTTAGGTACATGATAATTCTATCGTCGATAGAAACGAATATACATGTAGGTACTCTAATAATATTGCGTTACCGATGTGTCGTACGATGTATCTGTACATAGTATTCCAAACAGTGATAAAATGATAAAACGATATTAATGTAGGTATGGTATATGATAACGAAATATGTATAACAGTAGGTATAGGTCAAGTACGTGGTTACGAAGGAAAAAAAATTGAGAAAAAAATATTATAAAGGGGGTGGGAGAAAATATTGATCGAGTAAGTAGTCAATAATGTAGAAAAAATATTTGAAGAAGGGGCGTGGTCGAAATATGTCAAGTACGTGGTGCATGTAGAAAATATTTGAAAAAAAAATATTTTGAAAAAAAGAGGTGGGGGGAAAATATATGTCGATGAAGAGGTAGACAATTTCGTGCTCCTTGCTCCAAGCTCGTAGATGGGTGACCGTGTTATAGGTATAGCTCCTGCTCCTGTTCCTGGGTTAAAACCGGCCTTTTTATAATACTCAAGTCGAAAATTAGTGGCGAGGGGGTAATGATTCAGCTCAATCTATTTGGCAGTTTTGGCGTTTCGATAACAAACATTCATTCATCCGTACATTCCAAACAACCTTTCGCATTGATAATATTAAGTTTGATTACCGCGCCATATCCAAACGCATATCAAAACTCTATAACGTAAACATTACGAATGTAAACACTAAAACTGTAAAACTAAAAGAAAATGCGTTCTCGTTTAAAGTGTTTAAACAACACATAAAACCTAATAATAAATCAGTAAAATGATAAACCATATAGGTACATTATTGTTTTTAGGTAGGTATATTGTAATATAATATTATAGTTGATAACTCATTTACTGATCTAAGACGACTCCTAAAAAAAGTACGAACCTCTAGAAACATCACGGAAAATTATTATAATTATATGCAATTTATCGTAAGGGAATTAAACATCATGAATTCATAATTTACTTGCACTTCGTACACTTTTTCATAGTGCTAAATGTACCGTGAAAGTTCGTCATTTATACATCAAAAGTTATTATTCCTGTAGCTACGCAGTTATTTATTTTATTTACGGAATAATTATGTCTCTGATGTCCTTTTTCATTCATGTTTACAGTAATTGTATCACTCGTTTGCGGTTACCTAGGTTTTTGGTTCATTTAACTATTTGGAGTATTTCGGTTTCTTATATAAAACAAAATAGGGATTAATAATTTGTTGCGAGCACTGAACACTTTTATTTTATTGGCCGCTCGGTGTTATTATTTATAAAACCCGGCGCCAATGGAATTTTATAAGGTTTATAAGTTTATCTATGACGCTATAATTAATATTAGGTACTTATACGAGTTTCCGTTACGCCATCGTCGTAAACGAGTCGCGAGAGAGATGATATTTTTATTTATCGCTTAAAAATTAATTTTCCTCCGTAAAATGTATATACTATTTTGATATATGTAGTGGATTTATGCTTGACTGTTTTGCTCTAAAGCAAAAGAAAAAATAAAAACACTAAGAACCATATACTCACGCAGTGTTTGCGTTTGTGTCGTCGAAGAGTTTTAAAATTTCAAACAAATATCGGCAAACGCTTTTGAAGTTTATTATTGCTCCACGAGAATGTATTTAGTTACTTTGACTAAGTTTTAATTACACGGAAATATAACGAAACAGAATAACATTTTTATAGTATAAACTTTGTTTTCAACGCGAGTGCCGAGTACCTACTTCAGTTTATTTTAGAATATCATTATAATTTGAACATCGTTCACCTATACCAAAAGATTCAAATTTCATTAACGTCGTTATAATTATAATCTTATAATATTATTATTATCTCATACATTTTTAACATAGGTTGTTTTTGTAATTTGTTATAAAAATATGAATACAATATATTGTACGGTTTTTCGATAAAATCGGTTTTATTTGCATATCACAGTACCGGGTAATACCAAATTGTGTATAGTCATTGGGATTTCAGGTCGTTTTTCGTCTTTGGTTCTCTCTCTCTCTTTCTCTTTGAATCGTACGCGACATCCAAGTTAAACTTGGTAACTAACCTGCTACAGCAACTTCAGTTATTAAAATTGTTCGACTTATGATATTTCTTTTCGATAATTCAGTGTGTAATACCTTTTCTTTCATTTGTTCCAAAACTTCTTTTGCTTTGGCGTTTGAAACATCTGGTGTATTTGAATTTTATAATATATAAATTATGTATACAATTATTATATAATACTTGCAATAATTGTAATATAACCATTAAAATAATTCGTATACATTGAAAACGTATTTTACAATTTAATTTTTTTAAGTGAATTATATATTATATATGTTTTTGTTAATGTTGTAAATATTACAATTTAAAAAAAATCTTCGAATCGGAACTAAAATATCGAAAAAATCAACATACAAACAATGTTCTTACCTTTAAGTTTGGTAATACGCTAATACACTGTAATATTAAAACTTACACCACAAAATTGGTAAAAGTATAAATACAACGGCATTATCCATAGCCTTTATATTAGACTATGGAAATATATCAGATTAAACATACGTATAGGAAACTAATTTGTAATAAAGACGGCATGTGCTGCTTATAATATGTACTTAATAGGTATAACATCACATATTATCGATAAATTATTCCTATATCAAACAGTTTGTCTTCATTCATGTAAAACGTTTTCATAATAATTAGAATATTAAGGGCATGCCTAGAAATTATTTTCGGGGGGAGGGGAGGTCAATATTTTTACTAACACGTATTTCAAATGTATTTATATTACTAGATATTGATTTAGCATATATACAATATCCATACAATATACATGGGCCAGATCGTGTCATATTATTCAATAGTAATATAAAAACTAATAATAATAATAATTTATAGTACATCAAGATACATTTTGAATAATTTGTGGTCATATTATTAGATATATTTAGATATTAGATAATATAAAAAAAATTGTATAGTATGAATCCTTGTATTCGAGGTGTTAAGGCGAACCTTCTCACCACTTCATTAGGATCAACGTTAATTTCTTTTTGAATTGATAGAAGAGCTGAGCCTGTTAACCGATCTTCGCCAGTTATGTTGCGTAAATATGTTTTGTGACGCCATAAAGTAGAAAATGCCCTTTCGGCAGTTAGGTAAAGTTGCTAATATTTCCAATAATTTTCTTATATTTCATCACATTCTAATAAAGACTTTACTGCATTCGAAGGTTTTTTTCAATGTCATATTTTAGACATTTTAATTTTCTAGTGAAGAATTCTCCATTAAATACTGTAGAATCTGGCAATAAACTTTCCAAAAAGTTTATAATACCTTTTGATAGATCAAGTGAGTTTACATTAATACGACTTGGAATAAACTTTTCTAAGTTGTTTATTATTTGTTTATGTTTTATAAAACGTTCTGATAAATGAACAATGGTATGGTCTAAAAATGAATTGAATATTATGCGTCTGTAATACTCTTCAGGCTATTGTGAAGGAGTATTATACCAGTTTATTTGTTTTTTTTTACGCAGCGAGGAATTGTCACTTCACCACCTACATCATTGGGTATTTGATTACATTTATTATATATCGATTTGAAATTACTAGACAAAAATTAGTACAAAACTAAGTACTAAAAGATAAAGATTTTCGATTTCACGGACCACGGTCGACGGTCAATCTTATCTATTCTATAGTACTAGTTAGATCGATAATGGATTATTTAAAAATCTCTGGTCTCTAGTAAATGTTTATAATACAAAACTTAAATTGTATACAAATATTAAGCAATACTTTTTTACTAAATTCGTAAAATCTCGGGGGGGGGGAGTGAACACCCAACCCCCTAGGCATGCCCCTGTAAAGGATCTATTCACATGTAATATGGTGGAATGGGGATTTTTAACTGATCTAAGAAGATTTAAGCAAAATAATATTGTATATTGTATTGTCTTATGTTCAAATCGAATGTATAAAATAGTATATTTTTAAATAAAGTATTACAATGCATGCAACATGCAAAGATAATTAATATATTTAATATCCAATAACTCAGAAAAGTCATACTATGTAATATGTATACACGTGTAACGTGTGTATGTCTTATTGTTCGAAATGAAAAATAATATATATTTGAATAATATTTAAAATTTGTATTACAGTGATCTAATATTCTACAAAACAAAAAAAAAAAAAACTAATCGATGAATGTTAGTTTGGAAAGTATTTTGTTGTTTAACTAGTGTCGTGTTACTCGTATTAATAATAGTATAATCTTAAGTATCCAAAAATGTTTCAAATTATATATTGTTAGAACCCTTGTATAGTTCAGAAGTAATTTTAACTTTTAGAATAAAAATTGCCATCATTTTCTAAATAATATACGTATTATATATATTAATACCTACTTCGGCGTGATGTTTGTTTAACGGTTTCCTACGTTTTTATGTAAATATCCTCTACGTGTGTGTTTATATTGTAAAAGTTTAACGTGTAAAAAATTTAAAAAAATAAAAAAAAACACCCGCCAAATGTGTTTAAAAAACTTTATCGTTTGCGACGACATCAATGAAATAAAAAAGTTAAGCTATGGCGAGTGGGGCGTGATTCAATAGAAGAAAAAAAAATGTAAACGATTTTTATCGCAAATAATATATTACTATATAGTATAGACGCGCGTTGTCGGCCACAGTGACTTTTCCTCTTTGACATTGCACACATATTGGAATACGTTTTATAAAATGCTACATACCTACCTATGTCACACACGCATACATGTATTATATAAGTGTGCACAATGTGTACAGTATTATAAATTCATGGGACGAAATAAACCTGCTGGCATAGGTGGAGCTCCGGCCCGGGCCAATCACACCCCGTATACAATATACGTGATTAATTGAATGAACATTTACAAAAATAAGTAAAAAGTTCATTAAAATCATCAAAAATGTATTTTCTTAGTTTAACAATAATCGTAATTATTTAACCGCAAATAAATAAATATTTGAATATTGTATTTATTTTTAGGCAATTTAGAAGAAGTTAAATCTCTTCGTCCAGCAATAAAAGTAATGCAAATGATTAGTTGTTTTTATGAGGATAATTATAGTAAAAACTTCATAGTTATGTAAATAAAAAAAAAAACATTGAGTAAACCATAAATAAAACCTAAAAAATGACCTATGCATATAGATTAAAACATAAAAAAAATAAATGTACTCGTAGGTAATCAAAAAATATGAAATCCGAGTTACTACATTATAATATATTGTATTTGACTCTTTCATTTGTGGAATCAATCTTTGCAAAGGTGAATTGGAACGTGAAATAAGACTTTTAAATGCTCACAGAAAAAATTCCAATTTATTAACCAAGATTGTACATTTTGGTTGTTTTGTTTTAGGGCGTTATGACAAAATTAAGATGTTAAGACAATTTTCATACAACAAGAAAGTGTTAACAGAATTCTCCGTAACGTTTCATGTGAAAGAGTATTTTCAAAGTCTACCTGTTAAAACTAAACTCTGTAGCACTATGATACAGGAACATATGGGTCATTTATTAGCTTTCATATATTGAGCAAACCATGACAAAAATATCTATATCGATGAAGTAAATGAAGTTTCAAAAGAATCGTTCCATATGGTCGCCGTTAAAAAAAGTAAACGTAGCTTAGCCGTGCCGTGCCTGTACAAAAAGGAAAAGTACCTACGAATCTAATGAAATAGCGATTTTATACGACTTTATAAGAGTTGATTTTCAATCTCTAGAGAAGCTATGTTTGGATATCCGTTTAATTTCACCTTTTCATTGAAACTTTAATGATTTCACAGACAAAAGAATAATAATAATAATGAAATGAAAACCTTGGCAAATAGTCGCTGGCTCGCGATAAAATAATCGGCTTGTAGACATAATATATTTCGGGGGTAATGACAACTCGACACCGGTGTACAATATTTATTGTCACTATAAATACATTTAACCGCCGTCCGATTTTTTTGACCGAACTTTAATATTTAATAATGAAACCTCGGACACGTCCTAACAATTGGCAATTTCGACAGCAGTCGATTTTCCAACATTCTTCTTTATGCACTGCCTGCACACGGCGAGTTCACAGGAAAAACATCTCTGTATTTATCGGTAGACATCGATCACAGTTAGTTTTGACGTGATCACTAGATATATACAGCTGTATTGGAGGCCATTTGTCCGTTGTAATGCTTCTATAGTTTTTTCACGCGAAGTGATTTCAATAGTTTTTTTCCGAGATGACGAGCGGACAACCGATAATTGTTTTTTTTTATTTGGCGTCTTTGAACGGTCACCTCCGCGCGCCGTCAAGTTTTTTCTTCGCGTTTACAAATTCGCAACCTAACCGTAATTCACCATAGGTACATCGTACGTTTGCGAAATTTCTTTCCACGGTAAACTAACAGAAACACTTCAGCGATACTTTTATTAAAATCCTTAACCTATTTGGCTACTATACGGAAAACAACTAAACGTATTGAACACACGGGTACACAGAGTAGTGACACAGTTTGTAATATATTACAATAACAATAGCACAGACCCGGCAACAGGTATACGTCGAAAACAATAATAATTTTTACAAATATTGTTTCCATCCGAATAGATTACGAATTTAAATATAATTTGGACACAACGTAATAATATACTATCGTAATTATAATTATTCGCTCGTCGCGGTAGGTATTGATCTCTCGCGAGCGCGCAAAACTGGAATTACAAAGTTTGCGTGACTCTCTAAAATCATTCCAACAAACTCTGTACTTGTAAGACAATTTGTTGGCACCGGCTTTAAAGACTATTAAAGTTCAAAGTAAATTAACGTCGGTTCATTATATTTTTTTTTTTCATTTCAACACCAATGCAATTCGGAAAGTAATGATCGGGACGGAAGTTCAAAACTCAGATTTAACACTAATCGAACTACCTATACGCAGCAGTATTATACTTTTTGAATTCTGATAAAATTCGAAAAATTTCTTATAATCTTTGCAGGGCCGTCCCTGAGGATTTGTATGACTGATGGTATTATGCTGATGAATTGATAATGTTTGAAATAAAAGTTTGAGATATTGTTTTAATATAACTAACCGGGGGAAACAATATTAATCGATTTCACTTTTTTAATTTTTTAACACAACGCGGGTGAGTTGGTCTTATACACCGTCGAAATATATAGTGATGACAAGACAACTAAACATAAAATAACGTCTGTTGATGACGGTGAACGTCAAACCATTATAAACAATATTATAAATGATGGATAAATAATTTCTGTGTTCTGAGATAACAGATAAACAGCTCTAAAATCGAACTGTTATCGCCTCTTCTCTTGCCCACCAAATAAAAAACTGAATATGAAAATTTAGTCTTATTTTTTACATTCAAAAATTATTTTGACTGCCTATCTATTATGTTGGACACGCCTAAACAATGAATACAATATATTAATTAGATTTATAAAATTATGGCTAGTAAAAAAAAAATACTCATATATTAACAGTTTAATGTTATTTATCACATTACGAAAAACGATCAGAACTATTAATCAAATTGTGCTTATAAATCAATTTAACAATGTAGGTATTTTGTTTTTAACTGTATTTTAGGTACGTAATATTGGCATTGTATTATCGATTTGAAACGGGTTTTCTCAGTTGTCGATATTAAAAAATACCACAATTACAGCACGTCTGTACAATAATCATGACTATTCCTTTTTCCTTAATACACTCGAAACTTCTTACTTTATCCACCAGATGCCTCGAAACCGATTTCAACTTTATTTCTTCCCTTCTTAATGGATCTATAGAAGCTCCAGACCTCTTTTCCTTGATATGCTTCCACGTTCCGACATTAAACACTAGAAGCCACCAGCCACACCAACCCACATAACTTCTTATGGCCAATAAGGCTAACCACTCAATTCATAGAAAGCTATAACTAGCCAACCAATCAATAATTTAATCTTAAATTTAATGGTATGTAAACTTTGTTACCACTGTATGATATGTATATTTTTATTTTTATTTTCCATTTTGTCATTTACCAATTATCTAAATTGCCTGTCTAGGCGTTAAAATAAATAATAATAATAATATTAGTGGTCAATAAATTTTTTTAGTTTTTTTTAAAATTTGTCTGTTTTAAATTAACAGATTAAAAGGTGGAAACATTATAAAACATTAAAATATTTCGTTATTATTGTATTACAAAATGAGTATTACGAATATTATGATTTTTTAAAAAAATTGTATTATTTTATTGAAAATAATAACATAAAGCAATATATTATTATATTATTATCATCTTAAAATCACCGACCTCGTTAAAACGCTGTCAACAGAAAACAATATAAAAAAAGTGTGCGAAAAAAAAGCTGATACTGTTGGTGGATACACCGACTACAGGGCAGAAAACTTCTTCGTAAGTCGGTAATCAGCTAATCGAGTGTTGCTTCTATATGTTGTTCGTTGATAATACGATCATACTTTATGATGAATTCATAGAGTGACTCTATGGGTAAACCAAACCCAAGGTTTGTACGCTATTGGTTAAGAAAGACTGGATAACGTGGCTATTTTACACATTGAAAAAACGTGTAAAATTAATTTCAATACAATCAATTTAATCAGTTTAATACAGGCTCGACACAAAGAGGAAAAAGACTTCAATTGACATAAATATTTAATTTTAATAATTGACTGATCATAAAACTTTTTAATACTTTTAAATATAATCATTAGTCATACGTTATAAAATCTTTTGGTATACTAAAATAAAATAAACTTTGCTCCCCCTCCCTCATCCCATACAAATTTCCCAAGTTACGTCCATGATTATATATAATATATATATATATTATATAGTATATGTATATAAGTTTATTCAACTTGAATACTATCGTATTTTAAATACCATTTAACACGAACAAAATGTTTATTATTACTAGTCGTAAATACGTATTACATCGTGCACTACGAGTATTGAACTAAATTATTAGAGTGCCCATTGTGCTCGAAAAAATCGAAATTTGTAGCATATCTATGAATATATTGTAAAAAGAAAAACCTATTTTTAATACGAAAAATACGATATTATGTTGTACACGATTCGTGTGTGATGATAAAAATATTATTTTGTTCAAAACAAATTGTACAATTCGAATTCGAATCATATGATATTTTCAAATTCAAACATGATTTCCGTACAGATAAATTCGGATACTTAAGCACCTCGACCAATATACAATGTGCCCCGGGCGGAAGTGACCGACCGACATCTTATGAAAGTACACCAAAAATTATGAAGAAACCTTCATTAGAGAACCTGGTCTAGAATCGTTAGCTTCGAGACGCTTGTTTAATGATGTTTTTTTTATTTACAAGCTAATTAATAGATTATTAATTTGCCCCGAGTTATAAAAAAAAATCAATTTTAAAGTACCTCTTGCAATTCAAGGAATTCTCCATTCCTTTTCTATTCCCCATTGCCCTAGCAACTTAATTGCTAATAGTCCGGAGTTCGAATTTACACAAATTGTTAAATATTATGTTAAACGACATTTATGTTTAATCAATACCTAGTTTGTCGAAGTATCGAAGTACATTATGTTTATTGTAGCTGCGGAAGAAAATGCATGTTTAATCTACCCTATGAATAGCTTATTTATAAATAATTACTTATATTAAATTAATTTAGATACGGTTTATTAAAAATTGCCGGAACTTAATTAACCCTTAATTAAGATTTATTAAATCGTACTACACCACTAAATACGCCATAACACGCTACAATCGCGCCGTGCTATTAATTCTGTAAAACGAGATGTACGTCGTTATAATAATATTTTACTCTGGAACATCCGAGTATAGACATTAATACTTAATGGACTTCTATCTCGTATTTGTAATCACTGTGCTATATAGCTAAGGTATTAAAACTTAAACTTAACATGATAATTCCACTATACATAGTATACTAAACATTCGATAGATTAAATCGGTTTCCGCTCGGTTTCTTTTGGTCTACACACAACATAGCACTAGATCGTGGACAATGGACATACTCACCACCGCACCGTGGCCATCAGTATGTGCAGGGACATACATTCACGCGGCTGTGTGAATCCGTTACTCGCTCCGATAAATACATAGTGGTTTAATACGCACGCACATTGGTGATCATGATTCCACAACTTGGGTATTACTCGAGCACGAGCCTCTAGTCGCGTTAAGCAGTGTAGTCCGCTGCTGCACAATTCACACAAAAATAATTTTTTTTTTTTTTCGACCGAAAACAATATTTTAATAGCAGAAGCCAGAAATATTACCGATCAAAACAGTCATTTTATAAAAGAAAAAAAAAATGTTTATCGTTGAAAAAGATACAGCTCATCATTTTAAGCAGCGTTTTGCAAGTGATTTTATCAACAATATTTTTTTTATTAATGTTTTTTCATTTTGATGAATATTTATAAATGATAAGCCTCAACTCAACATTTTTTTTTAACGCAAAGTACGACTTTTAATGAATCTCATGTTGAATTCTCAAGCATTTCTGTTTGGTCTAACAATTTTATCCTCACAGTAACTACCGAATAAAAATTACCTAGGTACAAAACTCGCAAAATTAAAATATCTATAAATTGCTCAATAATGTTACCATGTCAAAAAAAGGCAAATATAAGTTTTCTATTCAAATTTCAAGTCTCTACGAATATTTTTAACTGAAGTACAACAAAAAACTAAATTTAAAATAATAAAAGCATTATTTTCGTACATTTTCCCATTTTTCTTACGTTTTATATTACTTTTTCTTGATATTATAAAAACTGCTTGGAAAATCAAAAAAAGACCTTTCTAAAGTACCATTCAATATGAAAATATTTTTTTTTCAAAAAAGGTGCTACGCTTACATATTGAAACACGATTTCGGGTAAAAATTTTTGTCACAGTCTAAAAAAGAAAAAAACACCATCATTTTAAATCCAATAGGTACATTCTAAAATGTATCATTTCCAATTTCGATTCTAAAAATGTATTATTTTATTGAATCTTTGCAAATTGATTGTTCCCACTTAGTTTTCCATAATCCTATCTCACCTTAGAGAGAATATTTATTGAAATTTATAAACGAGGAGTGTTATGGCATTTGGAACCAGTTGTGTTTGTACTTAAGAATTATGGATATTTTGTGTAACAAAAAGAACACCGCACAGCTTATGGGGAGAGTACGATCACCCCCCTCTCTTCCCCCTAAATGACGTGCCTGGAAGCGTATGGAAAAGATAAACTGGATCGAGGGTAAAATGGTTGGAAATCTTCCGAGGCACTCCGCAAGAGGTGCATAACAGTGAATTATAAATGATTGAAGGCGACACAACTGCATAGTGACCTCACGACTAGCATAAATAGGACAAGTTAAAAATTACGCAAGAGTCTAGGCATGATAATATCTATATAGACATCGTAGCAAAGGCGAGTAATCGAATGTGATTAAACGCGACCTACGGGTTGGACGAAAATAAAGGTCGACGCCGTAACCAATACGTGATTAACGACAACGATATGATAAATACGAGGATAACATTGCGACGCGTTGGTGCAATATTATCGTTGTAGGTGACTGCTGTTTGTACGCGAAAACCGTGGCCAACCAGCTGCCAACCGGTACGATTAAAAAATTTAAACATAACCGCATCGTCGTTCTTACACAATAGGACAAGGCGGTGCGATAAGGAGAAGTCGTTGTCGAGCGCGCTCACAATACAATTAATTAATTTCATTATACACCGTGATCCGGACGTGGTCTGAGGTGTTCGGGTGTAAAAGTTGCAGAATAAATATCGAATACACAAGTATATATGTACCTACTCACTCGTATATATAGCGATTGTGTATACGCGATTTCGCGAGTGAGAAAAGTTTCAAACGAAACATCCGGTAGCGGCAGAGACGGGTTTGCGACCACGGGCGCGCAGGATGTACGAACCGCGACTATTATAATATATACGTACCTATACAGTCTGTAGGGTTAAGTACCGCTGGGACTTGCCTAAAGTCAACACGCGGTATGCAAATGCACAAACTTCCGAGAGAGCGACACACTTAATCCAGTGTTAAAGTAACCAAAATAAGTCGATAACCGGACGGAAGGATTAAAATCTTGCGTTTATAATTAGAATGCGCTTTAACCGGAGTCCTTTCGAGCATTTTCGTAACCGACGAATTATACGAGTACGAACTCGCGCGTGAATCGAGATGATAATAATAATAATAATTATAAAAAAAAAAAAAAACCCAATCGAATTTATATTTTGATTATTTCACGATTACATTTCCAAGGAGATCTTGATGGTGGACAAAAAAAAAAATTACCTCTACCTCCCCCCACCCCTCTTTTCTTCTAAACACACCTCGAGACCTTTTTGATATTATTGTCGATATATAAATAGGGCAACAAGTACTTTAATTTGGTGTTTTTTTTTAATGTTTTAACACCGCTAAGTGCTTTTACTTATACCGTGGGAAACGTATAGGTACTACCGAAAAACCTATAGAGTGGCCGACTAAGCTTATTACTGTAGAATGATCCACGGTCTTTGAAGATCCTACAAGACCGTGACAGTGCCGCTTAAGGCTTAACATAATCAATAGCGCAGTTACCCATTATACTGCGTGCTATATTATGACAAAATGTAATATTCTAAATTCTAATAGTTTCTAATAGTTTTACTTAGGATTATTAATGATAATAAGTACACATACAAAATGTCGGTCCGCGTAAAATATTACGGATTTATAGACAACTGCAATTCATTCAATCGGAATGAATTATGCGGTTGGCCACTATCTTGGTGTGATATTATTATAGGCTCTGTCAGGGCACCGGAAGTGGGGTGGGAAGTGGAGATTTATTCGTGGGCGTAAAATTTTCGGTGGCGCATTCGCGTATTTTTATTATGTATTGGTGATAGACACGTCGATCTTTAATTCAATCGTTCATTATCTCATAAGGCACTAGGCGAGAAATAGTAACTACATAAGTGATACGTTATGGGAATAATGAGATACGTGTGGAACGAGTACCGAGCTAGTGTCTGAGGGGGGGGTGGGAGAACACCGCACAGGTGTATAGTATTTTTATGCCGGGTGTACAAATTCCTATTTTCGGGTTCTTTCCGGGACGGCGAGGGTTCTCTACCTAATGCTATTTACTAAGAAAAAAAATGAATAAAATAAGTAGATACAATGTATCCATAACGTTAAATTCGAAATGACATTTGGAATATTTGAAATCTAGTTGATGCATTGAAGAAGCCGATTTTCGATTTTCCAATAACAGTTTTCACAATAATTAGGAAAAAAACGGGGGTATAAGAAAATCAGACGAATTTACGGCCTTACAGATGTTATTAGTTTCGATTTTGTTTTTACACCAGAAATCTTTTAATTTTGGACATTTTTATTGATTTTCTTAGTAGTTTTTCTTAATAACAAGGAAAAACCTGTGAAATACATAGAAGAAAACGGGAAATAACGGTTGTTTTTTTTTTTTTTTTTTTTCTAACAGGTTCTATAGTGCATTAAATGTACATTCCTAGTAATAACGACCGTAGAAAATCCAAAAAAAATTTCGAAAAATATCATATAGGTACAAACAAAAGACGAACTAAATGATGACACTAAAAAAAAACATGACATTTGTAGACATACCTTATCGAAATTCGGGTGATGGAGAAACGTTTCTTCAGCCCGTATTACTACCCCACCTAACTATTTCGGTTGCAACGGTCGTAGGAAATCGAAATAAATTCTGAAAAATATTATTATAAGTAGGTGGGTATACTTCGTGTAAGTTTTATTTTTCGAGTTTTCATTTTATTTAAGTTTACCTCATAGTAGCACGCATCATTATGAATTTTCAAAAAAAAGACGAAAAGTCTTTAATTTATAATATAAGTCATCGCACGGCGTTGTTTCATTATTCATACGCATAATAAATTTTTTTTTTTTTTTTACGGTGTCAAATTTAAACTTTTTCGACGGTATTAATACGTATTCGGATCACGTTTTTTACCCAGTCCACGGCAAAGTGCCTGCGCGAATATACGGTTTCGCGTCCACTAGGAAAGATCGAAATATTATTATAATATGTGTTTTTTACCTACAGGGTATTGCCGCGCATTTTATTGTCCCGACAATAATAATTGCTGGGCGTATGTGTACAACATCTGGCGGCAGGTAGGTCGTAAAAAACACACGTAAAAACAAAACGAGAAAAAAAAATCGGACCCCAAAATATTATATTTTCATATCGGAAAATCAATGTGTGTGACTTGTGTAATTTAAAATATTTATTACCTGACTGCGGCACACTGATGAGGGGACATGGGAGGAATACAATAAAATAAATATCATAATACTGTATATTGTTCTCGGAAATCATTTAGGCAAATAGAGTTAGTTACCGAAACGCAATGGCGTCTATATACCCTACCCAATAATACAACTGCACCGGTAGCCGAATGGGTGAATGGATTGTCTAAGATATTTTGTGTGTCAAAATTAAATATGATCTATCAAAATGGGCGACACTGATAAATCATGGCAACTAATATTATGGGGTCGCGATTGATCTGGACCTGTTCTGTACTATAACGTGTAGTGGTAATGATACAAATAATTTGAATGTTATGTAGGTATGTACCTAGTTGGTTTGGTAAATGATTTGATTATTTTTCCATTTGTACCTGGGTGTTTACTTTAATTTACAATGATAATACTTTTAGGTCATTCTTTAGATTATAATAAAATTACAAAATACATTGTTTTAATTTAAAAATATTTATGGGTTTGTCAACAAACCAGCTAAAAAATTTTCCAAGTTAGGTATTTAGCAAGTCGATTTTCAATAGTAAAAAACAACAAAACTTAAAAATATTAATATTATTGTAATCATATTACGTTTGTAGATATTTAAGATTTTAAATGAAAATTACACCACAAGTAGTGGGTTAGATAGGTGTTAACAAGTCAACATTTCAAGTCTGTACGAACATTTTCAACTAAATTAAAACAAAAAATCAAAATTGAAAATAATAAACCCCTTATTTCGGTAAACTTTTCTATTCTTTCTATATATTATTTCGGATTTTTCTCAGTTGTTAAAACAACTTCAAAGAAAATTAAAAAACGATTTTCTTACTTCCCAATTATCAAGCTTGTTAGATCTAAAATTGATCAAAAGAGGTATCTTGTGTTTTTTGGTAGAATCAAGATTTCTAGTATTTATGTTGATTGTACAATGGTATCAGCCAGTTAAATGTGTAGTATTGGCTAAGAATATTATGTTAAAACAAATGTTAGGCAGTAAGATTTCATTGCGAAATATTATCTATAATAGATATATTAGACAACAGTTTTTAAACTTGTTAGAATTTAAATTAACTTTTTCAGTGGTTTTTTTTTTAAATTTTATACTACTTAGTGCTGAGTGTATACATACACTGTCAGGTACTACATAAATATGAAGTGAAATATTTCTAAAACTTTTATTGAACAAGTTCATAGAATTGTCTAACAATACCGAGTATAGTCCCATAAATATTTTTTGATATTTTTTTACATTGTTTGTCTGATGTGCTTGATATTTACTTAGCACCACAAATCTTAAAAGTTTAAATTTTTAAACTTTTTTCTAATCAACTAACAATTGTCTAACAATGTCTAACGACTCACAGTAAGATTCGTTAAAGTGGTTCCGTAAACTAGTGCCATGATTTTATGTTAGTGTAGTGCCAGCTTCACGTAGGAGGAACAGCCAGTGAGTGGTGACTTTATTTGCCGGCGAGCAGCAATGATGTATAGGCGATTCTTTTGATAGAGCAGCATGTAAATTGTCTTCATACAATAGACACTAAAAATTACGTATTGGAAATTAAATAACTGTTTAATAGCTTCAGGTGACTGTTTCACCAGTAAAATTGAGGGTGTAAGTATAGCGGTGGGTATAGAATCACCCAGTGTAATCTAACCTTACAACTAAAGGTAGAAAACTAACTATATTTTTGAACCTGGTGTTTAAATCCATTTTCCTATGTGTAAACTGTAAGAATTCATGTTTATATTATATCAATAAGCAGGGCTGGATTTACCTATATAAGGCATCCTTAAGATAATAAAAAAACAAGCCCCAACTTCTTAGAACATAGACACCTCTCCCAATTTATTTACCAACATTTTGTATGCATATAAAAAAAAAATGTCAACCTAGGATACTAAAATGATACATTCCCAGGAATTAAATTTCACAAAATAAAATAAATCTTATTCTGCAAATGAGTGTCAGTAAATTGACAAGGTTGGTGCTGTGATGAAAAAGAGAAAAGTGTATGGCAGAGTATAGCCATTTGTAGAAATTACAACAAATACTGCAAAAATATAATAATATTTGGAACATCTTCAGGATAATATAATTACCATTTCATTAAACTAGGTCCCATAGATAAGTATCATTTTAATAATCTTTGACATTTTTAAAACTTATACTATATGTCCATTAAATAGAATTACCACTTTCTTACGTGTTTTAAATAAATTTACATTATACTTGTGAGTATTTTACAGTTATAATTCCATAGTTATTAATTTTTTGCTTTTTAAATACTGTAATATTCACAAATAAACAAATAGGTATATAAATATTATATTCATGAATGTTTCAATACTTTTGTTTGTTTTTTTTTATAATAACTACAGGATTATAATATAAACTAAAAAAGAAACAAGTATAACGTAATAACAGTACAAAGTGTTCAAAATAGTAAAAATAAAATGTTTGAAAAAATATTAATTTTAAACCACTCAATACATAATACTCAACGTTTAGGTTTATGCATTAATACCAAGCAACTGCATATGACAATCTTTCATATAAAAATATATCTTCCATAAAATTTTACTTGTATATAAACTGTTTATTATTTATATAAAAAATAAGTTGTAATTTATCAAGTTACAAAAATTATTCATAGGAATATAATAAATTATAAAAAATGTAAAAAAAAAAAACTAATTTTGGTCGTTTTAACATCAATATTAACTAATTGTTATCACATGGAAAAACGAGTATATGTTTAACCATAAAATACTCTATTGAGACAAATTGTCTATGCATTAAAAACTTAATAATAAAATATATATATATATAATATAAAAAAAAAGAAATATAAAAATACCAAGACACTATATTATGTGTAATGGTTGATATAAAATTATATTATGTATAGTATAAAGAATTTTTAATTAAATACTGACTGGATTACAATATTATTATCATCATTTTTCAATTCTCAGACCAAAATATTACGTAATGAATTCTGATATGGACGATGAACGTCTGGAAGAAGAGGATGATGCTTGTAAAGGAATAGTTGAGTCCTGTTGTTGCCCATGAGTTGGCAAGTCAAGTAGCGTTATAGGCGAAAATCGAACGCGAGCTGTAGACAATGACGTTGCTGAACTATCTCTAGCTGACATATAACTACTGTCATCACTAGTTAAACTATCCGGGGGTGTAGGATTGGTTGGGGACACTGAAAAATTAACAAAATATACTATAATAATATCCAAAGTTTTCGACATATTAATACTAACCTCCAGGACTCAACGATCCAAAAGCTGTTTGCCGACTACCGTACACAGATTTTTTCAAGCTGGATCGTAATCTTGAAGGTGTACTTGGCTGCAAACAAAACAATAAACACGTTCATAAGCCATATTAAATAACATTATTGATATCAATTTTCAATTTTAAACAATACACATTATTATTATATTTTTGTTAATATGTATTAAAAAAAAATGGTAAAATGCATTGTTTCATTTACACTTCAAAAGCACGCAATTTTTCACAATAAAATAATATACACACACCTCTAACGTAGTGGGCCGTTTCAGTGGCATTTCTACTGATGAATAGTTTTGATTTTCTTGTTGAGAAAAATAATTAGAATAGTCACCGGCCCGTCTCAAGTACGGCAGGGACAATGAAGTGATTGTCTCATCAGACACCTGATCTTGCTGCTCCATGTAATACGTTTCCGATGGTTCCATCAGGAACGTGGGATTACCGCCTCCACAAGGGTGATATCGACTTCGACTGAACGATGAAGAGTCGCCACTTCCGAAATCGTTATTGGCAGTAGGATTGTCATACGCATATAGGCTGCCAGCTTCGTACTCGTATCCACTCACACAGTCGCTTGAGAGCTGCTGATATGACCGATCGCTGGACAGCTGGTGGTACCCTTGGTCGCTGGACAGCTGGTGGTACCCTTGGTCGCTGGACAGCTGGTGGTACCCTTGGTCGCTGGACAGTTGCCGATACCCTCGGTCGCTGGACAATTGACGGTATCCTGTGACAAACAAACCGTACAAATATCATTTGCAAAAAGACGTCCTAGAATAATGAAGACAGTTACAGTCACTGTTATAAGTAATTTAATGTATACCTGTAAGCAACGATAAACCATTGCTAACGAGAAAACGATTCTGAGAGCAATTCAGTTGATAGTGATGCTCAACAATATATATGTAAACGACTTGCGCCATGAGAAACAAGATGTACAATGAAACAAAAAAGGCCTTTTGTCGTTTTTCAATTGGAGCCATATTTGTGTTGGAAAACATGGTAGGTACTTATTTAAAATAACGAAATTATGAAAAAATCGTATTTTTTTCCACGATTAATCGTTTTTATATTAAATACCATTTCGAAAATCAAAAAAAAAATGAACTACGTATTTACCAAGAAGATAAAATTAACTTTCAGAAAAGGTGCTACACTTATATATCGGAGCAAGTTTTCTAAGATAAAAGTGGTTTAAAGTACAAAAAAAAAAAATAACTGATACTGGGGATAGTAGCGGCCACTGTTGTAGGTGCGAAGTTGGGAGAAGGTAGAATAGATACATAAATACATAAGGTTATTTCATTTATATCTGTAAGCAACGAAAAACCATTGCTTGAAGAAAGACGATTCCGAGCGCAGTTTAGTAATACATAATTTGAAGTGCCGTAATTTTTTTTACAATTTTCATTTAAATTTTATTTCAAAAAGGTTATTAAAAAATTCATCCGGTCATTATGGATATTTTATCACGTTTCGGTAAGTCCAATATAAGTATTATCACCAAGTTTCAAGTCCCTACTTGTATTTATGACCGAATTACAGCAAAAATACTTTCGAAAATTAGAATTTCTTAAAAGCTCAAAAGTGGCTCGAAAGTTTTGGCGAAGTAAAAATTTTTTCTGGTAGAAAACGTCGTCCGTGTTTTTATAAAATAATGAAATCGTGAAAATTTACGTTTTCTTACGTTTTTTCCCACTAAAATGCTTTTATTTAAAAAATGGCATCGAAAATCAAAAAATGGCCTGTTAAAAGTACAATCTAGACAACTTGAGATTGCAGAAAAATTGCTACACGTGAAAATCGGGGTAAGTTTACTAGGAAAAAACGTGTCTACAGACTAGAACAACAAAGAAAAAAAAATAAACAGCATTGTAAAACCAATAGCACCCTCGCTACGCTTGGAATCTAAGAATGACTTTCTCGGCCAATGGCTGTATATTAAAAGGAACAAAATCGATATCTCGTCATTTTTTGATTGGAGCAAAATTTCTGATAGAGCACATCGTTTGCGAAAATTAAAATAATTAAACCGGGACGCCAGATTGCCGTAAATCTAATTGAATTGTAACTATTTAGTTTTTCTCATTGCCCATCAGTAAATATTTACGGTGTTACCGATTTCATTGGTTTTAGTTCTTGCCAACCATGTTTATAACAATGGTTTATTGTTGCTCACAAATATAAATTAAATAACTCTACGTATCCTAACTTCCCAGCTAAACAACCTATAACAGTTGCACATCCGTGACCATCTAAAAAAAATAATACCCATTCCTACCGGATAAATAATCTACATCCCTAAATTACTGAACTTGTATTATATAATATACTAACCGGTATGCGGTGCACATTCTGTCTGTTTGTAATAATCACTCGATGTACCGCCGTAAAAATGCTGCGAACAAAATCCGAATATCATTATTAATATTCTTAAAAACGACATACAATTGATTGATTGGTATATTTCCTTCAAACTGAGTATACAACAGTGTACCGTAAGTCACGTAAATACGTTCAATTATTTGGGCCATAATCAATGCACAGGAATAATATTGTTCTTCTCATTCGCCATCATCCTAACTATTTAGGGTCTACCACCCTCGTCCTAAATTTTCATTTGACCCGATCTCCCCCCCCCCTCCCCCATAAACCGGATGTCATATCATTCTCGATCACATCCAAAACACAAATTTATTTTCATTACTCCTTTTTTCTTATGACATGCTAAAACCATCTCGGTCTATTTTATCTTATTTTGTCTACTATTGAAGCTACATCTAAGCTACCTCTTATGCACTTATTCATTATCCTATGATTTCTCGTCTCTCCACTCATTCACCCAAGCATTCCCATTTCCACTGCACTCATTCTCTGTTCCATTTTTCTGTTTACTCCCGAAAATTCCAAACCATATAACATAGTCAGTCCTCATCACACTTTTGTATAACTTTTAGTTTCATTTGAATTCATACATATCCACTATCGAATTAAATTAAATTAAATTAAATTAATTTAATCTCGGAACTCTGTTTCTCATTAACATACTCATCAGAACTACCTCTTGGTATTCTACCATATACCTTCTCTAAATCTAAATAAGCCATAACATAGGTAGGCACTTTTTCTGTAATTTTCTACAATCCGTTTCACACAGAACACCAGCTCTGTTGTTGATTTCTCTGGTATAAAATTACCATTGGTAATTACAGTGGTTATTATGTTTATAGACTAAATTTCTTATGAAGTACTATTAATATTATGAACAGACTTAAATACTGAATACTCAAGTATCTACTCACATTGGTGTATTGTCAAAATTTGGTAGGCGGGTAAAATACAACGAAAATTGGCACTCTGTATCAAAACAGTTCACCGTTTATAATAACAAAATTATTTTAAAAAACATTACACAATTAGATAATTAAGTTAATCCAGCTTTATTTTTTACGTTTTCAGTGTGTAGGTAAATTTACCATAATAATATTAATTATCAATTGGAATATAATATTAGTTATATAGTACTATCTGTCCTGCGCTCGACGGTGCCCGTTTTTTTTTTTCATTTAATTTTTCATTCTTTTTACCTTTATTTTCGTTTTGCTTTACCCGTATCAGTATATTGAACAAAAACAAAAAGGTGGAAAGTGGGTCAGTGGCGAACTAAAAGTGTTCTAAAACTATGAGGACATAATAGTACTGTAGTAGTGTAATGTTACTGTACCAAAAATACAAAGATTCAATGATAAAATTGTACGCGTTTTCACTTTTCACAGCACAGCATAATTTTTTTTGTTTTTTTTTCTCATTTATATTATCAAGTTGGCTCATCTTATTTATTATCTCAAGCCAATAATAGACCAGCAGACACCCAGAGAGACTATTTTAAGTTGTTATGGCATTTTTATTTCTTTTTTGTTTTAAATTGTTTTTCCTTTCATTCGTATAACTAAAGTAACCCATAATTTAACAAAAATAATTTCATTTTAATTTTAAAAATATCAAAGAACCTTTCATCCCCGTCTAGATCATTAATCGAGATTAAGACTATCCTATATTTTAAGTTAAACCAAATCACACATATCAAGTATTATTTTATAAAAATCAGTTGAGTAATTTCAGAGTGCATCGCACGTAAACTCGTCGTACACGTGATTTTTATATATAAATAAGATAAGATATACTAACATATGATTTCCCTCTTATCTAGTTTTGATGCTAATGTGTTGTTTCTACAACTTATGTAAAGAGTGCGATTCATTATACTATGAATGTATGAACTCACATCACTTTTGTCATTGCTGACACTGGTCGACTTCCGCCGGGGGGACGGTCTGGTTTTTCTTCGCGAACGACTCAAACGATGCTGTGGGCTGTCGGTAAACCGCAAAGGTTTTGCGTCCGCGTTCTGTGACAAGGAAGCCCGAAAATGCTTCGACGGGCCATGGTACGTATTGTGCTTGTGCGCCAAAGTGTAATGGTGGTCGCTGGCCGACTGTACTGGGCACACACGCGACGCCAATTCGGACGACCATTGTTCATTACGACTGAAAACAAATTTTTAAAAAAAGGTTGGTTGATCATACAGTGGCTCGAGCCAATGTTAGTGGTTATACCTCCCCCCCCCCATTAGCTAAAAAATACTACAACTATGAGTAATCTGATTTATTTGGTAATTTAATCTTGACATATATATATATATATATATATATATTTCTGTCAAGCTACAGGGAAAATCTTGTTTTATTAATTAAAGATTTGAGTTTCGTAAAGAAAAAGGTCAACGATTCATTCATGATTATTATTTATTACAACCTCTCTCTTTTATTGGGACGCCATTGTGACCTTGCTATAGTTGCGAGTTTTAATGAATTCGTACAGTAAGTGCATTTTTTCGTCTATCTACATTTCTTGGCATTACATAGACAGCGTTCAGTTTAGTATAATTTATTAAGTTTTCAGTCAGAATCTCTGCTAGGCACTTTTCCACTAATATACAGGAATATACAGGATAAACTAGAAATACAAGACGTTTTAAACTATAAGTACCTACTCGAGCTTTGCACGGGATTTACCTACATACACTTCAAGTCCAAACCAGCCTAAAATAAAAGCTTTAATTGCCCAGCCTGGTCAATTAAGTTGAATGTCAAGCTTATAAATATAACCCAAATAAATTTAATTAACATGTGACCGAATTCGGCCCAGTCTGTTTCATTTAGGTACTTAAACATTTGACTAAGCACGGTTTTATTTTTATTTTGTTTGATAAAAAAGTTAATTCACTGCAACTAAATTTAAAAAAAATCAGAAATGTTAAAGAGAATTAATTTAGTTTTTAGCTTGGTCCGGTACGAATTATAAATTAAGTCAAAGCTCAACTTGGCCTATTTCAGCTAAAATTAATTATTGTTTGGTCCGGCCAAATAAGAAACTTGCACGAAAAAACTACGCCGGGTCTGACTTAAATAACTGAAAACCACAAATTCCGAATCCAATGAGTTTACGGCTATGTCAGACCTAAAATACTCATTGAGTAATATGATTTAGACTAAATAAAAAACACAGCATGGCAAAAGACATTTCTCTTTGAAGAGTTTCTTTACAATATTAGTTTAATTTTAAAATATAAAATTAATTCATAACAAAGTCTTGAGAGAAAATTGTAACCGAGAAAATATAAGTTTCCCGGTACATGAACTATGATCGATTCAAATCATTTTAGGGAAAATATGATAGGTTTATTTGAGGAGGGGTTTAGCATTTAAGGGGAATTTAAAACGTAATTTAAATTTTACCTGGGTGGGGCCGAAGATAACGTCCTGAGGTCCACGCCCAGCACAAGACTGGCCAACATGGACGCAGCCGTGTGCAAAACGCTGTCCACCAGCGCCGTTTTCGTCGTGGTCACGGGGATCGATGACGATAATGACTTAGATGACACGCTTGCTGAAGCTGGCAATATACTACCGTAGTCGTTTGTGGTCGTATAACAACTGCCTCCACTTCCTCCATCAACGGTCCAATCTGATGGCCGCGGTCGTTCGTCATTCAGCCAACAATCCGCGGACATTGGAGGACCACTGTAGTCTAGAGAAAATATTGAAAAAACAAACAACTGTTAAAACTGTGAAACAAAAAAAAATCATCAAAATGTTATGGGTAAAATAATGGAGTCCCTACATAGTAATCAATATAGGTATAGATACAAAAAGGCTGCAAAAAGTTAAGACACAACATATTTTGATGGTTGCTGAGAAAAATATTAGAAAATTGGACGTAATATAATTTTATAGTAGCAATTACTGTTTCTTCACAAATTATATTGGAGTACAACAAACCTATAATAATATAAATACCTTATTAAAAGGCAATGGTCAAAATAGTATTATGCAATATAATACAAGAATTTAATGTTATTATTGTAAAAGTAAATCAATTGATATAATATATTAGGAATTCCATTACATTTAAATAGTAACTAAACTGTTTGGCTAGGTTCACTTATTTTAAACCAAAAATTAAAATGTAAGTTTTTAATAAGTGATAAATTAATCATAAAACATATGTAAATTACACTAAAATGTTATTTTATTATCTTTATACTGGTTTAGCTTACATGGAAATTTATTTTATTAATATATATATAATTATTTTTTTGTTAAAAATATGTTAAGAAATAAATAATTAATAAGTATTTGTATATATTTTCTGTTTGCATGCTTACCAAAAACTGTAGCAACTAAGTATCAATAATACGAAACATGCATAATCTACAATATAATCTAAAATATGGCGCGTAAACAAATCAATTATTAGACTATTAAGCTTTATACAATGAAGCTAAATAATAGAACTTGATAGATGATCATTCATAGTTACTTACCATACACTGTAACAAATATACAACTTAATTATTTTATTAAAAAAAATTGAAATAATTTTTTTTAAAACTTGTTTAACTAAATATTTTATTTATTTATTAATTTTGCATGTTCCCAGTATAAATATTATACACAATAATAACCTAAATAAATTATTATAAAAATACTAATTATAAATTTTGAAAGTTTTGTTAAAAAATCTTAAAACTAATCAAAATAATGATAAAAAAAAAAATCACTACGGTAAAATGGTTAAAACAAAAAAAATAAACAACTCTAAATAAACGGGACCAAAATTTTTATGTCCTTCTTTCTTTTGTGTGTACACGCCTGATATTTTAGGCAGTAGGTACATATTAAAATAATAATTCATAATTCATAATTATAATAATAATAATAATAATAATAATAATAAATAATAATAATAATAATAATATAATAAAATATTAAATAATAATAATAATAATAATAATAACAGCCATTGGCCTAAGTCTAAAGATACAGGTACAGAATACATTTTTTGTGATGTGCAATATGGAATGTGTGCTTCTTTTAACTTCAATTTTATTGAAGATAAAAGAATAAAAATAAACAATTCAACAGTCAAGCAGTGCTTTAAGCACAAAAATATATAAGCTTCATTTTGAAATAAAAATAATAATAAAAATAATTTTTAACAAATTAATAACAATTTTTATATAAAAATAAAGAGACCTCAGAACCAGAACCATTGAATTTTGTATAATTTATAATTTGTTTTTGTTTTGTTTTGTTTTAATTCCACCACCAAGAAATGATTTATGTAAAAGTGTTAGAGGGTTATTATAGTATGTATGGGATGCAAAAATAAAAATTATAGACTTATGGTCTCTGCTTCGTCATCGTCCTGGTTATGGGTACCTATTTCTTGTAAAGCCGCAAAATTTGAACGAACTGACGATGGGTGTTTTTCTAAATTGGGCGCAGATCGAGACCATCCCTTGAAAGATGTGACTGGTGATGACGTACATGATGGACTTCCACGAATCTGAACGCGCTCACGTTGATGAAAAGTACTAGGGCCCCACGTTTTGCCCTTGACTCCATCTGCTGGCACTGAAATCATTTTTATAGAGGAATACGATCATAGTGGCCATACATAATATATATATATATATGCATATGTCCATATTATCCTTTAATTTTGTTAATTTTATCATAAAATATCTTAACATAAAAATAATTGACATGCAATTATACAGTTTTATAAATCACATACATTTCCCTAGATGGCTATAAAATATTTCTTAAACCTTAGAAAACACAGCGTTTTGTTAATGAATAGTTTTTCCATACAAGTAATATGTATTTTTTTTTGTAATTATCACATTTGTGCTTGTTAAAAAAAAAAAGAAAATAACATTTACTTATTGTACAGCTCATTAAATAAAAAACTATACAAAAAACAATGTTCATATTGCTTTTAACTAAAATGAACTAAATCGCTGATCTATAAAATACCTAATACCAAACCAAATTAAACTCCCCATAAAAACAGAATTTCAAATATGAATCTAAATGTAGAACAAATATTTGTTAGAACATCTAAATATCTTAATTTCAATAGACAACATTATTTTTTAAGCGTACAAAAATCAAACTAAAGAAAATACTTTCCGAATGGTTTTAGTAAACACATAAATGTAAATTAATTTTCACTAAATAAAACTCGTTCACCAACAACATGTATTCACAAAGCAACCATTAACATTGATAACTAATTATGTGCATAATACATATACCTTGTAACAGAATCATGAACAAATTATTTTTCATCTACTAATCCTATATTGTCCTTCAAAACTATAAAATCTATTCTAACTATTCATCAATGATGGGGCACATACACAGAGTTCTTTGATATTATCTGTTATACAATAGGGTTTTGAATATTTTAAATTAAATGCAAACACTAGACTCCATCATTTGCATAAATTCAGCTTCCCTGAAATAGCAATAGCGAAATATTTAAATAAACTTTTCTGAAACAATATTTTCCAAAATATAACATATAAATGGAATTGCTTAATTAAAGTATCAATATTCATGTTTGCCTGCTTTATGTAAATAATTTGACATATTTATATGAATATAACCTACATATATTGTATACCTATTATAAAAATAACTATTAAAATCATAAATATGGAATATTATTATTATTATTTTTTTATATTAAACTTGATTAATTGTTCTTTTGCTATTTTAATATAACACAATATTATTATTATTATTATTTTACTAACAGGCATAAAATATCATTTTAAAGAACTAAATTAATGAACAAACAATGTTTAATATTTCATTCAATTATGATTTTTTTATTTTAGTAGATCTTAATAAGGGGTGGACCGATACATAAAACAATAATTGATATTAGTGTTATCGGTTTTTTCTTTTCAAAACTGATATTTCACCAGATTTTTTCAAGAAGAATAATGTCTAAAAAAAAAATAATAAATTTGATTTTCAATTATTAAATTGATTGATTTTAATATTAACTCTTGTTTTTCGATTCAAATATTGGATATTGATTTTATATTGTTATATCAGATATCAGTAAACAGCGGTATCGATCCATCCCTAGTCTTAATGTTTTTAATGTATTGTACTACATTCTTATAGGCAAATATGCCTATAGTTGAAAGATTTTTCAAATTAATTTCTATGGTTTCTAAATTGTGATCCCTTAAATTGATAAATATAATGCGTATAACACTATTGTAATAATAATAAAGAATAAGCTTTTCAAAACATTTGTAATATCAATTGTTTTTAAAATGTATCTATACACATCAAGAAAATAAAACTTCTAATATAGTGTGAACAAATACTTTAACTGTTACCAAATCATCAAAACTATTTATTGCATTTATTTCACAAAATCTAATACTTGTTAAATTTACTAGAGCAAAATTATTAAAGTAAAATTTGTATACAAATTTAATCAAACAATATGAAATACTAGCAATATAATTTCTTTCTAATCATAAGAACATTTCACACAGATTGTTTTATTACTCACGTGCAATAGCTCTCAGTCTTGTAGTACCAGGTGGACTGTTAGGACCAGATGCATCACGATTTTTCCTATCACCTGTGTGTTGTACAGTTATTGTATGTCGAAAATCTGTATAACATACATTAATTAATAAAGAATTAAAATCAATTAAAAATAATAAAAATTACCAGATGGAGAACTAATAGGCAACTGGTTTGGTTCCTTTTTTAACATTTTTAAAATATTAGATTTTTTAAAATGTCCACGTCGTTTGTTGGGAGTTGGAATGGCCGGTGTTGTTTGTTGTTGTTGCATTATGATATTGAGTTCCCACTTGAGCAATTCCATTTCTCGAGCTTCTAAATCACGTTCTCTTTGTTTCAAATGTTTTTCAGCAATTTTCTGTTGTACTTGAGCTCGACTTAATTCTTCTTCACGACACCTTAATTCCTAAATAAAAAAAAAAAAAATGAATTATTATAAAAATTACTCTTTGACCATTCAATACAATAAATACACACAGACTTACTTCTTCTTTGGATCTAAAAGCCTTATGAAAGCATTTCAAAAATAGAATAATATTTTACATTTGAAAATTAAAAAGTAAAATCTAATATATTAAGTTTATTGTCTTACTTTTTCTTTCATTTTTAGTCCATCAAGTACTTGTTCAATTTCAACTTTCCAGACATCTTGCAAAGTATGGAAAGATTCATGTGGAGTCTGTGTGAAAGCAGAATGAACTATATCATCCAATGAAGTCAATATGTCATCAAAACTTGGTCTCATGTGAGAATCAGAATGCCAACAAACTAAAAAAAAAATAATAAATAAATATATTGATGTTAACAAAATTAATTAATTCATTCAAATACCTTCCATAAGTTCTCTAAATGGTTGTGGACAAGTTGAAGGTATAGGTAGAGTAAGTTTGTTAACTGCTACTCCATAAGCTACAGCCAATGCATCAATACCTTTGTATGGTGTTTCACCAGTTAGTAATTCCCAAAGCAGTACACCATAACTAGAATATCAAATAATTCAAATCATTGCTAATTATGAACTAAAATTCAATCAGAAATCTATATTAACCAACTTCTTTAAATAAAAAATTAAATGTATTTATTTTTATGCTCTACAGGTCATAAAGGCAAAATGATCTATAATATAATGCAGGCACTGGCAACCAGCGAGCGGCATAACTTTTTCCTACAGTCCTACAAATATATATCATGATATTTAAAATTCTAATTTTATATTTTAAATTTTAATAAATAAAAGTATTAATTTTATGCTTTCAAACAAATCGTAATTATAATACTTTTACAAATATAAGCTATGAACTTATCTCACATTGTTCTCAAGTTTTTAAACAAAACAATCTATTATAACTACAAAATATAAGGAATACTGTATATTAGATTTTATTAGATTACAACAAATCTGTTTATAATTTTAGTGCAGTTCGTAATGAAACATCAATGTACAGACATCAAATAACAATCTTAAAATTGAAATTCAAACTACTCTAAGTATTTTATAAATATCAATACTATGGCAAAAAAAATAAAATTTATTATGGACACTGTATATTTAATGAATCATAGACAAATTTTTATCGAAAATAAAAAAAAACTGTTATGATTAATTTGCCAAAAAACTATTTTATTAGTAAAAGAGTATAATAATAAATGTCACTATAAAAAAAATTATAAATTAAAATTTAACAGTCGCAAACATACCCTAACTGGTCTACACAAGTTAAAATAAATAACTTAAAAAGTTTTTTAAATATTCAACATAATCAAAACGAATTAGGAGTACGTGTTAATTTTATAGTTGTTGAAATGATAACCAAAAATAATAATTTATTTACCAACGCAGAGTATATAAAATAATGTATGTTAGCCATTGTAGATGAAATATGCCAATTATAAGAAATATTTTTTTAAATATAATTGTTAATTAAAAGATTAATTTTAAGAAAGATTTTCTGATTTCTACAAACACGAGGAAAATATCAAGTTGTTTCAAAACCCTTTTTCTATTGGCATTGATGATGTTGAATCTGATTTACAGATGGAAGTAATAATGAAACAACCATGTTTTTAAAACTGATTTTAAAGAAAGTAATGAACCAAAAATATTGTAAATAGTCTTTCCAAAATAAATTTGAAAGATTACTAAAAGCTTTGCTAAAAAATTATTACTACTTTCGGTAGCATTTATATTTGTGAGGAGACATTTTCACTAGTTAAATATCAAAACAAAATAAATATTGTTCACAATATCCGATTTGAAAGAGGATATAAATAAATTATTGGAAAATATTCAATTTTAAAAATCACACTAGAAATTAAATATTTATTTTTTTTTTCACTCAAAAATTAATTTTTTTTAAAAAACAATTACAATAAAGGTAATATATTATTTTTTAATTTTCTCTACTAATGTATTTTAATTAAAATTACTTATTAAGGAGAACCAAGCCATGAAACTTAAAATATAATTGTTGATGTTCATAAATATATTAGTATTATATTATTTTAAAATTGTACTTTTAATAATGTTAATTTTAATTTTGTAGATGGCCCTCAATGAAAGGTGATTAAATAATAGTAATCAAAATTGAGTTGAATTTCAATTTTTTCTTCTTTAGAATTTTTTTTTTTTTTTTTAAGATTTTACTTCCTGAACCAGATTTACAGTATAAATTCTTTAATAAGAACATTCGCTAAAAATAGTTTTCAACTATAATTTGTTCAAACCTCCAGACATCACTTGCTTTTGAAAATGTTGATTTTTTTATAACTTCAGGGGCCATCCAAGCATATGTTCCAGCTGCTGACATTCTAGTTGTTTTGTAAACTTCTCTGGCAAGACCAAAGTCAGTGATTTTTAAAGTTTTAAATTGTAAATCATTGTTTTCAATTGGTTCATTTAAAAGCACTGCAAATTAAAATGTTAGACATATATTAAACAATGTAGTTATTAATATTCATTTCACATATTATTCTAAGCAATAACAAATAGGTATCCAGAATGAATATTAATATAAAATTATACAATAATTGTGGGTTCTGGTTATTCTTTTTAACTATTAGTCATGGGGTAGTCCAAATTTAAAACTATATATGTATGCCAAATTGTAAAAATGTACTTATCGCAATAATAAAACTTAACTTTCATTATTATTCATATTTACACAAGTAGATATAGATAATTGTTTATTGTAGCTTTATAAAAGTTAATTTACGAAAAAACAAAAATCAATATGTTTATGGAATATATAGATTTTAACAAACAAGATTGCAATGAAACAAATATTATTTTATTAACTACACAAAATATGATATTACAAACATGAATATAAAAGTTAAAGCTACACTCAAGTATTTAACAAAGTGTATGCATATCAAAAATTTTGTTGTCAAACAAAAAATACTTAATAATGTACCTATTTTAAATTATTATGAAAATTCTTCTATGTTTGACATTATTTTTTTTTTTTTATCAAATAAGGCCAGTGTTTAATACTTAATTCAACAACTATGTACATTAGCATACAATAAATTGTATAAAATATAAGATATTATAATTTCAATAAATTTTTAAGGAAACTCCAAACAAATAAATTAATAGATTTGAAAAATATTATCATTTAATATGTGATAATATATTATGAAGTATTGAAGTATCTATTTTTATGCTGTAAAACTAACTAAGGTTGATTTCAATGTTAATAGCATTGAAATAATTTTGTAAATAGTTATAAAATGTTTTATATATTATTAAATAAAGTAAATACAAAAGAATTACAAATCTGATAACTGCACCTAATACTATATTAATTTGTTTAAATTAAATTTGTATGGGTTTCTAAAAATATCTTGATGAAAAATTCATGAATGAAGTTTAAATTGTAGATCTTTATTTTATACATAATAATATTTTATATTTTTAAGTGTATGTAGGTAAATATATTATGTCAATGTTATAAGTGTAAAATTTGTTTGTTCGATATTAATACAGAAAAAATAGATTTTTAAACTACCACAATAACCACCCGCAAAAAAAGAAAATATAATAGGTACCCATAATGTTAATAGGTACCAATATTCAATAAAAATGTTAAGTATAATTTAATATGAAGTAATGAAATGTTTTATGAGTTGATACCTATGCAATTTTAACTATAGTTACATATTTTTTTTCATTTTTATCATAATTTATATTTGATTAGGTACTTATTAAAACAAACATAATTTTGATTGTATCAACTTACCATTTGATGATTTCAAGTCTCGATGAATTAGTGATATTGGAGCTCCTTTGTGTAAATAATTCATCCCCCTAGCAATTTGAATTGCCCAATCAACAAGTACATCTGGTCGTATTTTTCTTCCCATTAGCACACGATTAAGTGATCCTCCACGTGCATACTCCATGACTAGGCACAAATTTGGAATTTCTAAACAAACACCTAGCATTGATACAATATTTTCATTGTCTAATAGCCAAAACAAATTTGCTTCTTGTTTGACATTTTTTAATGTTTCACTAATATCTTCATCAGGATCTTGGCGTGCTGCTTTGACAGCGACTTCTTTATTATTCCAATATCCACGGTAAACTTTACCAAAACCACCGACACCAATAATTTCTTCCAATTCCAGTTCATCAAAATTGATTTCAGTTATGTGAATATTGTCTACTACCGTTGACACATTTTCTAAAATGTTGTTTTCTGTGACAAAATTTGCAGGAAATATGCCAACTTTGTCGCCGAGTTTACCTGTCCACCAACCTTCATCTCCAGATATTTTTGCATCGGTCGAAAGTACCTCGACAATATCACCTCGTTTGAGGCTCAACTCATCTTCACCTTGTGCCTCATAACTGAATACTGCCGTCCACAATGGCAGGTTAGTTGTCGGTTGAGAGACACATTTATGTTTATAATAAGGAGAAGATGGTGTGTTGTTCACGTATGTATTGGAGTTTGCACTATGGAACTTTGAACGAGACGATGAATAGGTATTGCGCAAGTTAGGATTGCAAAAACCTGGACCAAGGTGTTCCATGGACGTCGGAGGCATTCGTTTTGGCTGCTACCTGATTTCTATGCCACTTTGATGGTGTGCAAGGACTTTTAACATCATTTGTCGTTCAACTTTTAACGAAGCTTAATATTTTAACACATTATTATGATTGGCTTATCAATGTTGTGACTACAATCTGTATAAAACTTATCTTGTACATTTCCTAACAAGGGACATTGGGCCTTTGCCCATAAAATAATTTTTTTCAGCTAAATAATCTTTTAAAACAGATATCCATTAAATAAAAATAAATATTATAAAATTTTAATTAAAAAATATAAATAAAAAAGTTGATAAAAAAATTACCTAGAACTACAATGAAATATTTAACACAAATTTTTAGTCGCCATTTTGAATTTTTATATCTTGTTATCTATGCTCTATAAAATATTCCGAGGAGTATAAACTTTAAGATAACAATAATAGGTTACGATTTCTTTGGAAGAATTGTTTTGTAATTTTAATCACGAATTTGATAAGACGATAAGTTGAGATGAAACATAAAATTAAGATTTGAAAACTATTTTCAATATCTCTAGTGATCCGTGCGTCGTACACTCGTACATGAAAATATTTTCTTATTAACATCGTCTTATTCTTGATTTTTAAAATGGATAATAATGTTATTTCATTATTGGATCCTTTTTACTTGGCTTGTATAAACTTGCGAAAACACAATTACGATAAATGTATTGAAAATTGCACGACCATTTTGTTGAAAAATCCTTATGACCAGGTAATGTAAGTTTATTTAGTAAACATTATCGACTAGACACATCTATTAAAATTATGTACCTATTTGCATCTAAAATATATTAATTATATACAGTAGAAACCGTTTATTGTCATTCTATGTAACCAAAATGATAAAATAAAATTTAAAAACCTGATTATGATTTATATGAACATAATATTGAATTACAATCGATATGTCATATTTTTATAATGAAATTGTCAGTTCAATATAATATTATACACTTACATACACTTTATTACTTTAAATTAAATTTACATAGTATTAAAATAATCTATTATCTTAGTATGAAAAATCATGCTGATTTTTCCAATATAACCAAAAATAACAGTCATTACATCCATATAGCCCTTAGACAGATGTCATAATAATTATACAAATTAGTACATACAATATTAGAGATTTGCCGAGACCTACAGCCGGTGTCATTATAAATGGTATCTACTATATTTAATTTACAGTTTTATAAAATTGTGTACATGTATACCAAAGCAATAGTCCACTACTAAATATAGAATATAGTTCCATTTACAATTAAAACGTCAATCTATATGTTAATTTCAATGTTTATTATATCAGATTTATAACACAATTTATAAATATAATATATAAGTGTATGCTACTCCAAAAATAGACAGATATTTATTTTTTAAATATACATTTTAAGAAAAATAATTTGTATAAAATATTATTTAAAAAATATTTATATTTTCTGAATCTATAAAGCATAAATCCAATATTTAATTATGATGATATTAAATAAGGAAAATAAATGCAAATCATTAACAACCTATTTATAATAATAATTTTTTTAGATTCAATTGAGTGTTTTAATGTAATTTAATCGAATGCTGTTTTGTGTTTGAAGGCTACATGGGCTCTTAAAATGCGCGCATTAACTGAACAATTGTCTATTGATGACATTGAAGTAGAAGAAGAGGGTATTGCTGATTCTTATTTTAACTCTGATGCAATAGCTGAAAATGCTAGAGTAGGAACCTCATTAAGAACAGCTCCCAGCACTAGTAATCAGAGGTATGCTATAGTCAATTTGATCACTAAATATGAAGTCAATTTATATTTATTTATATTTAAAATATATTTAATAGTAGATAATTTTGCTCTTGGTATTTGTAGGCCTCGGACAATTGGTGGGCGGCCTTTAAGTGGTATTGTACGTCCTTCAACTTCGTCTGCTGGTGGAAATAATTTACAAAAGGCATTAAAAACACCGCGTACTGTTGGTTCAGCAAGACCTCTGACGTCTCAATCAGCTCGGAACTTACGTCTTGGTACAGCATCAATGGTTTCTCAAATGGATGGCCCTTTTATTAATATATCTCGTTTAAATTTCCCAAAATATGCATCTGATAAACAGCTCTCAAAGTTATTATTTAACTATATCTATTATCAACAAAATGATATCAGAAATGTAAATATATTAATATTGTTTTTTATTTATAATAATGTATTTATATGTATTTTAAATATCATATTATTCAGGCATTAGATTTTGCTGTAGAAGCAACTAAATGTTCTAACTTTGAGGATCCTTGGTGGAAAGTGCAATTGGGAAAATGTTACATGATGTTAGGTTTACTCAGAGATGGGGAGGCACAGTTTAGATCTGCTTTACAACATGGACCAAATATTGAAGTATTCTTACGTCTTTCACGACTATTTATACGGCTCGATCAGCCTTTAAGTTCATTAGATATATGTCGGCAAGGGTTGACTTGGTTTCCACATGAAGTTACATTACTTATAGAAATGGCTCGGTATACCCAACAGTAGTAATTAAATAGTCATTATTTTATCAAACACTCGGGATTTTAATGGCTTTCCATGTAAATAGTGATAGCACTTAATTTGTTTATGGTAGTGTACACATTTTTTTTTTCAATTTTATTCTAATTTATATATGCACAATATTGATGGACAAAATTATTTCTGTTAATATTACAAACAAATATTTAGTAAAAGTCTACTTTTAAATATTTTTATTTTATTCCACTTTATAATAAAACACTATGTTGTTATTTATAAACTATTATACATTTCGCCAAAATATTAGTATTTGGTTTAGATTAAATGCAGTACATTTACACTTTTTTTTTTTTAGAATATTTGAAGGTTTAAATAACATACCAATGTCGGTAAAGTATTATAGAGATATACTTGAATTGGACGCAACAGATATGGAATCAATGGCCTGTATAGGATTACATCATTTTTATTCTGATCAACCTGAAGTAGCATTAAGATATTATAGGTATTTATTTTTAAAAGTTCAAGTTTGATTTTGATTAAATTGTGTTAAAATTGTTATGGTTTTATTTTTAAATTTGTATAGAAGATTGCTACAAATGGGCTTATATAATGCAGAACTTTTCAATAATCTAGGGCTATGCTCGTTCTATGCTCAACAATTTGATGTTGTCATGGCCTGTTTTGAAAATGCATTACGATTAGCAATAGATGATAACGCAGCAGATGTCTGGTATAATATCAGTCATGTAGCAATTGTATGTGTTATTTTTATATAACAATATAGTATTCTTATAATAATAAATGTAATGCATTTTCAGGGTTTTGGAGATATAGATATAGCTGAACATAGTTTGCATTTAACATTGTCATTAAATAGTTCTCATGGTGCGGCAATTAACAATTTGGCTGTGTTACAGTGGCGTAAAAACGATATTTCCAGAGCTGAAGCTTTATTGAATTCTGCTATAGCTGTCGAAGATCACCTTTACGAACCGCATTATAACAGAGCTTTACTAGCTCAAGATGTAAGTTATGTAATTCATACTTGTTTTTAAGTTATATAAATCAAATGTTATAGTTAAAGTAAAACCTAACCTTAGTCAGGTTATATAAAATCTATACAATTTAAACTTTTCATAATTTTAATAATATAAAATAAAATGTTAAACGAGCAATTTTAATAAAATATTCACACCTTATTTTAATAAAATTACTTTACCTTTATTATTATTATTTTTTTTTTTTTTAATTTTTATTTTAAAATGATAGATTAATTAAAAATATAAATGAGATATTAAAATAAACTTGATTATTGATGTTTTTTTTTGACAAAGATTCTTATATACAAAACAAAACATCAACATATATGAATATATATATATATATATATCTTTTTTTGTATATATACCAAAGAAATGTTTTCATATAAGATATTATATAAATAATTTATAACAATATATTATATTTCTAAATTTATAATAATTTTTTTTTTTTTAGGAAGGTGATCACCAAACAAGTTACGCTATGGTAAAGAAGTCACTGGCAATATATCCAAACCATTACAATTCTAGAGATATTTTAAACGAATTAAAAAAATATTTTTCTAGTCTTTAAAAACAAATATTATAGACTATAATTCAATGTAGTTTTTTTTTTTTTTTATCATTTGGTCAAATCTTTAACTTTAATTTACGGATATATAATTTGTAATAAATATAATCTATCAGGTAACATTTTACCTATTAGGCAAACTGGTGGAAATATATATATGTATATGTATATAAATATATATATATATAATTTTTTTTTGTGACATTTTCATTTGAATTGTCTAATATAATTAATTAAATTATTGGTCGTTTGCATTCAGATATGTTAAAACCCGATGTTTATTCCTTTTTTTGCTGCTATAGGTAAAAATTCACCTTGCAAGTATGGGTTGAAAGCCTGTAAAATAAAAATGTAATATGTTAAGAGTTTTTTGATATTAAAATTCCCTATTATAATAACTATTTTATTTTATTGCACAATAAACCAACCAATAATATTTTGAAAATGTTTAAGAAAATCATTAAAAACTCACTTTTTTAACATGGAATTTTTTAGCGACCAAATTTTTGTGTTCATCATCCACCTAGTCATAACAAAAACAAATTTCAATAAACTATTTTAAAATGGCCTAAATTACAATTATACAAGTACAATATGCTTTAAATTAATCAGAATATCCAATTACACAAGGAAAATGCATGAAACAATATTATGAGAAGATTGTTTTTTATTTACAATGGTGGGAAGGTTAGATTAGTTCATGAGTTTGATAGTTAATTTGCAATATTAAAAATATGAGAAAAAAACTGTCAAACTGGAAGTTATTACAAACTTGTATAAATGATTTATGTATTTTTTTTTTTTTTTTAATTGTAATAAATTATGTTTGTTTAAAATTTTATTCCAAGATGACCCTTTAAATATTTAGTCTATGATCATCTTGGTGTTTCTCCTCATATTTGAGGAATGCAAAGTCTGGTCAAATTTATTTGGCATAATATTATCATCAATCACATATTATACATAGGGTGTAAAATATTTTGAGGGAGGGACTGTTATCCTATTTGCGTTTAATATGCAGAGGCTATTCTAAAATTCAAAATTTTTTGAGGGTGGCTACACCTATGATCAGTAACCACCAACCAATCTATCATTTGTAAAACATTACCTGGAATGTTTTTACTATTTCATCTACATTAGCAGTGGTTTTTGTGCCAGTATCTGCAGCTGATCTTCCACATTCAAACATGTGTTCAGAATCGCACATACATTCTTGCGATTCCTGGTATTCCCGACTAAACGCTGCTGTGTTCTCAAAGTCTGTTATACAGCCATCCTCCTCTGAAAACAAAATAGTGCAATAAATATTTGTAGGTAGGTATTAAGAAAAATAAATAAAAGGCTAATATAGTATTATATTAGTAATAATTATAAATATAGTAATTTGTTTTATAATACTTATAATTATAAATTATAATATTATATTGTTACTCCTACTACTACTATTACCATTGACGTAGTAATGGAAAGTCATGGTATCCAATTTCCCTTAGCTTTTTAAATTCTTACACAAGAACACAGAATCTATACATTTTATCAACGTGTATTTTAGATTCTGAACAGAATAAGTAATACTATAATATGTTATACCATTCAGTGAAACCTCTAAATTTCGGACGTTGAAATTTGTCCGCTATTCAGAGGTATCTGTTATTTAAAGGGAGAAATTGTAATTTTATTAAACTAATTAATTAAATACTTACTACTACTACATATGGATAATATAAGATATACTTCATGTACAGGATAATAGTGTATATACATAGTAATAAAAAATAACAATAGTGTAGACTTTTATTTAGGTATTCTACAATAATTATTTACGATAAAAATGATCAATATCAATGTTAAAAAATGTCCTGCATTTAGAGGTTTTCCTATCTATAAATAGTGAAAATGTCTGTTAGCAAAAATTAACCATTGCGTACATATATAGATTACAATCCCATCTATATAAAGTGGTGGGATATATCCTATCTTCCCAACTTCTCACCTACAACAGTGGCCCACCCATAGTCTTAAACATTCGTTTAAGACTAGCCGGAGCGAGGAATGTTTTGGTTTTATAATGATGTTTGTTTTTTTTTTTATCTGTGAACAACTTTCTACCAGAAATCTTGCTCCGATTTACAAGTATAGCACTTTTTATCTTAAAGGAAATCTGACTGGAATGTTACTTTAGGTAGGTTATTTGGTGATTTTCCCATTAGTTTTTCCAATAAAAGAAAAAAAACGGTAAAATAGGTACAATATTAAACAAATACACACTAATAAAGAAAATATATAATTCACATGTAATTAATTTACCATAACATAACATGTATAGGTATATTGCTGACAAAGCAACATTAATAATCGAATTCCGTTCAGAATTATTTTTCGTTAAAAATGGCCAATGGTTAATCGTTGTGTGCAGATATACATTAAATTTCCCACTACATTCCCGACTTTTCACTCACAACAGCGGCCCACCCACGTGCGAAGTATGTCCGTTTTTTTTTCTCTGGTTTTTTCTACATTTATATTTGAATAGAATAATTATTCAAATATCCGAGGACTTACAAAGTGAAGTACGGCTTTCCGGCGACGGCTACAATAATAACATAGGCAGGTAGGTTCATTTAATACACTCACCCGTGTAGCCCACCGGACAAGGATTTGGCGGGTTGCAGTATGCCGGCAACGTAGCGTCCGTTTTCACTTCGTTTGTGTTCCTAGCCGGATTTTCCGCGTTTAGCGTCTGCGCTCCTTCGCCCGTACCGCCTATGGAGGTGTATTATGTTTTAGATAAATGAATGACAAATAAAAATCGTGGTGAATAACCATGAAAAACTCTCAAAATACCGTTCATATATTGCGTTCCCCACAGCGTGCTGTGCTGTATATACTCGTTGTCCCGAATGGACGGCATGATGTTCGTCTCGTCGACCTCGTCGTCGTAATCGGTCGCGTCCGTGGGCTCTGGTTCGGTCGTCTTCATCCGCGGATACTTGCCGTCCATTTCCGACTTGACAATGTCGTTTTCTAATTGGCTTATAACGTTCTCTAGAAGTTTACTCCGCATGTATTCAGAGTCCTCCACGGATTACAAAAATTACAAATTAAATAATAACAACACATCGGAGCATTTAGATTAATTACGTGAATATACGAGTAAGTTTCGATTGAGCACGGTAAAAAAAAATAAATATTGTGTACAACGTTGTCAGATTTTCAATAGTATGTGTGTTGTGTAGATTACTAATAGGTAGCTAGCATATTAGTCGAAAAAGATATTGCTATCGATCGATGGGTACCCACGAAAGTTGAAAATAACAGAGATGGATGAGAAACCAGAATTTTATCTAAAAAACGATTGCACTAAATTGTGATTAACTGTTATTGTATGTACCTACGCTGTAAATAAGACTTGTTCACAGTCAGTCTTTTCTGTTGTCTCGTGCTCGTGTTCCTTCAAAAATAGTGTGTATTTTGCAAATTTTACGATTTTTATGATGGAAAATAATGAAATGCGTATTATTTTATCCGAGAGAGGCAAAGAGTTGGCAAATGTTGGAGCTTTCAAGTAAAGATTTATTGGGCCGACAAAAAAGGCAATTTGTTGAAATGGTGATGTACAAAAAATTATCTGCATCAGCCTTATAAACACTCCTGAAACATGTATAAATCTTATAACTAATGGTCTTAAATGCCGGATTATTTCCAGATCAAAAAAAAAAAATTAAAAAAAAAACCATTGTACAGCAACAATCTATTCTGGGCAAGAGAAAAATATCGTACTGCAATTAAATGGACAACATAATCGTGACGCGTCATGACAGAAATTTATAAAATAAAAAGTATTTTTTAATAATAATATTCTATGGTACAAAGTGGCAACGTCACACCTATTTTCGTGCTCAATCGGGTTGTGAAAAAGGTCATTCGTGCTCAATTGGGTTCCAGCCGTAGGTATCTGTAAGCAGTAGTGTTTTCATAATATACTGTCAGATAGGCACTCCGTATACTCTCAAAAACTTAAAATTTTGTTGAAAAATCACGGGAATACTGCGTATACTCTCAAGTAACTTAAGAAAAAAAAAAGAACAAAGACGGACATCCTTCGCACGTAGGTGGACCACTACTGTAGATGAAAAGCTGGAAAGGTAGTAGAGAGCAAATTTAATGTATATCTGTTCGCAACGATTAACCATTGCTAATGGAAAAACGATTCTGAGTGGAGTTCAGTTGTTAGTGTTGCTCAACAATATATTATATACATATATATGTCATATTATGGTCATATTATATCGTAAGCTACTATTATTTAAGTGGATGAACACAGAAATGTCTTACTTTTTGACAAACACATAGGTACTTAGCAAATAAATTTAAACCAATTTTTCATCAATTAATTCGATCGATGTAGTGAAACGGTAAGAATTTATTCTAAAAGCACATTTGAATTCAGCGTGCATATGTGTATATAGTGTGTATATGAAATCGATCAGACTACTTTTTTCGATATAATTAATTTTTTTTTTTTCATAAATTAATTGGTAGATTTTCAAACCAAATTTTTGAAAATTATGGACTGAAATATACAAAAATATGACCGGGCCTATCTCATGTGCATTTTACAATGAAATCAAATAAGTTTTCAGAGTTTTTATCGATTCACACACCATTTGCACTGAAGGAGAAAAATTGGTCTAAATTCGTATGATACACATGTGTTATATAAAGGAAAGAAAATCTTTATCGCGGTATCCATTACTTTTAATAAAGTAAGAAACAAAAATGTTCTCTTTTTTTAAATATGAAAAAGTAGTGCACTACTTTTTAAAACAAGTGAATGTTATATCGCTCTACTGTTATAAAAAAAAATAGCGATGATTGTATAGAACTCCTACCTATTTTTTTTTTCCAGAAATGTAGTCATAATGGTTGTACATTACATTGAAAAAAGTGATTTCCAAACAATGGAAAATACTGAATCATAGGAATTTACTGCGATATATACGTACATATATTGGTTATCCGAGGAGTAGCTTATGAGCGTTAGAACAATATTGCCGCGTAAGCCGGAATCCCGAGTTTAATTCGCGATCCGATACCTTACTTTTGTGTCTGTATTGTTATATATATATATATAATATATACTCTATATTGGTACAACCGAAAAGTTTTAATGAACAAAAGTCAAAAGAATATTATTAAATATTTAAAAGGAGAAAACCAAGTCGAGATATTAAGAATTTAAAACCGTCTAAGAAAACGGAGAACGAGAATAAATATAAAATGAGTGATGTGAATTGATTTTTTTTTTTTTTTAATCTATGTTCTGCAATAAACGCCAGCCACGCCGCCGCGAATATGTTCACAGTTATTTCATTTGAACAATATTGTGAATTACAAAAATATATAATTCAGTCTTTGATAAATCAATGCATATTCAGACGTAATCTGTTTTGAATTTTAAACGTTATTATGCAGTGTAGTATAAAAATACATTTTTAAATATCTGTACAAAGATAAGAGATAATTGCTAGAATAATTGTCTAGAAGAGGATTGAAGATAAAAACCAACTTAATTATTTAGATAAAGGCTAATAAACGGGCACTATTGATTATCATTCATTACCTATCATCGCACCAAATACCTACTAAAAATATAGGTAATACAAATGTGTAAGTAGGTATCGGCTAGATATGAATTATATGACGTAAATCTAAATTTCAAAAGGGCTGTTGTAGAAATCGACACACCGCAGACTGATTTTACGAATGGAAAATGTCAATCAACGTTACAAAAATCGCATCCATTACGTTTTCCATCAAATCCGTTACCTTTACTACATCGCGACAACTCTCCGATCCAATGGTCAAACTTTAAACTTCAATTTCACAAAACACATCAATGTTGTTTCTATCAAAGCCGTAATCTTATAAAACAATATTTTCCCACTCATTAACACTAAAATATTTTGTCTACCAAATAGAAAACCCCACATTTTTTTTACTCTATCCGCTCGATACTCATCTCTATGGTCGTCCAACAAGGCAACAAACAATGACAGACATTTGAAGAAACTCGAACGTATTCGATATGCATATTACTAAAATACAATACGAATACATATCAGTATAAATATTTGTTATTTAGACATTTTTGTTATTTGGAAATTGTAGATTTGTCAAAATATTTGTGTAACAATGAATCTATTTCTAAGGAAAATTAAACATTTAAAATTTCATGGCGAGATTTTCATTATTTTATTTCATTTTAGATCTCTAGGTATTTTTTTTTTTTTTTATGTTTTGCATCTGTGTACATGATTTTAACGAAAAGAAAAAAAATCCATACTTTTCAATAATAATCGATATTAGCGAAATTTAAATATAAAAATGTTTAACATAAATAATGATATACGTCGCCATCCTTAATCATATCTATTCTCTATTCATATATTCATATAATCCTATTAACAATACAAACAAATTATATAAATTATAGAATAATTAAAAGATTTGAAACTACATAAATCGAACGTATTATTTAATTAAATTTAATAAATAAACTTTAGATAGGTAACGTAAGTTGATAGGTAGAAATAATGAAAAGAAATACGATTTGAATATCTGAATCTTTGAGCCATTTAATTGAATCCATGGTATAACTTTATTGAGTTCTGCTATAGTCCTCTTGGGAATGATCTGATAGGACATTTATCGACGAAAGTATTTTGAGGATTGAATTTGGTGCCTGCAGTCACCATATTTATTAAAGAATGGACTAATTGTAACGTTTCATTGTGCGACTGATGTAAATAACTTAATAATTAATTTATAAAACCATAATTAACATTAATTATATATTTTACCCTATTATATATAAATACGATTTAAAAAGATTTATCTAAATAAAAGATGACTCGCGTATGTATATTAGCTAGATAACAGATCAAAATAAACTATTAATCGTTTATCTGCATAAGGTAAAAAATACAAATATACCTATGTTTCGTTCAAACACAACACTAGTTTGAAAAACATAATTCTAATTTAATTAATTTTTATTTTCAATCTAAGAATATCTTTTAAATATAAAAGTTAAAAGTTAGTTAAAAAAGTTTTATAGTTTTTAAGTGTCAAAGTTAGACAACATAAATATATGGTTAAAACAACGGTACCTAATCAAAGTATAATAATAATAATATTATTATTATTTATGCGACATAAGTGTTATGTTGTGTGTAAATTATTGTAGGTTAGATTATTTATGAAAGTTTTGATTGGGGGTTTATGTTTCAGATTTAATTGAGTAAATTCGAAATATCAATATATATAATTACCAAGATTGAAAAAAAAAATCTATTAATAACAGTAATTACTCATAAAAGTTTACAAATGGCTGCAGCTTACACTCCATTACAAAATGTCTACGATATTTCATCGGCGGATAATCAGAATTTATTTCGATAAAAGGTTTGCTTGGAGTTATTGTTTTATTGACAACAGCAGTTAAAGTGACAAGGGGAAATCGGTCGGATTCCATATTAGCTCTAATCTCTATACATTTGTAACTGACATAATATTTAATTTACCAACAGTGCACATTTATTTATTATTATATTAATACAGGGCGATCAATCCTCGATAAGACACTCATTATCTCGGAAAGTATTTTTTTAATTTTTTTTTTTATTTGAACTATTTAAATGAAATGTGACATAATGACGTTATTTTTTGTCACCATACTTTTATTGATGAAATCACTGCCCGCATTTGATTTTCAAATAGCAATCTATATAACAAATCCCGTAAATACGTGGAGTTTTAGTTTAAACACGTTTTAGTGTTGACATTTTTAATTCCCGTCAACCCGTTTACTAAATATTCCACTTTTAAGTTTGGGGTAGCGGATAGTAGTTGAAAACTATTTAAACACCCCGCCGCGTCGCCATATGCATAATGCTCGTTATGAACTAAAACTTAATGTAATCGTGGAATTTTGAATATAGGTTACTATTTGAAAATCAAAAGTGGATAGTGCTTCCAAGCCCGAAAATAAGAGTAACAAAACTATGGGAATTTTAAAATGTTTCTTAAATGGTAAAAAAAAAATAAAAATTCTGAGACAATGAGTCGTTCTGATCCTGTATATTATATAATTTTCGACTCAATTTTTCCGACCTATAACAATATATCCGGGAGGCAGGATTATCGAAGTTCAAGCCTTTTAAATAAAAATTACATATTTTATTGATATCAAAGCTACCAAATAATACCTATAAGCGCCGAATTCGGGGTACAGGTCGAGCGACGGCCCGACCAAATTGTTAGGTGGTAGTCGAGTGGATGATGCTAGTAGTGAGAAATATACATAGTATAATGAGTAGTAATAGTAGAAAATATAACTACACAAAATAGCACTTTATGAAATATATAATATTCCGCTCAAAGAAGACCAGTATTATAATAATAATACAGTATTGCTTTGTTTGCCCGAGTATTAATATAAACTACTTCGGCGCCACTTTAGGCACCTACTTAACTTAATATTATAGTCAGTAGTAGAGGTATCCAGAGGCGTCTGGATCCCCCTACTCTAGACGCCGATATAGTTTCAATAAAATGTCGTCCAATAAAGATGCATTTTAAATACGAGCGCATATGATTTTTCAGAGCCCCTTCCAGAAAATTGTTGAAAATCCGCTATTGATAATATAGTTATAGAACCACAATAAAATATTGAAAATCGATACTGTTACTACGGATAGGTTAGGTTAGGTTGATAATGCGGTAATAATGTTCGTCGTTTTTTCTCCAGTGGAGAAAAATCAATACCTTGAAAGGTTTTCTCACAAAAACAACCAGAAATAGGCAACATCACAGAAGTACCATCCATGTTAAAAGATCAAGAGATGTGTTATAGGTTGGTATTTTTGTACATAATATTGGTACAAGGTTTTTTTTTTTTTTTTTAATATACCTATAGACAAAAATAAAAAAAAACTTTATTGGTAAGTACATAAAATGTGAGTTCAATCGAAGTCGATCATGTGTTTACCTTTTTAGATTCTAAGCGTAAAGAAGAATGTATTATAGTTTTTTTATTTTTCTGTAGGTAAACAACTTTTCTATTAATTGAAATTATGGTTTGATCATCAAATGTATAGTATTCGTTCTTGAAGAAATTATTGTTTATTTCTGATTAGTACATTAGGGGTGGGATTTCTTGATTTTCCGCGCGTGTTGTTTTTATAAAATAGGAACATGTATAATATTTAATTACGATTTTCGGTATTGCGGTATCAGATTATTTTTATTAGTTGTTATTTTTAGTAACTAGTATATATTTTTTATTTACATTTTACATTTTTTTTTTTTTTTTTATAAAACATTAAATTCACGGTTTTGCAATAAAACGTTTGTATTTTAAATAGTCCTCCTCCCTCCTTTGACTATAATTTATTTTCCTCATATTTTTCTATTCATTTTTGAGGTTGAACCGACTGAGACATTTAGTGTTTTCTACCATTTGTTGATATTCAAATGGTATAGACATATCATATTATTATGTTTGCAATAACTGATATGTATATAATATTTATTTCAATTTTTTTTTTTTTTTTTAATAGAATATTGACGTGTAACGCACTTTATTAAATGCCACTCGGAAAATTGCACAACGTTTTATGAATACTATAATATACGGTACATTTCACCGAAATATGCGTGTAGGTAGGTACTAAACTTTTCACGTGAATCTGTCTAAATAAATCCCACTAATCTCAGGACTCTGAGTAATCCGGCCAGAATTCTATATAACGTATGTGACTGCAGGGCGGGCACTGGGCAGCTGTTCGCGGACGTTTTAAAACCCTCCGTCGCGATAAACTATATTACATTGCATAATAACGTTAAGGGGATTTTAAATAAAAATAAAAATAAACTATTTATTAATAATAACTACAATATTAATGCCTGATATTATTATTAGTGTTATTATTTTATCAACAAATACGAGACAGCACCGACCGCAGCGTACCATACTGTACAATGTTCCTAATTGTTTTTTGATGACTTCGGTGATGGACACCGTAAAATAATAGAGGAACCGACATCGTTTTCGGTGTTTGCATGGGGCACAGGATCCGCCACAGTTTTTATTGAACACAAAATAGGAGTTTGGTAATGATATAGGTACTCGGTGAAAAATTACAGCGAATCCACGAGAATAAAATATAATATAAATAGGTCATCTAGACTATATGAACAATATAATAATATTACAATCCGTGTGTCACGTCACTATAATAACATTATTACTTATATTATATCTTAACGGTGTTCCTTTAATAATATCTCCACACGTATAGGTCGACCTATCGATAATATTTTATTAGAACTTGTAATAAGAATCGCCCCGAATTTCTGAAGATAATTGGGTTAGGTTAGGGACGTACGCGTATAAGTATATATTAGGTAAATATAAGTAAGTGTTGCATAGGTATATTTTCTCGGGTCGTAAATTCGTTTACCACTCACCTACACCCCCAGTTGTACGCACGTGACCGACCGTGTGCGAATACAGAAAGTTACATCAGACTGCTAAGCAAGTATACTGCATTTAATGCATTTCGATATTTTTTTTTCCAAATGAAACAATTCGAATTCTAAGCAATATTAAAAAATTAAATGTGGTTTTGCAATATTATAATAATCAAAACTTAATTTTTTTTTTTTTTTGATATTTACTGTACACGTTAATAATTATAATTTATAATGTATTGTAAATGTATATAATTTTATTGAACTGTTGTAGAGAAAAATATTGCCTTTTGTTTATTTTAAATAATATGTGGGACGTATTCCTATTTCAGACAGTTAATCACTCGAACTTAAATCAATAAATAGGCTTGTCTACGGTGGTGATGGTGCAATACGATAAGGTAGCAGCGCCACGTTAAAACGTGCAAGTGGTGCAAGCGCCAATAACTTTGCACGGACCGATTTACGCCACTGATACAGGGGTAGATGCCATATTTCGCGTGACGGCCGTACAATACTTACCGTAAGTTGTACACGTCTACAAATAATTATGTTTAGTAGTATACTTATTACATGAGCACTTACTTTTATAATTCCCGAGTAAGTGCCGAACGCGATGACGCAGACGGGCGCCAAAGCGATGCACAGAATGACAACGTTCGTCGCCATAACGATGGAGTTTTTCGTACGCCTGACGGACAAGAAGAAAATATGTTATAATTTATACAAATATCTAAACTAAAAACAATTATAAATATAGGTAATCTCGTGTAATACGGTTATTATATTATACGGTCAGTGTATTGTAACATATGATACTCTTCGGGACAGCTCGCGATATTTTTAACAAAATTTATAATTATTTTTTCACTATTAGAATACGATTGAACGACACTCCGAAACGGATTAATTAAAATACAAAAGTGTTCTGTACGAAGCATATAATTTCTTTTATTATAATTTAGAGTGTTTGGCACCCGCAGCCGGTAGGTAATGAACGCGAACGACGAACGGCCGCTAGCCAGACGCGTATAAAAAAAAAAAAAAAAACCCGTCGTCAGCATAGTTATTATTATTAATTATAAAATAATTTATTTGAATATTTTTTACCTTTTTCAACGATTCGACCCGCATAAAATACGACGTACGACTCTCCGGTTCCACAGGTACCACGACGACGCGTCGACGGGGGCGAGTCGTGTGGCTGGCGGATCGATAGGCGCGGCCGTCGATGTTGTGCAGTCGCGTATAATGACGCGGGGCGGCGCGACGTATAATAGTCGGTGGCGGAAATGACGTACAGCGCGCGCCACACCGGTGGCGGAAAACCGTACCACTGTATATTATTGTAATACCTACTACAATATCATTTTACGATGGTACACAGTCCAGAGGCTAAAATGTATACTTTTTCGTACTGCACCACTCTACATCAAACCATTATATATAATGGATGTAATCAGGCCCCCGATCCCCCTCGAAATGGAATCTTTTCAGTTTTTGATGGGGGGAGGAGGGTGGAATTTTTGATCAGCACATCAACGAAAAAATGACCTCTCAAATTAATCTCAAATTACATTTTTCTCTATACATTATCATAATATATAAGGACAAATAGCTCTAAAAATCTAAAAAAAGATCGGATTCTAAATTAATATAGTACCTATCTTAAAGATGTTATTTTAGATTTTCTCAGAGGAACTAAATTATAATATTTTTTCAATTTAGTTTAATTTTTTATAAATTAACTCAAAACAATTTAAAAAAAAAACATAACTTATACAATCTATACTCTAATATAACTTATACTCATCATGAATATAATAAATATTAATTACAGATATTATGATCAGTGTTGATTCTTTATTTAATAATGCATTACCTATGAATTAAACACCGATAATAAAAGTATCTTTAATCTATTCTGTTCCTTCGTCATTTATTAAATAATATGTGATAACTGTCAATATTTTACGAGTCAACTTGCTACTATTTAAAATTTTAACAAAGGTACATTTCAGAATTTTTTTCTCTAAAAATAATTAAATAAATAAATTAATTAATAAATCAATTAAATAATTTGTTCAAAGTGCAAAAAAAAGTAAAATTAAAATCTAATACAAATAAATATCATATTATAGCGGCTACACACTTTTTAATTTCGTACTGCGTATCTAAAATTTCGTATTACACAAAGTGTGTCGTACTACACACACGATTTTAGTCCCTGCTATACATCTATAACTAATCGATTACAATAATATCATAGTAGGTATATAACGTTCGAATTGGAAATAAATTAAAAGGAAGACACAATATTCTAAAACAAATGTGCGTACATCAAGATTTAATAACTTTTAATTCACAGCCAATAATATATAAAATATATAATGGTCACTCAGAGCCAGGGGGATTGTAAACGTTCGAACTTGGAAATTTAGATTAGATAGATATACTGTGATAAAAATTCAACGGTATAATTTAATTTTAAATTTGGAAAACGTACAACTTCTTAGTTTTTTTACATACATATATATTTTTTTTAATACGAGATTACCGTTATACTATTATCGTCAAATTTTTTATTTATCAATTATTAATAAAAGATACAAAAATGGTTGGTTGTTGGTTTTCTACTTAGATCATATACTAGACATATCTAAAGTTTTCTACTAAAATAAGCAATCTGTAGTAATCCCGAAATCGAAAACTATATAATTCCATATTTGTATACAAATCATATATTAATTATATATTTTTATTGATAGACATACGAATATATTATGGTCGTATTAAAAATTATGATTGGTACGAATATAAATGGAGCTTTAACTTTCCTCGAAAGACAGATGGAAAAATAGTGGTGGCGATAATTTTATCCATCCGTGAATACATTATTTGATGTTTTCTTTACAAACTTGGAAACGAAATTTTCAGTTTAAGAGAAAATTAATGATAATATACGTGAATTCATTGACTTCCTAATGATTATAAAAATAATGTATTAATACCAAATACCTAACACGGGCGTGTTTAGTTTTTCGTGATTGGAGGAGCTAACATTAATATGATGTGGTGAGCATGTGTCTTCAAATTTTAAAAAGAATAGGTACTTCTGGAATTATATGAAAAAGTAAATGTGCTATAGACTTATAGTTACTTGTTCCTATATACTTACGACTATTTGTGTCAATTTTAGGACTAGGTGCACACACCAATAACTATACATAATGTGGTACGAAACCGTAATATTAATGCAGTGTGACAGTGACGCATTGATGCGCCATGGCGATGGCGTGGCGTAGGTACCTATACGAGTTTCCTCGTACAAAAAAATTTTTAAAAAAAATGCGGTTATGCAAATATTTCAAAAATGACCACAATCCACCCAAAACGAAAACATCATTAACGACTACTATGTGTGGTACTGTGGTGCACCATTTTCCGCACTATCTCCATACTGCATTGATGTTATCATTCACATACAAATTCTTAATACAGAACTACCTATTGTGGAATATAATTTTGTTTTACGTGTGGGCGTTCAGCAAAAACACCACCTCCACACTGTTTTGGTGTTCGTTTGGCATAAAAGCTGTTATCTAGTGACACAAAAGTTGGACAATAGTCTGTAAAAAAACCTAAGCCTAGGTACGTCTTGAACTGGACCTGAAAACAGATAAGGTAATCAGTGATTTGTGCTTATGCAGTGTGTTTCACTCAAATGGTAACATGAAATATTTTTGTTCAGTGATCTTGGATTGAAATGGGGTTTTCAAGAGAAGATAGGAAATACTGAAATACACATTTTGTATGGATTTTAAAATTTCTTATCCTCTCAGTGTGCGTATGCGCAATAAAACTTGTATTTTTTTAAAATGGAAGGAAGGGTGAGTGTTTTCTGGTCTCATTATACAGTCGATAGAATTATTTTGACTGTAATTAGAGCGTTTAGGTAACTGAGTAAACTGAGGAATATAGCGAGTTTGACGTCGAGGAACTCGACATTTGATGAGGCAAAGGAGCGATGGAGCACCAGCCGAACCGCCAATAAGATTTTGGAAGAATTTTATGTTGTTGCCTATTCCTCTATTAGCTAGTGTTGATGGACCAGCAGAAGAGCAGCAGAACAGTCGTGCAACGGTTGAGGAATATTTAAAACATAGCCGACACGGGACGATAAACGTCTGAAACGTTATGAAATTAATAAAATAATATGTATATTATATATTCATTACCGTGAAATGTCTTATTAAAAAAACGAGTATCGCATTTACGTCTCTGGCCTCTGCCATAGTGTGTACATTTAATATATATATTCACGACGACGACGATGAAAATATTATAATAATATAACGCTGATGTATAGTCTGTATACACAAACACTATATTGGGTATTATATTGGTACACCATACATCATACATCACAATATTATTCCAGTAAACACGGCACAACTACCTATACTATACGAATATTACGATATTCGACAAGCACAATATTTGATTTATAAATTATGATGTACTTTTATCTAGTATATTGTAGGGTACCTACGCCCAGTACCCCCCATATTATTGTGTACTCGGATATTATACCTATCACGCTATAGCGTGTGCGAAATTAATTGAACCACGCCGAATAATATATTTTATTTAAACGTACTTCCTGTTAGTAAATTATTTTATTTTATTTTATTAATTAAAATATTACTTCCTTAATGCACCGATTAAATCCAAAACGAAATGAAAAATGGTCGCTTAATATTTATTGATTGGAGCAAGATTTCTGGTACCTATCTATCTAGAAAAGTTGTTTACAGACAGAAAAAAATCTTTAAAAAAAAAAAAACGTACAACAAAATTAATAAATTTTCGGAATCTAAAATAGAATTATAATTATCATGTTTCAATGTTGTTAAGTACCTACCTTGTACGTATGAAAAAAAAAAAAAATGATCATAGTTCCCACAACTGTTGGTATAATCAAAAATCTCAACTTTATTATAATTTAATCGAGGCAATGTGGTATTCGAGTGTTCCTCATATCGGTCGGTTGCTAAGTCCGACGGAACAAATGTTTTTGAAATAAATGGCAAAATGTGGAACAAAGTCAGTCGGAACAAAAGTGGCTGTGATACAAGTATTTTGTGAAACAAACGGGTTACACCCGTGTTATCTATGTTTACTCACGGCCCACGTTTTTAGGCATACATTTTTCGCGACCCACGACCGCACAACTAAACAGCAAAACTGCGTTTGTAGAAAAACAAAAAAAAATCTAAAATTACTTAATACTTTGTACTAGTACTATCATGACTGAATAAATAAAAACTACATTGTTGATGAAACGAACGGGGTACAATTTTTTAACGGACACATAAATATGACTGGAATAATAACGCGACTAACATTTATAATAATCCGTCTTTAAAAACGGCAACAACATCGATAATGTTTGTAGATTATGGGACCATTTAACGATAACAGTACAATGTATTAATTTCATTGTTAGCACGGTTTACTCGTAAATCATCATATTCAATGTAAATACTGCGTAGAATCATACCGACATATGAAACATACACTGTGATTTGATATCCATTATTCTATTATATTGTAGAATATAAATTATATGGTGTTGTTGATACATAATATATCACAATAATTTTTTAAACTGTATTTTCGTTTATTAATATTCTAAATTTAATAATTACATTTTTAACACCTTATATAATTGTATAAACTTAATTTTTATTTTAAAAAGAAACCTTATCATCGTGACCCAATTTAAAAGCTTACGCGACCCAAAAGTGGGTCACAAGAGATACTAACAGAGATAGACACCAAATGATTGCATACCGGGCATGGGAAGATGGAGGACGCTTTTCGTTGACTGAACGACTGTAAATTATCGTGTACACCATAAAAGCACGATCCACTTATTAGCACAATATACAAATCACATACAATTATTCACAGTAAAACCGTTGATTATGACGTGACATGTGTACAGTAAACGTACGGTAATTTGCATTAGCGTATTATTGTAAAATTGGTGCACTTGGTGTCAAGGCGGGCTACATCACTGCGAGTTTCGTGTACATTAATATAAGGTCTATGATGCGTTAACTAAACAAAACCACTGTCCCGTGTTATCGTTTGTAGTTTTTGCTGTTATCAATTATTATCAATCGCGAAGTTTGTGTATTTTTAAATTTTTAAACATTTTGAGCTAAACAAATTCGATTTTGTATTATATATTTCAAATAAGACAATCAATTTTTTTTTCAAACATGAAAGTCGTTGTTCAACGTGTTTTAAGAGCCAAAGTTTCAGGTAATTATAGGCATTGATGTAAACATAATATTATTTATACAATGAATTTAAAATGTTTTTTTTATTAAAATCATTAAATTTGGTTATTATATAAATGTACAACTACAATATTTTAAACAAAAAAAATTAACAAACCTAGATTCATTATATTATGGTTTAGTTATTTCAAGATATTTGTGTCATGAATAATGCTTGTTTAATATTTCAAAACTATTTGTATTTATAAGTATTATAAATTATTTATTAGGTATTTTATTAAAGTAAGCATCTGTTAATCCTAAGGTCTTGTTTGTTATTTGTTAATACCTCGACTGTCTATTTGTAAATACAGAATACCTACAGTAAAAAAAAATGAAAATTGGTATTTACTGTGTTTTACAAATAGACAGCAGACCTGGGTAAAAAATGTTAGTTTATATCTCATTTGAGTTTTAAATTTTAAATTAACCTAAAAATAGAAAACTATGTTTATTATTAATTGAAATAAATAATATTATATTTGATAGGTACGTTTATAAAATATTATATTTTTTTTAGTGGATGGTTTTGAAATAAATTCGATTTCTAAAGGTTTGTGTTTGTTAGTTGGTTTTCAGAAAACTGATGGAAAAAATGATGTTGATGCCATGTAAGAAAGTAAATACAATTCACATTTTAATATTTTGAATAATTAATATATCCAATTATAAATAGTAGGTAGTCTTAGGGCTAGTTGCATACATTTTCTGTAGTTACTTATAGAAACATCCCTCGCAGATCTGTAAATAACATTAGGTGTTACTATAGCGCTTAATAATACTTAATGTATTATAAATTATCACTTATTTCGGAACAATAACTTATAGGTCCAATTTTGTACCTATAACATTTACTATGTTATTAATATTATAATATTTCAGACATTTAATAATTTAAATAAATATTTGGTGTGAATGATTTTTTTTTATTTTATCAGTTGTTATTGTTTAGCGATAGCAAATAAATTTGGTTTAATTTATCCACAAGTTATCATACTTAATATTAAATTACAATTTACAAATTCTTTTATGCAACAATTTTTATATAGTACGAAGCCATTACGATTTTACAGAACCTAAAGTTTCAGACATCTATTGTATAATATATTTACTAATGTGTTTTTATACAACCCGGCCTAAGTATTAGTTTTAGCTTCTTTACTTATTGATCATCACTCATAATACTATCTAGTAGCCAAAATTCTAAGGTTGTGATTTATTTTTTGTTATTATGCAAACATTTTTTTTTTCTCGGTAACTTGAACTTTAAAAGAAAAAAAATAAGTAAATCTATAGTATTTACTTGTAATATTACATAATATGGTTCAATTATTTATAAAATTAATTAAAAATAATGAATTCATTTTATTAGGGTATTAACTATTTAGTGTTTGTATACTTAGTACTTGTTATTTGGATGAAAAAAATATAATGTTTTATATAATTGTTATTTATATCATGTATTATTACAGGGTACAGAAAATATTAAAGCTGCGTCTTTTTGATGATGGGGAAAAAAAATGGCATTGTAATGTGTCTGACATGAATTATGAAATTTTATCAATTAGTCAATTTACATTGTGTTATAAGCTCAAAGGTAACAAGTTAGATTTTCATATGGCAATGCCCGGAGATCTTGCCCTGCAAAATTATCAATATTTTTTAAATTCTTTACGTAAACATTATGATGAAAGTAAAGTTAAAGGTAATATTAGTAACTGATATTATAACTATATTTTATTTGATACTTTAAAATCTTCCTGTGGGAGGTGATTAGAATACTCCCATGTTAAAAGTGGGACGTACAATTGAAAAATATTGTACAAACTTAAAATTAAATAGTGTAGCCTTCCTTATATTGATATTAGACTTAAAAAAAAAAACCTAAAACAGTGCTTGATTATTTAAGAGACTAGCATCATCATTGAACTGAACTTAAAAAAAATGTTTTTGAACCAGAATGGGCTTTTTAAAAGAATTTTTTTCAGGTTGGGTTAGTGTTTTTTTTATAAAATATTTTGTATTGGGCTTAAAATAAATTATTGAACTGGACTAGACCAAACATTGATGATCCTTGCAGGTCAATAATGCTTAGGTAGATAAGAGGAGTGATGAAAGAAAACTAGGAATGAGTACATAAGAGGTAGCTTAAGCGTGGCTTTCATAGTTGACAAAATAATAAAATAAGACTGAGATTGTTTGGGCATATTATGAGAAGAAAGCAATCAGAAGCAACAAGAATTATAATGCAAATAAATGCAGGAGGAAAGAGAGGAAAATAAGACCAAAAGAGAGGTGGTTGGATGCTATTATGAATGATATGAGGACAGTCAGTGTATGCGAGGTGTATAATTGTTGTTGGGATGAAAGCAAAGAAAAAGATGTAGAATATTGTATATTTTAAAATAAAAATTACCAAGACTACAAAACAAATTATAAGTGATAGTGAGTCACTTATCCATATTGTATATTATATAATTTTTAACTATTACACATTCATTTCATTTAATTTTGTATAATAATTACTTTAGATGGAGCATTTGGGAAAAATATGGAAGTTGAAATAGTGAATGATGGACCTGTGACTGTACAGTTAGAATTTCCTAATCCTGAACATCGTTCTAAAGAAAAGTCTAACAATGATAACAATGTTGATTAAAATTACAAATTAAATTAATTTGTTTATTTTTTTTTTTATGTTATGTTTAATTATGTTTATAGTGCATAAATAATACACATGTTATTAGGCATAATAAAGTAAATGTTATAGTTTAAGAGAACATCATTCCCATATTTACCTCATATATCTCATATATCTCCATGAATAAAGCACAGGAAAATAATTCTTAGAAGTGATTTTATGGTGGAACATAATAATTGATTTCTAAAATATTTTTGTTTCTTCTGAAAGTAGAAGTTTTAAAATCCCATTTTTACCTGTTACCTAACTGATGTGATTTAGCCCAGCAAATTGGGTTTACTGTTGATTAAAAGTACAACATTAACTTGCACTTTAATTGACTTCTTCCACCAGTACTTTTAACACATGTTGGGCTAGGATTCATTCAGTGTTTTTTACTAAATTTCCCTATTTTTACTTTCCTCAATTTTACATATTTCGGTAGAAAATATTCTTAGAAAAGTTTTAAAAGTAAAATATTTTAGTATGAAAGTAATTCATTTGAAAATAGAATTCTAAAAAAGTTTTTTGTTTGAAGTTATTTACAAAAATTAATTTGTTGGATAATAATAATTTACATGAAACGCATTTTGTTGGAAAATTAGTTGTACCTAATTAACTATAAATAGATCTTGATGTAGAAAAAGTAAATCACAATTGTAGATAATACTTCCAGTGTACCTACTCTTTAATTTATTACGAAGATACAAATTATAAAAATATGTGAGTATCACTAGCGATAACTACCAAACAGCTTTGTGTGTTTTGCATATCATAGGTTGACACAACAAGGAGACTAAATAATAATAATCTTTTCTTGTTGTAATTATTATTAATTAGAAGCTAAATTTGATCTGAAGAGAAAAGAGAAAAATCTATGCCGGCATGTCGTTATGGTTCTGTTATTAACAGATAAGATGAGATAACATTATTATCACCTTTGTATATATTTTGTACCGTAGTAGCACAGTTGTCCGCAACACGGTTCAAACAAAAACAATGTCTATCAAAAGTCAAAATACGTACTAAATATTTCTCTACTAAAATATAGTTCGAAGTAAATGTTTTTCGGAGTAATTATTTTTTAGCAGCGATTTTTTTCTGATTATATATCATTACAATAAAATATTTTCGTACCTACTTTAAATACGTCCCCGCTAAAAATCTGTAAATGATAGGTATCTGATAAGAGTTAAATATTTAAAAATAATAATTAAGGACTATCGTGTTGTGTTAACTATTGTGTTGGTATGTAACCAATGAAATTGACAAACAGGCTAATCAATCATTAGGTATTTAATGTTATTTGATAAAAAAAAGTAAACGTTGAAAACAAATTGTAATTCGAGATTAATTAATTTGTTGAACAGGGATTACTGTAACCACTGAATTAATAAATACATCATTTCGACTATATTAATCGTTTTGTGTACGTGTTTGTACTACTTCCTAAAACCTAAGATTTGGTAAAAATTACTATAACAGCTGCTGTTTTCTTGAGGTGAAATGGTAAGTAAATATTTACATATTATGTTATTTTATTTTTTAATTTTGACTTTTACTAAGGATGTTTGTGGTAATTATATACCTATATTCATTTTGAATCATTTTCATTGAAATAATGCGTATTAGGTATAATATTTTAAGATTTTCAATATGGTAGAAAATGGCCAATTACTGAGTAGTATAAATGTACAATATCAGAGGTGGTTGGATAAATAAAATTAATTTGTGTTTTACTATTGACACATTGACAGATACTTGTAATATAATTTTTACTGTTATAGGTATTAGTAGTGCTATATCTACATACAAAAACTATGTACATTGTCAGTGTGGACTGTTGTAATGTAGCAGTCCACTGTTTTCTATGATTTGATACCATTGAAAAGATTACTGCTTCAGCAGTGTTGATGTAATATGACATTTTACATATTACTACTATAGCAATAATGTCTGTCAATGTGTTAATTTAAAACTGTATTAATCTCATCTTAACTACACTCATTTATTACCCTATATTTCTATTTACTGCACAACATATTGTACAATAGTATGGCATGCATTGTTGGTTTCACCATGTTTCATATTATGTTACACAAATTTGACTTTATATTCATGAAAAAATATTTCCGTACTTCTCTACTTTACCAGCTTTATCCTCATCCATTGTAATTGTTGTATAAGTACTCTTGTTTTATTTCTATTTATCAAATATTCATATTTAATTCTTCCTAGTGAAATTACATTACTATAGAACAATATGATATATTATTAGTACCTATTATGTATACTTCGAAAAAATTTAAATCTCAAGTGACTTGAACTTATGTTTAAAATGATTTATACTTCGGTACAATTTGGATACATTTTTAATAATGCCTGGGCATAAATTATTATTAATAAATACTTATAACCTTAGTACTGAAGAAGGGATCAATACTATCTACACCTACACAATGAATAAACACCTTGAAAATTATATAGTTCTATTAACTCGATAAAAAATATTTATGAACTTACAGCAATTTACTATTTCACTATTTTATATATTTACAGGGTACTAAAGTGTGTGATATTGGAGACGATGTTAAAGAAACTTTAAGAAAATTTCGGTTTCGTAAAGCAACAACAAATGCTGCACTTATAAGTAACTAATACTAACTAACATCTATATTTGTTTAAAATTGAATTATTTGTGTTGTATTTAAATAGTGAAAGTAGATAGAGAAAAACAGCAAGTTTGTGTCGACGAAATGTTAGATGATGTTACCCTTGAAGAATTAAGAGAAATTTTACCTGGTCATCAGCCACGTTATGTTATTTATTGCTGTAAGATGGAACATGGAGATGGACGTGTGTCATTTCCAATGTGTTTTATTTACTTCACTCCTAGAGGTTTTGTTTATTAATAATGTATCCCATTACATATATTAATTTGAATAATATTTTTTTAGATAGCCATATGGAATTACAAATAATGTATGCAGGTACGAAAATGGCATTACAACGTGAAGCCAATTTAACCAGGGTATATGAAGTAAGAGAATTGGACGAAATGACAGATGAGTGGCTGCAAGACTGTGTGATGGGAAAGTAATATTTTAAAATCTATTTTTAAAATACTTACCATGACCCTTGTATACGATTAAAAAAACCATCATTAGAAATTATTTCCTAACTTATACAAGTCCATATTTTATTTAGTAACACACACTTTCCGTAGTTAAAATAGATTTATTATTTTTATTGTTAACTTGCCACCAAATATTTTATGTATTCAATTTTTCACTACCATTTTATTTGTTTTTATAATTATTTGACACTAATAGTAAAGCCCTCTTGACCATTCCTTTTAACTTTGTAAGTGTGTGTGCCATCTTAAATTATTTTTTTATAATAACACGATAATTAAAATTATCTTACCCAAAATTGAACTGTACACATTTTTTTATACATGAATTAATAACATAAGTTTTTAAATTTGTGAATTATTTTTATAATTGATATATGTATGCATAAGGTGAAAATTGCATACATTATAAAAAGAAACTTAGACCATTGAGAATAACTAAGTGATTCTATATTTTAGAAGACATATAATATTATTTAATGTTATATTAATTTATGTTTATAGATACTATATATAATAATTTAAATATGATGTTATTCATTTTTATATATTATTAATATATTTTTCAAGTTTATTAGTTTATATATTTTGATAACAAAATGTATTTTTAATATTACACTTTGTTTATAAGATCTTCATATTATAATAAGTTTTTTTTTTTTTTTTTTGTAATAAATCATTAAATGTGTTTTTGAAATAATTTTTACTTAATACATATTTTGTATTATTTTTACTCTTCAAAACACCATCCTAAACAGATTCATGATTAAAATTACTAAAATGAATAATAATTCTTGGTTAATAAGAAAAACTTAAATTAGTAAATTTGAAATGTAATTAAATATTTTGCATATTATGTATATTTTCAATGATCAATCCATTTTAGGTTGTTAATGGTATTGGTATTTTTTGTTTAAAGAGATCAGCTAACAAAGAAAAAAGTGAAATTTAATTACAAAAATGGTGTAATAATTGAAATTTGAAACACCCTTAAATGATAGCACCATGCATATACAAAATTTAATCTAGCTTCATTTGAGTTTCATTGTACACGTGTTTAAAGCTAAAAAACCGTTCTACTACAATAATATGGTGAAGTTCAATCCAACTTTGACTTAAGAACCGGTTATAAAATCATTATTATTCCGAAGTTTGAACTCATTTTTTTGTCCAGGTGTCACTAAAAATGTAAAAAATTAGCGAGAAAAAATATTTGTACGTATTCTCACAATTACAACATACAATTTAGGAATTCTTTAATTTAATGCTTATAAGTATGAATTAATTACTATTAGAGTGTAAAAACATAATAAAATTAAAGCACTTAATACTGTATTTATTAATTAGAGTAATTATACTAAAACATTTGTTTACAGTGTAATTTACTAATATTATTCTGGTCAGTGGTACCACCAGGATTTTGCTAAGGAAGGGAGGTCCAAAAATATAATTATTTTAACTTCTCGGTTAGAAAGAATAACAAGCGAAAAAAATACTGAACAGAATATAAGAAAATCCAGAAATTTAGCATAGTATAAGTCAGAAGTGATAACTGGGCATTGATTGCACCACTATAGCTTTATGATAAGTGTCATAGAAAGTGACATGAAAGGCCATAGAAGAAGAAAGCCAAGGATAGAATTTATGATAGACCTAACTTACAAGACGGATTTATGGAGAACTACAAAAAATTAATAAAATAATTGAAGAAGAACTTTTTGATCAGAATCAGCATTTGATTTTCTTCTTTTTGGCACAAGAGCCGAATTGTCCCGATATTATGTTCTTTACCCAAGTCAAATCAATTTTTCATTTTTTTTTTTTAAATGTACTATTATTATAAGAAAGTACAACACAGTCTAAGAAAGGGGGGTCTATGGACTCTCCCTATGGTTGTGCTACTGATTTTTAATGTTCTTATACATATGATTATGAGAAGCAACGTATTGCCCATTAAATTTAATCTAGACAACATGAAATACTCAAATATTTTATTTGTGTAATTACAGTTTTTTTTTTTCAAGCTTATAATACAAAATATAATTATAATGATAAAGTAATTAAATAAATATAATGACTTATTAATAAAATGTACAAAGTATATTAAATAAATGTCACTAAGAGTAACTTTAACATGTACAGTGTATAATTTTACATTTAAAAATAATTTGAAAAAGCTACCTAGGTACATGCTAAACAAAAGTGTGGAAATAACACTGAACACATTATTAGGTAGATATATAATAATAATTATATAGGTACATACGACTCATACACATAATACCTACACATTGAACACACAGGCAAGTAACAATCAAATATTTACTTGTGTGTGTATGTGTGTTTGTTGTTTCGTGTAGAGAAATATAATATCGTGTGTATAAAACAAATTACAAAAGTCTTAAGTATTATTAGTTATTATTTAGAAATAGTGTTTGTTTTTTAAAGAATATAGATAATCCAATCTTTGCGGGCAACGTCCGGTTTGGTGTGAGTAAACGCCATGATCGCACATTGGCAACAAACACTGACCCGAAAATATGCAGCTGTAAAATATTAAAAAAAAAAAAAAAAACCAATATTTTTCCATTAAATTACATTCGGAATTTATCTAGGAACGACAATATGGGTTCAAAAAAAAAATATCTTACTCTTGGTCCAGCTGATTAAACTTTAATTTGCCTTTCTTGTATCTGATGCACTCGTGCTGTTTATCGAAACAATCGCACGAACACGATCCGTTGGGCAAATACCGAACAGTGTACTCCGTGGGACACTTGCAACTGTCAACAACGTTTTCAATATTATAACATTATAAAAGACCCTCCAAGTGGAGTTTTATGAAATTTGAAATTCGCACGTAGGGTATACATTGCAATAATCAAGGTAAGTGGGGTACCTGGGAAGTCGGGTGTTCCCTGTCCAGTGCATCGGCCTATTGACTAGGAAGTCCGCCGTCGTAGGCACTGTGTCTCTGGGCATCGTGTCTTCCGTCCTGGACTGGCACTCGCATTCCGTGTGGTTGTAGAAAAGTAACGACTTCTCATTTGACTGTTGGTCGTCCATCTTCAGTGCGGTCTGTAAAATAGGTACAAAAACCAACGAAATAAGACTTTTGAAGAAACTGTTATTACGTGGACAGCTGCTATTGCAAATATAGGCGCACCTATATAAGTACTTTGTGACGTTCGAAAACTAGATGTCTACTCGACGATTATTAATATAAAAAAAAAAAAAAATGTCAATCTTCAATGTTTATGATCAGATTTTTCTATTACAGGTATTGGTTGGGTTAGGTTAGTCTATTTATATAGGAACTTTACCTACACTCTTTCAAACAAAAAAAATCGTCCGTATTGATGTACATTCGAGTGTGTCATGTGCTTATACATATATACATGCATACATAAATACATACAGAAAATACGCGTGTTTAATACGGCAAATAGATAATCTCTTTTTTTCATTTTTTTTTTCTCTGCAGTAGGCTGTTACAACTGGGTTCGTTACACGACTGTTGCGTGCGATTTGAAGAGCTCCCGGTGTTCGGGATCAGGAACCTGCGAACGGTGAAAGCATCTGCGCTCGTCTGTCGTACACAAACTATTATGATGATGATGATGATAAATCACGAACCTGTTCACAATTTTATTTGTTTTTTTTTCACGTAGGTATACAATTTTATGATTTTATATTCTTAAATATCGTTGACGGTATTTTGATTTTCATCTCGTCGTTTGTTGTCGTAAAACCCGTACCCGCGGTGCGATTAGCAATCGTACGTGCTGTATTATAGATAGGTGCCCGCAATAATGTCGTGCGTGAAAGGTCCCGCCGAATCCGTCAATAATAATAATAATAAAGGGATTCTTCCGAATGATCATTTCGCGATAATAAATACGCAAGTCGCCTTTGTCATCGGTAGATAGGTTCCCCTTTTTTTTTTGCACACGCATCAACTGTCTTCGTTGTTGTTAATTCATTACCGGACGACTCGCTGTCGAACTAGGGATTTTAGATTCTATGAATCAGATAATAATATTTGTATTGGATTTTGATATTCAAGTTGTTACACGAAAGACGCAAAAATCAATAAATACGAATTTAAAACGGGACGAACTTGTAAAATGTGATTGAAACTTCTTCATTTTTTTTTTTTTTTTTACGTTATCTGTAATGAATTAAGAAGATACCATACCTAAGACCTAAATTACCATATACTATTAATGCAATTGAACATTATTTAATTTTCCAAATATCGACTAAATTGTTTTTATACAGATTGATCAGTACCATAAACTCTATGGTGCCGTATCCATACACAGTCATTTTTTTGGTTATTATGAACCAGCGTTTTCCTCTGAGGATTTTAAGACAAGTAATTTGATATGTTTTTTCCAATTATTAGGTATAATATATAGAATTGTTTAATATTTTTTTTTGTCAATTGTTCACTACTATAGTTATTACGTATAGTCGTGTAGGCATGCATTATATGAGTAATTAACCTACCTATTACCTTTTTATTTTCAAATGGCAACTCTCCCTTTTTAAGACATATTCGAAAAAATAATATTTTTCTAATAATTGAGATATGCATAACACTATCTAACTGGTAATAAGTAATTACCAGTAATACCTATCGTTCATGAGTTTAACAGTTTAAATCTATTTTTAGACGATAACCCATCATCTCTATTACTTCGGTTTAAATTTTAAAATGCCATCAAGGTTATCACTGATAAATAATAAGTAAATCGAATACTTATTGGTATTATGCAACAATGCATATTAACATGTCAACAAATAATTCCATGGCTGAAAAAATCAAAAACAATGAAATAACAAAGAAAAAAACAATCAAAATGTTCGTAAGTAATTATTGATAATTGATTAAAAAAAAAATTATAAAATAGACGCACATACTTAACACGATTGGTGGACCACTATTGTAAGTTGAGAAGTTAAGAAGGTAGGATATATAGTGGGTATATATTATTATATTAGCATATGGCATCGGTATAATAAAAAAAGAAATAAAAATAATATATAATGTAGAGGGTAATTTAACGATTAATCATTGCTAATGAAAAAAGATTCTGAACGGAGTCCGGTTATATATGTTTAAATGTCCGTAATATTTACGATTTTATATATATATATAAAATATTTAATTTAATTAAAACTTTTTCTTGTTGACCACCAAGTACAACTTTTAATGAACTTCCCTAACCTTTCAAGCATTTCTGTTTGGTATAATAATTTAAGAGTACAGAGTACCTAAGAAAAATGGCTTAAAATATTTTAATAATTTTATATGTCTGTTAACAGCAAAATATAATTTTCCTGTCAACATTTCAAGTCTCTAAGTACATTTTTAACTGAATTACATTAAAAAAAACACAATTAAAAATTATAAAAGTATTATTTTGGTACATTTTTCCGGTTTTCCCGATTATTATGAAAACTGCTCGGAAAATCAAAAAAATGACCTCCATAAAGTACAAAATAGGTAAAATTTCCTTTCAGAAAAGGTTTTACACTTAAAAATTATAGCAAAATTTCTGGTAGAAATATTGTACACAATATAAAAAAATAAACATCAAAGTAAAACCAATTTATTCCTCGCTTCCCACATAATCTAAAATCACTGTGTATCTTATTTTGTAATATATTAACTAATATTATGTAAAGAGCGAAATCGTGCTATACCGTTTTTCTGTAGATATTATATTATAGTTTATAATATTAATATATAAGCAGATAGCCCTACATCAATTTAAATATTTAATAGTATAAAATAAACAGTATATTTATTTTATAGGTATTTGTAAAATATTTGGTATGTATATAATAATAATAATTGTTTATTATAAGTATGTGATAATAATGTTATTATATAGGCATACCTTTCATTTAATAATCTGATATCAGCTACGTATTTATGTCCTATCCCATTATATTTTATGTATTTTAAATTAGGTATGTAAAGATGTATAAGTGTATCCATAAAAATAAACGACGAGAAAAAATATTTGGTATAGGTAAATATTGTATTTTGTTTATCGTTAATGTTGAAATCTTTACAGACTTCTTAAGTATACGAAACGATACTTTTATGTTCCCATTATAATTACTTCATAATTTTAGGATGCTGTTGAACTTGCCTCGAGGGTTCTATTCAAGTACCAATAATACTGTCAGTTCTTGTTCCCTACAACAGTATTAGTATATAGTGTTTTTGATCACGGATGTCGTGATGTACTTCAAAAAGGTTTAAAAGAAAAAAAAAATTAAAAACTACGAATAGATAGTATTTTGACTTGTGAATAACTAATTGATTTTCGACATTTATTACTACGAATTATTATTACGTTTTATTAATTGTGTATTATAAAGAGGTATATTATATTGTTCTTGATATGAATTGCCTACTTGAGAATAATATTCAAATGACATTTACTCAAAATGTATGTAAATATTTTTAGGAGGTATACTTTCTTAAAAGACATCAATTATGTTTCAAAAAAGTCAAAACTTTATTTAATGGGTAGGTACGTCAAGATGAAAAACCTATATGCATTTAATGAATCCATAAACATTTATTCAGATTTATTACCAAAATTAAAAATAAGGTACACGTCAAATTGTAAAAAAAAAAAAAAATTAAGGCTGGGCAAGGTAACGAAAAATTTGAGTTACGTTAATTTTAAAATAAATTAACACGTTCACACTCTGATGTTAGGCGATTGTTCTATTAACTAACCAAGTCAAGTTAAAAGTTAATTTCAAAATTTAATTGCCTTATCAAGTTAATTTTATTTGTTACTGATATAGTGAAAACTATTAAACCTAGTTTGTAATTTTTTGAAAACAAGGATGACAAACTTAGGGGGTTTACTCTAAGAACACTACATCATACTTATTTTAAACTTAGAACTCCCACACATATTATTGAGTAAAAAGATTACTATTGTTTGTACAGCTGTATTTTAATACCTATTCAAATGTAATGTCTAGATTACAAATTTAATATTATGTCAAATTCTAAAAACATTTAAATTAATATAATTGATTCATTATTTATTAATTTGTAAACAAAATAGGTACGATTTATAAAAATCATAGTTTAAAAGTTAAAATCACGTAACTAAACATTTAACTTTTCAATTCGTTCATGTCTACTATATCTAGCCTTGGAAAAACTAAAAACGGATAATGATATTAAACGTATACCTGCAGGTGCTCATTAAATGTGAACACTAATAATTATTGGTCGTTAATTTCTTAAATTTGTTAACTGAATCATAATCTCCAAAACAATTTATTTTATCGGTTGATTTCTATTGAATTGCCGCTACCACACTTGTATGTTTATAATAAACACAATAAATTGCAGTATAAAGTGGTAGGTATAATGGAACGTCAAAAGGACGAAAAAAAAAAAAAAAAAAAAAATCGATTGATGACATACGGTAACTCGAAGTTATTTATTACCTATACCTCTACATTGTTGTTTTATTGTACCATAGTCCCGAAATATGTGTAACACAAGTCTATGCGAAAGAAAACGGTAATTTTATTCATCCCATTCAGTTCCGACAAATTAAGATATAACTTCATCGTCTCGTTTATAGCCCGGGGTCCCGCACAGTAGGCGTGTTAGTATTTTTTTTTCCTTTTTCTGATCCACTGTTTGTTTAAAAAAAAAAAAACCAATATAATGTCCCGAGGACCGTCATTATAAAAGCGAGATTATAATATCCTGTATGCACCCATAAAAAAAAAAAAAAACCCATACCTATTACATATTATGTGTTGTACACGAAAAAAAACCAACAAAACCCAGTACGTATGTATACTGCAGGTATAGCCAAAAGACAATAGGCCTAGGTTGGTATTTTTTCCCGCACTACTTGGTGATTACACGATTTATATAATACAATATAATGACTCGTTTTTTAAACGGGCAGACGATATTTCATCGCGGCAATGTAAGAAATCGACTACACAGCCTACCTAATATAATATTATAGTAGCTATACTATAATATAGTGTAAATGTTATAAGTTATAATAGGCCTCTGTCGCCGTGTGCTCGTGACGATCCAGCCCATTCGTATAATACCCATATACTATAGCCGAGTGCTGATAATAGATAGAGAATTTCACAACATAAATACGAACGAATTACACGAGGTGTATAGAAAGTTGTGCCTAATTTTTGAGCAGAGTTATATCTAGACGAGTGGGTAAATAGTGAATTTATTATACTGTTAACCCGCGGCTAATTGCTTTGCACACACATTCACGTGGACAATAGACCTACCCATACATTATACCGTACAAAACTATCATAATACAGCGTCAATTTATTTTTCGTTTATTTTACCAGATCGCTGTTTTGCGATATGCCAGAATGCACACGAAACCTCAAAAATTGTTTTTGTTTTAATAGCAGTACCTATCGCGATGATAATATCCTGACCGTATTTTATTGAACAATGCAATAAGAATAAGCGTGCGATTATTATAATATTTTTTTTTCACCGTTAAACACATTGAAAAGATAAAATAAAATAGTTATAACTTTATAAGTGCCTATAGTGAAAGTTTAAAAATTAACCACAATAGATTAGTATTTTGTATTCGTATAATACGTATAATCCGATCAGAGAAAATATTTAGGCACTAACAAATACCGTTTTAGCGTCTCTCGTGAATTATGTTTGAATGCATATTATTTTCTATACCTTTTAAATTTGTATTTTTAATGCTATGGTGAACGTTAAAACGGTAAAAGTTTACGCGTGCAGATTATTCGACTACAAGCTATTAAGTATATATGTTAGTAATATATTATTACCTATGATTTTTCAATGTTTTATAAGTTAGGAGAAATTTTAAACGATTCAAGAAATTGAAATCCAATAACTATATTATGTAAATTAAATTGAGATTCTATAAGCTGAGATACTAGATTATTTTACGATGTCGGTGTTTGTAAAGATATAGAGATAGTATTTTTGAAAAAGTAATTTCCCATTTGGCCACAAGCCCGGTCAATTACAAACAGAAGGAAAAAATCAACGAAAATAATCATAGGCAAATATTTAAATTCTGATATTTTTTCAGGATTACTTTGGTGGCGGTGATAATAATAATTTTAACTATTTACACGTTCCAAATATGTAATACTATCTTGAGCCGCTATATCCATAATAGGTTTTTAACGTCAAATATAAAATGCATACAGTTAAAGTTTAATTGAAATACAATGGCTTTAGATTCTGCGTATAATGAAAAAGTTATTAGTTTTATAAAAATGGTTTTTTTTTTTAAGAAAACATTATACGGTTAGTAAAATATTTTGTTTTCTTCATACCATAAAGATGCGGATTTTTGCTTTGGTATTTTCTTAGAACATTTTTTCGAAATTTACAATATCTTTTCAAAAAAAAAAAAAAAAAAAAAAAAATGGGTGATAAAATGAATATCTCGTTAACGGGTTGACGAAAATTAAAAATTTTAACATTAAATTTCAAAAATCAGAATTTAAATACATGCTAAATTTAATAAAAAAAATAAAAGAGTAAGTACGTTTAGTAAATTACCCAGTATATGTTTTGAGCAAAGTTGAATATCGGGCAATGTGTGCATTGCCCGATTTTTTTTAATAATAGAATAAAACATTACTTTACTCGGGCAGGGTAATACATTGGCTGGTCAAGTATATTCAGCCCGTAGTTCATGTAACAGATATGACACTTCAAAAGTGAAACTGTAATTTTGTCTTTTTTTTTACATTTCCGTAAGCAATTTTATTGCTCTATTCATGATTTCGATAACGACTTTATTTCATCTCTATTAACGGCTATAAGTGGTGCGTCATCCGGCTCAAACAAAAGTTAAACTTCTTTTTTCATTTTTCGTTGTTTATTTATTATTTCGCTAAAATGAAATATTATTAAGGCATTTTCGTTCTTTTGAAGCATTTAAAAATAATTTTCAGAGAATTTGAGGCTTAATAATAAGTGTACAATTAAATAATTATTATTGTAACCTATAAACTATTATTATTATGATGGACTGTGTATTTTGTTTTATTATTATGAAACGGCGTTTTATGTATGCAATAAAAATTCTTATACGTTAAGAGAATTAAAACTGAACATAATTATTATTACCATTTTTATGTAATTCATATTATATGACAGTACAGAGTTTATGAGATTGTATAATAATGCGGTCTCTAGTCATATTTTATTGACTGTTATTACAATAATGTTAAACAATACGGTGATACATACATATTAAAGATGAAACATTTTGCGGGACAAAAGCAATAGAATAAGTATAATGATAATATAACCGATATAGTTATACATTTATCAAGCCCACAGTGACAACACAAGGATTGAGAAAATAATAGATGACATTAAGCTTAATGACCTAAATATTAAACAGCTAAAAATATATTATTAGGATAATTTAAATTCAATCAAATTTAATTACCTAATATAAACACTATATCTTAGGTAATATACCTATAGAATATTCGAGTAATCGATGCATAGTAAATTTAAGCATCGTCGTTTTGAATATACGCAAATAAAGGTATATTGAACGCCGTGTAAAATAACCATTCCAAATATTAAATTCAAAATCGTTGTCAATTCGATAAATCGATTTTTACGATACGTGATTACAATAAAATATTAATAAATATTATAACAACAATTATATTATGTATTTGCCAGTCTCGAAACGAATACTTTTATTTTGTATTTGGAATACCTATTCGAATAATTTAAAAAACAATGTCTTCAGAAAATATATATTCGAATGTTTCAAAGGTATTTGAATACTTTTATAACGTCCTTTCGTTAGGCCGTTCTTTTTTAAAAATATTTTTCGTTTCGATTTCAACGTCTAATACCGTTTACCTATATATTATACATTACCTACCGCTATCGATATTTAACAAAGACTTCGATAAATAGTTTAGATACTTAGTTTGTTTGTTTCGTTTCGTCATTTTTTTATAGATTGCTAATACTAATACCAATCTCCTTGACGAGTCAAAAGCCGATCTCGTGGAGAATCGCCTGACACCGTTCAGTCGCCGCTGTGCCAACATAACCACCGTCGACTACTGTTGCTGACGTCACCGTCGACGCAACTCAGGCCCGTGAATCAGTCTTGGAAAAACCTTGGACGCAGTCGTCGACACCTGCCGGACCAAGACAGCAGTAACCCTTTGGCTCACCTGACGTACCTCTCTTCACCATTAAACCTATGTTTTAATTCACGGAGAAAATACTCAGTCTCTCTCTCTCTCTCTCTCTCTATATATATATATATATATATATATATGTATATGTAAGAAGAAAGCCTTTAACTCTGTTGACTACAATATTTTAATAAAAAAAAAAAAAAAAATAGAATAAATATGGCTTACACGGGAAACTTCTCTAATGGTTGTCATCATTTAATTCTGATAGAACACAGACAGTCAAAATTAAACATACTATCTCTCTATCCATAATTGTATCTTCTGGTGAACATTTATCATCACTTTTATTTCCAGCATTTGTTGTTTATACAGTCTTTTTTCATTATAATTATGTATTGTTTGCCGATGATTTAAAAATATTTCTTCCAGTTTATAATCTAGATGACTGCTTTAAAATTCATTTAATTGAATAATTTAATTTAGTGGTGTAAAATTAATGGTATGTCACTTAATGCTGAAAAATGCAAGTCAATTTCATTCTCTCGTAACCGAAACCCGGTTCGTTACAGTTTCAAAACTAATGATGCTTCTTTATTATAGTTTTGTAAACAAATTAAGATTTAGGTATAATATTGTCATCTGATAGTCATAATAAAACTATCTGTGGTACTACGGTCCTGTATTTGAATTTATTTCAGTAATATGGAACCTCTCAAAAGTAGGCTTAGTCGATAAAATTTTAAAAAGTCCAAAGATAATTCTTACGTTCTATTGCTTTCGTGTTACACTTAGCTAGTCAACCAATTTTTACTGTTTAGATTAATTGTAATGTGATGTAGTCTTACATCACTATTATATCGGCGTAATTATAATGATGTTTTATTTGTCCACAAATTACTAAACGATAAAGTAGTGTGTTTCAAGTTGCTACACAATATTAATTTTTACGTTCCACCTATGAACACTCTAAACATTTATTTCACATTGAAATGTGTAAACAAAATGCCCTTATTTTGAACAATATTTTAAAACATATTGCCAATTATTGTAATAACTACTTCAATAATTTTGATGTTTTCTTTATTAATGAAAATAAAAAAGTGAATTTCACTTAGCTATGCATGATATTTTGATTCTGTTAACCGTTGTTATATGTGTTGTTTTATTAAAGAAACTCGAATATGTTGGTATCAGAGGAATCACTTTACATTTAATTTTTAAATCTCACTTATTTAATCAAACACAGGTCAGATTAAACGGTATTATTAGTGATTCTATAAATATTTATATTTATTATAAATTACAGGACAAGCCCAGTTTACATTGAGTATTCATATGTTTAACATATATTTTACTTACATTAAACTTATGATAATTAAATATTTACTACTACTATTACTATTGTTATTTACTACATTACTTTGCATGTTACGTTTTTGTGTTTCAAAATTGAAATAGTAGGTCATTGTTTACGGTCCTCATAAGACGGTTTAGGGGAGAGTTTTGAAGGAAACTAGCAGAAAAGTAAGGAATATGAAATGGAGCATAGAAGCGGGTGCGACAAGGTGGAACTTCAAAATTTACGAGGGAGAGGAGAACAGGAGAATCTATTTTGCCAATAAGGAGATTTGATAGGAATGAAATGTTATTTATCTGTCTATGGTCTGCTAAGCTTGAGAGGTTCAGCTTACACAGGATAGGAGAGTAGTCGTGGGGTATGGGCCAGAGAATATTTAGACGAAAGAAACGGCACGGAGAAACCTTCTCTGAACTCGCTCAACAGAAGTACTAGCTGTTGCGGTTTCAGGATCCCATAATACACTGCCATACTCAATGATGGGTCTCACTAGGGCGCAGTACAAGATTTTAAGGGTATGACTATCTAGTCTATTATAGATTTAGACTAGATATAAACTATATAGATGAAAAAGTTGAGAGGAGCGAAGGATGAAACCAAGAACCTTAAGGGCCTTACAAAAAATGTCTTGTATATGCTTATTTTGGGAGAGGTGTACTACAAGGAACAGTATTAGGTCCAATTTTATTTTCAATTTATATAAATAATGTTTTGAAGTTGTGCTTACCATATATATATATATATATACTTAGAAATAACAAATAATGGTATAATAACATTTTTATTGAACAAACTCAAGTTTTATAATACAAAGCATATCTTAATAATTTTAACTTGCAGCATTTTGATAGATTATTTTATACAAATATATTCTCGTTATTATATAAGCATACGCATCTATTGACCACGATGAACCAAACTTATAACATTATATATAAAACTAATATAGTGGATCTTCGATTATCTGTGAAGCATCGGACTAAAGCTCTGATTTTTGAATAAGCAAAACGAAAAAAATGATTTTTAGTTTTTGTATATTGTTATACTTACATACACATGTATGTATATTGAATATATTTTATTATGAAATACTGTAATGTACAAGACAAGCAACTTTTCTTAAGTTAAATAATGATTTACAATTTATTTTTAAACGTAAGAACGTTTCTTTGATTTTTGACCGTGAAAAAGGTGGCATCGCGTATTCGGCGATAATATCGCTCAATGAATTTGCCCTTATCAAAAAATTGTTCACGTTCACGGGTAGTTAGGGCGGATTTGTAGTACGTTTGAATTGGATAGGATTTGGGTATTAGAATTTTAGATCGGAGATATTTTTTGCTGGTACTAGGAAAAATGTTCTTGACGGAGGTATTGGGTGGAGGTTCGTTCATAGTACTAATTTTAGCATTGACGGTTATACGTTGAGGGGTTGTGTCATTATTGTTATCCTTGATAGTAATGGAATTTACATTATTTTCTGTAGTATCTGGAAGAAGTTGATGGACATTTAGAGCGCGCCAATAGGAGGCGGTGATTTCAGCTGGGACGAATAATTTCTTTCTCACACTTTTAATATGTGGAGTATCGGTAACGATATCAGTAGGATATTTAACCTGGTGAACAGTTTTATTCAGTAGATTGTTTTCTGATGCGAGAGTCTAGATCGGTGGATGTATTTAGAAGAGTCTGGTTATATCTAACAATGTCAGCAGGAGAGAATTTTTCTTTATGGGTTTGATTCTTCCTTAGGGTTGTGGTTGGTTGTGGATTGTTGGTGTTGTTAGTAGGATAGCGGTTAATGGAAAGTTTTACCTGTAGATCTTTGTTGATATTATGTAAAAACGTAACCTTCGGCTTTTCATTACATATTTCAAGATATTCTTGAACAAGTTGTAATCCAGCATTTTCTGATTTTCTTTGTGTCCAACAATGATTTCTTATTAGTAGCCATGTTTAACTATAGTCAAAAAAGTGGTCGGAAACTTGCAAATATTTATCTTGTAAATGTTATGTTGTATAATGTACAAAAATTATTTTTAATTCCTTGTTGCAAATATTATACTGTTTATTAGTCAGTTGTCATAGATTTTTATACGCGGGATACCATAAAAACGAAAATTGTGAGATTATTGTTTATAATATATAATAATCAAGTTCAATCAGCCAATATTGGCTGATTACCAACGTTTAAATCATATTTTATAGTTCATATAGTGGCGCAATGGTTAAGTAGGTAGCTTATAACTTATATTAGGTGAGTAATTGTAATAAGTAGGAAAAGATACGCAGGTCCGAGTTCAAATCCTACGTCTGATCATATTTTCTGCTTTGGACTACCTATCCGCCAGTTTCAAGGTAATCTTAAAAGAAATTGTCATAGAATAGACGTTAGGATTATAATGGAAGTAGAATAGAATTACCGCCATTAATTTCCCAGTAAACTTGCTCGGGATTACTTGGGATACCTTAGGGTAATTGCTGCGCTGTGCCGGAAACTCTTGAATTTGCAAAGTAGATTCAAAAATATCTTTTTTTTAATTTCTGTATACAATTTGATAATACATACGGATTTTTTTTAGGCAAGGCGAAGTGAAATCTTTGTGTATTTAGTCCCATTAATATTGTTTGCTTTAGGTGTCGATAAATTAATTGTTAAATGTCCGTAAAGTGTTGTAGTGAATTGACTCAAGTGTCATAGGCCAAAGTTATTAATCACAGACACATGACGTCAAAACTATATATTTTCTTCGTGATTTTAACATCGGAGTTTATATACCTATATTTGAATCTTTCATAAATATAATATAGATACAGTGTTATACGAACATGTGTAGCTGTGATGGCGTGTTTGGAAAAATACTAGTAATAACTAGGTATATATACTAGTATACATATTATTACGTGACTTTCAAACTTAAAACTGAATCCAAGGACGATTTAAAGTTCACAGATACATATAAGAAGGTGAAACATAATCATATTTGTCGAATGTTTATCAATATGTATACGGTATCGCATTAAGCACCGAATTCCGTTTACGAGGCACAAACTATAATCACAAAGAAAATCATTAATATTGTGACAGGCCTATTGTTCCGGAGAAAAATGTCAATAATACCATTTATAGTATTAATATAAAATCTTTTTTTGTCATTTAATTTAATAGATGATTCAGTATAATATAATAATATAAGGTAGGTATATATAATGTATATGCATGTATGTATATATATATTTTTTTTCCAATTGATATACAGGGTGTTGTTACACCCGGTAACAACACCCACATTTGACATTTTTATATTAAAGTTAGATGCAAAAATGTCATATAGTCCTGTTACACTCTGTATAGTATGCCTATACTTTAAACAGTAGAAATCCTACTGGGTTTTGAATGGAGTGATGCCAACGAACTTGCCAAAACGCGGTTTAAACACGCTAGTCATTCTATGGCAAACACAAATACGATAAGTTTGCTAATTTTATTGGCGTAATTGTAGTTTTTATTTTTATATCAATTGTAAAAAAAATACAGAGACATTTCCGTTTTCGAAAATTATAAATTACATCAAACTTATTGTTTTAAATACTAAACATATTATTAGGAAAATTTAAATAGAATAAAGAATAGTTACCTATTATAAAGGCTATATATTAGGTACCTAATAAATCTAATGTGTAATATATAATAATAGTCAAGTGGGTACCTAGTGAATTTAGATACAGTCGGTTTAAGTTAAATTTACATGCAAATAAAGGAATGTTAATAACTGTGTGTAATTTAAGAACACACAACATAGTTGTACTGGACAAAGTTTTAATAGTATGGTTATCATATTATATTTTTTTATTATAGCGTGAAATACTTACGTAAACAAAGAAGTGTAAATTGACCGCATGCGAAGATTTAGGCCCGCACTTTAACGTTGAACTGCCACAACAACCTGTGTCATCGCCACATACATGAAGCACTGTGCACGAGGGCATGTATATCTTATTAGAGCTAGGATATACGTCTGAAACCTTGATCACTTTCGCCCTAGGTACTTTACACGACGCTTCTTTCGACATGCGTATTTGATGATTGTAAGCTTCGTTGTTATCTAAACATTTTTTTTTTTTAATATATATATTATTATTTTAATTTTCACTATTCCTATCCTATAGGTATGCATAAAATCAGAAGGTATAATAACTATTAATTATTATTATTGGGGTGGTAAAATGAAATTAATTCATTTATTAATATTGTTGTTATTATTATTTGTTGCATTAAGTGATAATTTTTGGAATCAAAATCAGTTTTAATTACACACAATCTATATAATACTACAGGCTATGTGTTTTTTCGTATTTTGGTATTTTATTTGTTTATTATCCACTCGTGTATAATATGTATTTTTAAAATATTTTATTGTTAATCCATTTGGTTTTTTACTCATAGAAATATAAATATACTTAACTCAATAAATTATCTTTAATAATTTGTCAAATTTAAATAAAATTAATAATTTTTGATAACGTTTGTTTGTTACAGTAATAGTTTTTGAGCCGACCGTTAATCAAAAATGATTTTGTTACATTAATAAGGTGTATGTTTATTTTATTTGTTTTTTTTTTTTAGTACAATAATAATATTATTAATATAATATTATATTAATTTAAAAAAATGAAATTCATAAGTAGCGAAATTATTGCTTAGAAAGGCAAAAAACTATACATTTAATGATTTTTTTTTTTTATAACCCTAGATACATATTTATTTTTATTCTACCATTCAACATTTTTTTTATAATTATTATTAAAATATTAGTTCATTGCTATGCGAATAAATAAGATTTGTGCATTTTCATTTGAAATGTTTGATTTAACAAACATAACTTTTATTTAACAACTGAATCGGATAAATTTAAACATACTTTGAAACTGCTTCATCCTGACTGAACTGCGCATAGTCTCTTCAATCGTCCTCCTAGATCCGAACAATTTCCATTTATTTTCGGATAACGGTGACATGGTTCTCGTCGGTTCAAGTTTTTGAATGTTCTACAAATATATAATATGATCATATTAGACAATGTAAATTTTATTTAATTTAATATTATATTTTTTATCATTTAAATAAATCCGATTCTACAATTTTTAAACGATTACTTAAATAATATACCAACATTAACATACCTAAAGCTTCTATCAAGATAATAAATTACATTTTTGATTGTAGAAAAATATAATTATTTATGACCAATGAACTGACTGATAATTCCGATTGCCCGAATAGGCGCCTTATAAACTCACGATCACTATACACTATATGCACATGTAGTAGTTTTATTCTGCTTATTTAGTAACAAATTCGTCGATATTTTGATCTTCTATCAGGAACCGGACGATCTCGATATCATAAAAAATTATTACCTAAAATCAAGAATTCTATTTTCGACAATTTTAATAACCAATACGCTCTGAATCTAAAATGTACACCCGTGTATTGGGTGTTTTCAATACATTGTATTGAAAAACTAAAATAACATGATTTTTTGCAAATTATTAATAATTTATAGCTATTATTACTAACATAATATGTAAAAGTATTTTAAACCGAAATCTTGAAATATTATACATATAGGTAATTAAAATCTAAAATATTATTTTAATTAACAAAAAAAAAAGAAGAAAAAAACGCATATTAAGTTTCTGTTAAGTGGCATTGCCACTCACAGATAATTATAGTTTTAATTTCTTATTACAGCACAATATTCGCACTGTAAGTTTAAAAATAATTATTTTCAGAAATTCACGGAAATCGAATTGATTATATTTAACAGTTAGAAACAAATATATTGTATTTATATATTAAATTTAGTTTATTTATTTGTGCACGAAATGTTGATGTACTTAAATTATTATGAAGGATCGTTGTTTAATATTGACGGAGGTATATTCGTGTAATAATTATAATTATTATTTACTGTTTAAAACAATAGACTGGTTAATGAAGCGAACAAATAATTTCTATACCCACTTTTATTAACAAAAAACCAAAAAGAAGAAATGCTGAATATGAATAAATATTCTTAATAACTAGTTTATCGTGTTATATGGACCTATTGATTTGGTACCAGTATTTATATTTTTTAATCATTATTACGCTATTTCATTTTATACGGTTCGCTATTCCATGACGTTAATTACCTTATATATACTATATTATAGTCGACAGCAAGCTGTTAATGTTGTTTTTCGTCGATCTATAATAGTAGTATATATTTAATTATATAATACAAATTTACATCATCCAATTGAACGTCTTGCATGCACATAATTATCACTTGTTGAACACTTTTCAAGTTTAAATACCGCGATTCGTATCTGAACCGAGGGGGACTAAAAGAGGCGATCGAGCCGGGTGCCAGACAATACAAGAATCTAGCGATGGATTGTAATTAAATGGTATAATAATAGATTAGGTATAATCCAGAGAGCATTTATGAAGTGTATTTATTTAATACATGTTTACTTCTCATTTAATTTTAAACTTTAAAAAATTAACATATATGTTATACAAGGCATAATTATTTCTAAATGCTGAACTGTTAACATTTTACCACATTTAACATCACATTTAGATATTAAAATGGTAATAAGATATAAATATGGAATACATGTTTCAATATAGAAATTTAATACAACTTATAATTTTAAATCCGAGTGTTACTGCTGGGTAGCTTCTCTCCTCACTCCTTCATGTCATTTTTTTTTTTTTAATACATCTGAACGCTCAAATGTTCAATATAAATATCATTATAGATTGTATATATAATAATAAATGTTAAAAAAATAAAATTATTTTGAAACTTAATGGGATTATTAAGGTGGGATACATAAAGTTATTTAAATTATACCTGTAAGTAACGATGACAATCTTGTAGAGTAGAATAAGTCAGAGGGAAAAGAAGAAGAAGAGAAGCAACGATAAACAATTTCTAACGAAAAACGATTTAGAGCAAAGTTCGTTTACATATGTTTTGAAAGACCATATTATTTACGATTTTGGTCAAAATTTGATTTTAAAACTCTTATAAAAAAGAAAATACTACATTACAGTAATTTTTTTTTTTACCACTAAGTACGACTTATAACGAATCTCTTGTTAAATTTTATTTGGTCACACAATTTTATTCACAGAGTACCTAACTGAATAAATTTTACGTATATTAGTACAAATCTCACAAAATTAAAATGTCTATAAATAACACAATTTCTCCACATTTATAAAAGGCAAATATAAGTTTCCTGTCCAAACTTCAAGTCTTTGCATACATATTGAACTAAATTACAACAAAAAACCAAAATTTACAGCAATAAAAATATTATTTTTATACATTTTCTCGTTTTTATCTATATTTTTTCCCGGTTTTTCTCAATTATTATGAAAACTGCATGAAAAATTAAAAAACGAATTATTTAATTAAAAATGTATTTGAAAATTAAACAAAAAAGATCACTTGTCGTTTTTTTATTGGAGCAATATTTATAGTAGAATACATAAACCGTAAACATGTAAAATAATGAAATCGCTACGCCGTAATTTGAAAAAAAATCGTATATTACGTCTTTTTGATTATTCTCAATTATTATGAAAACTACTTTGGATATCAAAAAACGACTCTCTTTACACGTGGTTATTTATTAAAAGGAACAAAATCTATATCTTGTCATTTTTCAATTGGAGTAATATTTCTGGTAGAAAACATCGTAAACAAAAATTAAAAATAATGAAAATGGTAATACCGCGACGCGCCGTAAATGTTTGCCGTTTTACCTAAAAATCGTTTTCTAGTTTTTCTCAATTATTCTGAAAATTCATCAGAAAATAAAAAAAATTACCTATACAATGTACTAACTAGAGAAAATCACTTTTCAGAAAAAGCACTATACTCTATACATCGGGGCAAGATATATTTTCGAATAATTGTTTGCATGCAGAAAAAAAATAAAAAAAAAAAACTCACGTCATAGTAAAACCAATACAACCCTTGCTACACAATAAATAATAAATACTTAATAATTAAAATAAACATAGAATATTTTAAGTTTTTAATTCCTAACTACTAATAAAAACATGATGTTATGACTAAACCACCTTTACTTTACACTGATAAAAAAATTATTAATTGTTTTGTATTATTATTAATTTATTACAGATTCTATACAAAGTATAAAACAATCTTTGGTGTTCAAAATTCTGATATTGAAGATTGCATAAAAGTATACTTGGCACAAGCACCATTCAGACTGCAGATGGTACAAAATAAATACGATAAGATATTTGGTTGTTCACTGAATAATTTATTATAATAATTATTATATGTTATGTGTATAAAATTATAATATATAAATACAAAATTATATGTAATATATATTATATATTGGTATTTTATATATTATTATATTAATATGAATTAAGAATAAACAGTTTTTATTAAGATTTTGTTTTTTATTTAGTTTAGATTTCCTCGTATCTTAATAAATATACTTTAGGAAATTAAATTGTTTGAAAAATGTTTAAACTAAAATTTAATAAGGTATGAATGTATTTATTAGGTAACTACTTAGTTACTTAGTTTCAGCATTGTGTAATCATTAGGTTATCGATTTTAAATTATCTGATAATTCACATTAGATATATTGATATATACTCGAAATAAAAATAACATAAAATTCAAATAAAAATCAAACAATAATGATCGTTACACATATTCACAATTTAAGTCTTAGTATAAAAATTGTTTAAACCGTTTAATTTCTTACATAATAAAAATGTTAAATAATTTCAAATTTAAAATAAATATGGTAATTGTTTGCATGCCGCAGCATTATTAAAAATTCACAAAAAAAGATATAAAATAATATGTTGTTAATATTGCATACATGTTCATATAATTAATTGCGATTTAGCAACATTTACTTCTGGCCGTTTCTCTCCAATCAGTTCATGGATCCGCTGAACCTACGTCCGTTTTTACGGTGACTATTTTCCTTTTTCAATTGCCACTATTCTCATCGGTCAGTCCAATACTCTTATTAGTAAATGGTCGGTGTCTCCGCGACGCGGAAATTCCGGTAATTTGTTGCATACAGAAAATGATACAAATATGCATGTGCACGTGTGTGCATAATGCAACTTATAACCCACGCCCGCCAGTGATGTGTTGGCCACATAAATCCATGAGCTCACATAATATAATAATACTATATACTCGTACAATGGTCCTATTGTGGCGCCTACGCCGTCGTCGTCGCCGTGTGAACGCGATCGTCGGGTTTTGTATTAACTGTTATTGTAATACTCCAGTGCCGATTTTTACAAACGCAAGCTTTTGTGTATAGGTAAACGTATATATATATATATATATATATACACATATAAATACGATAATCACACGTGACATTGTGTATACATTCGGTGTATTTATACACGATAATATAAGACACGTCTGCATTATTCAGGCCGGTGCAACTCTATAGGAGCGATTTGTACGGTGTAGTTTACGTGGTACAACCACCGGTCGCGCAGCATAACATCGTTAGTCGTGATTATTGCTACATGGACCATGGTGAGTGTAACGTTCATTTTCTCAGTTTTCCGTAACGGATTTGAGGACGATTTTCTATGATCCAAGTATCGCCGCATCGTTTTAATTCAAATATTTATGTTATATCATTGTTATATTTAACAGTGTCCTACGGAGATTGATAAATGTAATAATTTTTGTTCTGTTCAATATTTTTAAGATTTTATTTTTTGTAATAGCTACTAAAGTCTTGCGCTATTATTGTCATATTTAATATATTTGAAAACAAAATGTTAGTGTTTTATAAATATTAACTAATTCTCGATATATTGCGTTTCAAAATGAATTTACAAAATGGCTTGAATTAAAAAAAAAAAAAAAAAAATGTATAAAACAAGAATTAGAGTGTAGGCTCTAGAATTATTATAAAAAAAGAAAACTTAAAGTATTAAACAGAACAAAAGTTACTGCATTTATCAAATTTCCGTGGGACAATTGCATTTAAAATGTATATAGGTATAATGTAGTTTATATAAAAACTGACATAAAAAACAACTCAAAGAATGTACCTAAAATCAAAATGTGTAATGAATCGTTAATAAAAATAACGGTAACAACGAATACCTGTAATAGGGATAAGATTGAAAACGAGGAACACATTAAATTGAACTTCTTTTATTTATTTTTGTGTTTGAAAATATTTAACCTGGAAATTACCAGGTAATATAGCTAGTATAACATGTTTATAAAAACAAAAGATAAATTATTAATTCTTAAATTGTCATTAAATTGACTACTAAAGGACACAAACTTGATTGCTACGTATGTTACATATAGGAAGCAATCGCTTTCAATAGGCTCCGCCCAGAAAAACCGGTATTTTTTAAACGAAATCTTCATCATTAGTGTTTAAATGTTTAAAATGTGTAAAATAATTAAATTTAACATTGACGATTGATAAGAAAAAAAATTATGTCAAATAATACTTCTGGACCAATGACTATGCTAAATGCCAATGTAAGTTCACTTCTCTCGAGGGGGAGGAGGATATTGATATTCGTTAAGTTTAAATATTGTATAGCTCATGTTAGTTTCTAACTCATTAGGTAAGTTTTCAGTTTGAGTAAAATTCGTGCTAGAGAAACGATTAGATAAAGATTTTATATTATAGGAAATTAAAAAGAAGTAAATTTGTATACTATATATATACTATGATGACTTGCTTTTAATAATGTAACATTTGTGTGACATAAATATGTTTTGAGGGAAGGAGTTCTAAATTATAAAATATGAAAATAATGGTTTTATCCTCTGTATTAGAATATTGTGTACATTGTAATATTGTACATTAATATTAAATTTTTAATTATTTTGCTCAGCAGGGCAAAATTATGAGCAGGGGGGCTCATAGCTAAGGTCTGCAGACTCTCCTGATCGGTTATAGTTGTGTTAATAGTTGGTATGAATTATTGTCAAATATTAAATAGTTATGACGTTATGTACAGTATCTATAATGACGTTTAAAATTTAAATTTAATATTTAATAAATGTTAACCGGTAAAATAAAAATAATGTGTAAAAATGAAAAATTCTAGACCTTTAATGACGTCCAATAATATTGACCAATGTATAAAAATAAAAAAAAATTGCTATATTACATAATATTATACCATTACAATATTTAGAAAAATATAAATGAATATTCGATTAATGTATTAATTGAAAATTGAATAACTTTTAAACTAAAATAAAATAATAACTATAATATTCTTATTTCAAGAAAATTATTATTAAGATCTGTTATTTAAGTAAATCTATAAATTCAAATCGTTGTACAATTATAAATAATAATAAAACGTATTAAAAAGAATATTGATTAGTGAATTATAATAATAATTGGTAAATTATTGATAGGTAAGTATTTTAAAAATCAGAGTAATCAGATATTTCTTGAAAAATAATATATTTTACGATGATTTATTATATTTTGATAAATACATATTTTAGCGAATTACGCAATTGTGTACCTATATAAATAGATTTATCATTCACACACAGTAGTATCAATAATAAGTATTATAGTTTACATAAAATTATAGCAACGAAACATATTATTTACTTAAAATGCTTAAAATAATAAAATAGGTACAACTAATATTATAAGCAGATGAGTAGGAGAAAATTAAAAACTATACACACGTACAAATTAATATTTCATTTACATTTGAATTTATATTATACTACGTGAAATAAAAAAATATTGAAGTTTTGTTTAATGTGAAATGTACACATAAATCAGATAAAACCATTAATAAAATGTAATTGTAGTACCTATACGCTCGTACCTGCACAGTTTGATAAAATGAAACGTAACCTATCTAAAAGTTATATATTTTATATAGTACCAAACGAAAGTATAAGAATTCAACATTAATTTAGTGTTATGATTAGATGCTTAATATAATACTGACTGTATGTACTATTTACACTTGTCACTTTGTCAATGGGGGGGACGAAGTAATTAAACATTTAATATTAATGTAAACAATTATTTATTTGTTAAAGATAAACGGGCGTAAGCCCAGGTTACAATTATGGTGTAAGTTGACAAAATACGATACATATTATAAATGTAGAATAAAGGCACAAGTGTAAAAGATAACAAAAATAAACGTAAACATCGAATTTTAAGTCTCTACAAATATGTTTAACTGAATCACAACAAAAAACAAATTTGAAAATAATACATTTAATTAAAACGTAAATTTTCCCATTTTTGCTACGTATTATCCTAATTATTATTAAAACCACTCATCGGTCTCTACCGGTGTAGTGGTCGCAAATGGTGACCTCAACGTTAATATGTCATCCCGAAGATTGAAAAACTAGACTCGTCTTTTTTTTTTTATTAATATTTTTATTCACTATATGAACATGGTGCTAATGTCCGATACGTATAAACAGTGGCGTAGGATTATGTAATGGAGGGGGGAGGGTTTGAAGTATGAATTATACTATTAGCTTTTTAAAGTTTTAGATTCTAAGTGGAGCAAGGAATGTATTGGTTTCACAATGATATAAATTTATTCTATTTTATTTTCTTTATTGACATCTTTTCTACCAGAAATTTTACTCAGATTTACAATAATAACACTTTTTCTAAAAGGAAATCTGACTGAGGAGGTATTTTAAGGAGGTCATTTTTTGATTTTCTCATGTGTTTTCCCAATAAATTGGAAAACCCGAGAAAAACCCCGAAATGAATCTCTGGTTCCTCAGTACATTTTTTTTTTTCATATATTTTCCCCATTGTATTGTACCTCATCGAACGACCCGGTGACTGAACCATATACTTTCAAAAAAAGGTCGTCGTTCAAAACCGCACACTTGTATGTAAAGTTTTCTCAAAATGATACCATTCAATACCGCACACATTTTACTTTGTGCTCTATTGGCAAACGTGGTTTTATCCAACAAATTGAGAGTTATTTTCGAATAAAATTGTCCGAGTGAGCGTAGTGAGCGAGTGACCACATTGGGTCTCTAATTCCACCTATAATGTTTTTCACTATTCCTTGTTACCTACCCTACGTAGTTTTGCACCATAAATCGAGGGTTATTTTCGATTAAAATTCACAGCGAGTGAAGACCAAATTGGGTCTCTTAATTCCACTTATAATGCTTTTTAATGCCAATTAAATGTTTGCGGTTTTGAATTATCGACCTTCCAAATTTCCATTTTTAACAATAGACAAAATTTGTGCGATATTGAACGATGTAAAATATGCGGTTATGAACGGTAAGTATGCGGTTTTGAACGAAACCTGGACACCGACCCGTGACCACACGCACACGTCTAATTTAAGTTAATTTAAGTTCTTGTTACGAAGTTCAAGTCTTCGTGCGACCACATTTTATTTTTAAAGATTTTTCCTCTCGAGCCTCGAGGTAGACCGCCACTGTGCTCTAAATTTAGGTAGTTTCCTTGTGAGGCTGTTATAGTACATATAAGATATAATATTATTTTTTAATTATTATTTTAATAATAATTTTCTCAATCGTTTACAAGCTTATAATATATAAAATATGTCATCGCTACCGTTTATATTACCAACTCCTTTTGATGGCACACCTGTTATACACGTCCGTCACAAACAATATTTTAATATTCACAATAGGATCGGTATGGCGATAATTTGCTACTGTATAGTCATCGCGCTGTACAATTCGTCTAATATCTGGACACGCCGCCAGTGACAAATACGGGCATTGTGTTATTTCAGATCCCATTTATGTTTTTTTTTTTAATTTAATTGTTATATAGATGTTGTATTGAAATGTGGACTCCATAATAAAATACAATTTTCGAAATTGGTTAGACATATTACATGCGTTGTTTAAGTATATTCTGGTTTAACCTATAAAACGTCTTTTGAAAGAGTTAGAATATAATGTTTATATGATATTGATAAACAATATATGCAAACGAAAAAAAAACGTGGTTTATGGAACCAGCGATAGGTGGGATGGGTGTATCTATAGAAGAACTACATGAGTAGAGACCACACGTACTATATATTTTGCGCAGGCTTTCAAGTCACGTCTTAAGGAATTTGTACAAACAAAAAACAGTTTATTTCAACTGTTTTACATTCGATTTGAGTTGAGACGATTGTACATGAATTTCCAATTTTCAACGTGGTTCTCAGTGGAAACATGTATATCGTGCCATTAAAATATGACCGTTTTTTTATGCCTCGCTGTAACGACTACAAATTTAGTAAGTACCTAGTTATAATTTTTGTTATTTGTAATCGTACATTTTTTTTTTTAAAATTCCGTCGTATTTTTATAGCATTTTTTTTATAATAAATGTAATTCTTTGTATCATTGAATGACTGAATAGATAGGTATACTTTAATAATGATAATATAACTACATATATTAGCTATATGCATGAGGTTGATAGAGTTATACATTTATTTGAACAATTTAATATTGTACATTATATTTATGTAACTAACATATTTTATTTAACAAATGTGATAAAAAAATGATATTATATATCTTTTTAAATACCTCGTTGTAAGTAAAATCGTGTTAAAAAAATAGTAGTGTAAAGAAACATCTCATTTAAAGCAAAAATATAACCTTAGGATGATTATGTATATTTTGTATTGTGTAGGTATTATAAGCGTACTATAATATATTTGCTCTTGTTATAGTAGGCTAGTCTCCTGCGGTCGTATAAAGCCACCGGACAATATCTCATAAAATACAACCCCCCTCCCCCCTCGAATAGAAAACGTGTCATGGTAAAGAATTCGGAGATATATTCAACAAAAGTATAAAACAGCTTTTATTTCATTAAAAATTAGTATAAGATTAACTCGGCCTAATGATTTAATAAAACATCAGACATAGATGCGCATTGTTGTGCAGACGATATAGACCCCGGGGTTGCGCTCGACATTGGCCCAGTAATTATTACCGCACATTGACAAGGGAGTAGGGAACTTAATGTAATAATATCTTATAAATAATTAGTTGCTTGCCCCTTTTGTTATCATAAAAAAATTAATGGTCAGATGACGCCAAAACAAGGACACAGAACCTAATAACGACTGAGCAAGACTTCATATAGAAATTCAATTGATTTTTGACGTGGGTTTTTCGATGGATACTCGTGACACCTAGCTCTAAAATAACTTGAAAACTGTTCATAGATACTTTGACATTTAGAAAAAAAAAACTGTTTATATATAAAATAAAAGACCATAGCAATTATTTAGAAAGAATCAGTAGTTAAAAAACAGAATGTATACCTGTATAAACTCCCTATACTACATTGAATACACAGGGGAAAGATTCGTGATGTATAATTATGTTTGAAAAAAAAATCAATGAAATCGTTTTAAAAAACAACTTGTTTTTTAAGGCACATAAATATAATAATATAAGGAAGTATGTGGAATTAACTCATCACAGAGTTTCTAGTAATAATATTATTATCTGATACCCGTCGTGTTAATAAAAACTCAACAATAATAAACATTAAAAAAAAAAAAACAAATCAATATTTAATTAATATATGTAACTAGATAGTTAATTTATAAATAAATTAATATTGATCAATGGTCGGTCAACACTCAACATATTATAATTATTAGCACCGATTATAATAATATATATGATATTATTGTACTCAGTTGTACTAATCAAAGCACATTACCTACTACTACTGTTATTATTATTAATCGTAAACAATTTATACTACAGTTAAATAAATAAACGTAGGTATACAACACTTTAATTCGGTTTTTCGTAACCTGGGGGGATGCGGCGTTCAGACTTCTTAACCTATAAAGGGACTGCAAAATAAAATATTCGTGATCATTTTATAAAATAAATATTTTATGATGTTTTAAGAGTCTTACGCCCCCTAAAAATTTGGTGTCCGGGGCCAAAGACTCCTTTGGATCCCTCCCCCTAAATACATCCCCGACTGCTACAATTATTATACTATAAAATACTAATATAGTTTTAGTAATTTGAACTTTATCGTTTGTAACTATTATTTTACGTAATAATAATTAAGAAATTTATTTTTGCGATTAATTAGTGTTAGTAACTATTAATATGGTAGTTTCTTATGCAAATATTTATTATTACCACCTGTTCGAATATCGCAATATTATTGCTTAAGGCAGGTGTGTATTATAATATCAATATGGTATCTGGGCACATCCGGTGAGTACCTATCAGCTACACTTTAATAATTATAAGACTATACACAACATTGTTATAATATACGGATGTCGTGTGTGATGTCTGTTTGTTAGAGTACATCTTAACCGATATTTTAAAATCGATTGTTCTTCGTTCAACATAAACAGTTATCGCTAATGATGCGTAAAGTTTTTTTTTTTAGTCTAAATGTAAAAATTACGTCCCTATTCAACGCTTTTCGTTCGTCTCGCATATGACGGTGGCGATGCCGGTTTTGTATACATACACATTAGACGGGTTGTACGCTTTCCGGTTTCGTTTTTATTTTTTGTTCTCGACGCGTAAATATTTACGGGCAGTCCGTCCGATTATCGCCGATAGAAAAATGAGTATTACGTACCTACATACATTAAACAGGACCGTATGTCTCATATTTATCTTAAAAGAAAAAAATATAGACAGATTTTTCGTGGCTTTAGTTCGCATTCCATTAGGTATTGAAATTGAATGAAGGATTTTTTTTTATTCAAAGTCTAGACACGTAAATATATTTAAAAAGAAATAATTTTCAATAATATAATATTCTTATATAATGGACATTGTACCTATTCATAATTTTTTTTTAAATATTCTTCTTCTTTTCCTCTGTCTCTTTTCCTGGTAATTATTCAGGGTCTTCCGTCTTGGACCTAAATCTCTTCCTGACTGGGTCTCCCACATCACTATTTTGTCTCCCGATAGTTTTTAGAATGATACCAATAATACTTGGTGAATATAATACGAGTTTTCATTACGCGTTTTACTACGGTTACCAGATATTACGAATTGCTCGACCACGCGTTAATGAATAAATGACAAGCTCGTAAATAGAGATTTATAGGTTTTTTTTCTGTTTTTGTAATAACTAATAATACGAATAACCTTCCCCCATCGTCGTATACGCACAGAACTAGGAGTGAGGGGGAAATTGAGAATTTGTTTTATTTCGGCAATAATAATATAATAAATAATAAATTATTGTACACGCAGTATACTATATAGATTGAAATTTTAATTGAACACGCGGCGTGGCAGAACACATAGGTTTATTAATGTTATAATATACGCGTATGTCGTATTATACAATGAGCTTATATGTGTATATTATACATACACGAGTATATACTGCAAAGTGTAAAACAATGACTTCCGATGAATGGACCTAATAAAGACGTCGACTGTCGTCTTCGTTATTGTATTCGTGTGCCGGTGTCGGCGTATAGTATTCGGGCGGTAAGTTTTACGTGTGCGTCAGACGCATGGTAGCGGAGCCACAAAATAATAATAATAATTGTTATTATTATTGTCGTGATGTTCGATGATAACAATCGAGAAAACTACCTGTTGTACCACGATTGTCAGAGCTGGATGTTGAAAAGAACGTAATGAAAACATTATTTTTTTATGAATATATAATATATATATGTAGGTAACATCGAAATTCGTAAACAAACCTATTTCATTATATTATTTAAGTTATACCATCGGATGGATGGTAATGATTTTTTTTTTATTCAACTGACATCATACGGTCATGTTTAAAAAGAGCTGATACAGGGGACAGGAGCGGCAACTGTTCTACGTAAGAAGTTGGGAAGGTAGGATACATAAGGTTATTTCATTTATATCTGTAAGCAACGAAAAACTGTTGCTTGACGAAAGACGATTCCGAGCGCAGTTCGGTAATACATAATTTGAAGTGCCGTAATTTTTTTTTGCTATTTTTGTTTAAATTTAATTTTAAAATGCTTATTAAAAAAAAAAAGTCCGATGATTTTTAAAATTTTATCACGTCTAGGTAAGTCTAATATAAGTAGTATTATTACCAAGATTTAAGTCTCTACGTGTATTTATAACTGAACTACAACAAAAATTAAAATTCCTTAAAAGCTCAAAAATGGCTTAAAAGTTTTGGTGATGATACCGTAAGAAATTAAATCAAAAAAAGTGTCTTGTGAGTTTTTGATTAAATCATTTTTTCTGGTAAAAAAACGTGCGTGTTTTTATAAAATGAAGCCGAAAATCAAAACATAACCTGTTTAAAGTACCAGCTAGACAACTTGAGCTTTCAGAGAAGTTGTTACACGTAAAAATTGGAGCAAATTCACTAGGAAAAAACGTGGTCACAGACTAGAAGAAAGTAATATAAAATAAAGAAGAAAGAAATAAACAACATTGTAAAACCAATGGCTCCCTCGCTATGCTTGGAATCTAAAATGACTATTCCGAATTTTTTTTAAAGTTTTTATTTTAAGTCTCTTCTCCCCCCCCCCAAAAAAAAGGCTATATTGAAACTACAGCGCAGAAAGCGTATTGATTATTTAAAAATATATTTACTAAAAATATTGAATAGAACAAAAGTTGTTTTTATGACAGATCTTCCTGTTACACTCTGTATATTAAGTATAGAGTAGGGATAAACAAATTGAAAATAGTTTTAACAATTTCACAATGATCAAAAAAAATATAAATTAAATCCACTTAAAATCCATTTGAGAAAATTGCTGGTTTATGATAAAATGATCACTTTGTATACATTTCGTTAATAATAATATTATATTTTTTACGTGTATAGTATTATTGGCAAAACCAAAATTTCGCACTCTATCTCATATTTAGTTTTAATGTATTGTATACAGAACTAATAATTTTGTGTAGTTATTTGAATACCAATTCATTCGTTATCCATTTTTATGCAAAATATTTTGTTCACACCTTTAACTATCGTTGCAATCTACGCACATGGACATATACAGCAATTTAGAATATACCTGTTGTGATTTTATCCTTACAGATATTTTGACAGTTAAATCATATGTATATTAATTATTATTCCATATTAAAATTCCATCGACATGAAATCATTTTGTAATTTAATAGTTGATCGCCGACGAGTAATAACTCGTATAATAATTGTATTTTACTGCTACTATTATGAGTAGGTGTTATATTATCTTCCCTGTAATCTGTGTTGTAAAATTATTTTTATAACCTTCCTGCACTGTTGTAAAAACGTATATGGTTTGTGATTCTTTTTCAAGTAGTTTGGGAGAGAAGTGATGACAAACAAGGCTGGAATAACCTAAAAGGCGCCCCTAGCAAATAAAAATACAAGCCCCGTTTTTAGAACATAGACCACTAGCTCTTTGTCAAATTATTTAACAATTTTCTTTGTCTACGAGTATATAAAAATGTATAATAAATTAATTTAAAAGTATTTTTAAGTCAACCTAAACAAAATATTCCACTTTATTCAAATTAAACAAATTACTTCTATCCATTTTATCCAACCACACGTAATCCCACGTTTCACATGTTCATGAAAGCTACCGCTCTTTTGTACAAAAGATCCTAGGTACTTAAAACTCTCAACCTCGCCTATAACTGTGTATTGTCGCTTGCTGTGTTGTCCTATTTCTCCAAACTCATACTCTTTTTTACTTTTACTTATACTTAGTCCCTTTGATTCAAGTGCTACTCTCTATTCCTCAAGCCTACTGTTAACTTATTCCATATTGTCTCCTATTAAAGCTACATCATCATCTGTAAAACATCATGCACCATGATACCTTCTCTCACCTGTTGTCCCCGCGTACATCTGAGACAGGACAATCTGCTAAATTTTTTTTTAGAACTTCTTATATACTATTTGACAGAATTTTACATCGGTTGTCGACCTGACGCATCTACATTTGTCGTCTCTTACGCAGGTAGATACCGTGGGAGTATTCCGATTCCTTTTCACGGGGAGCGTGTTGAAAATATTATAAATACTTATTAATATATAATATAATGTAAAGTTGTTTTGCCCATTTACCTATGTTTGAATGATATTTGGTTAATTCCGGGATATTTTTATAATTTAAGAACAGCGATAAATAATTTACAAAAATAAACATTATTTAATATCAATATTCATGTTCAAAATATTTCTAACAATTAAATAGACATTTTTTTTTTCTAGTAGATGGCGAATTAAATTCATAGATAAGAATTAAGTATGTTTAAAAATTATTAAAAGTTCTGCCAGCCCCTGAAATCGTAGTATTTCTACTTTCTAGTCTTCGATGCATAATATAGGTAATGTCTTAACGTTTAAATTTAACGAGACGTGATTCGGTTTGTTTAGTTTATTATTGTAGCGTGAAACCTTTCGTGATGTGTCATTCCGAATAAACGGTGGCGCTGCGGCGCATAAATGAGAATTACATCTCGTGTTATCTGTGTGCGGCAACAGTAATACTATTATTATTACAGTAATATTATATTATTATTGTTATTACAGTAATCTTATGATATTATTTTATTTTATCAAACAGATCGAAGAAAAATTCGTAGACGTAGTCAACAGGTGACCTTTCTTGTTATCGCCGCACTCTTTTTTTATAATAATTGATGAGGCACATTTATGTTTATATATATAAAAAAAAAAGGTCGTAATAAATATTATTATTATACACATTTACTTAAATCGCGTTATAAGCAACCGCGATTTCTAGGAAAAAAACGGCAATTATCACGAATTTGTTTTTTATGCCAAAAAACCCGACCTACTATTTTGGACCGTACCCGCAGATGGGTATACCGAGAAATTCAAAAATACGCTTCCACGTATAAAACTACAATATAACGGGAATTACCCATTTGCATCAAAATAAAAAAAGCGCCTTTTTTTTGCAACAAAATTATATTATACGATTACGTATATTACTATTAATCAAGTTATTTGTATCACTGTCTGTAGATTTTAATATTGTGTTTATTATCGTGTACACAGACTAAAAACAAGTTTTGTAACAGTTTTCTAATGTTGTAAAATGCACTGCGTTATCGGATAAGATGGATTATTTAATAGATAACAACTTGTACATCAGAGAGTATTCCGATTTAAACATTTGAGCGGTATTTGCTGCGGATTAAAAAAGAACCACTGACAACTGTGAATCTTTTCATGATCACTTTAACCAACAATATTGTATAAATCGCACTCTAATATTTTTACATTTTAAAAAATTTTTAATCAAATTCGTTCAAACGGATGTTGATATTAAAATCAATAACAGTATAAACAATATTCCCAACCATTCAAAAAATGCACAGACTAAAATCTGACTAAAAAACTTTAAAAGCAAATGAAAAACTATAAAAACATAAACAAATGAACACGCTATGAATATTATGCAAAAATAATGACATTTAATTGCAAAAAGAATAGGTTGTTTAAAAAAAAAATTGTATTCATTAAAATTTGTTCAAAAAAAAATGTGAATACTTAACAACTTATTATTATTTATTTAAACCAATTTGTATACTATTAACAATTATTGAAAAACTTTTATTTGTAATATTAAAATTAGTTTCATACATAATTATTTAAGCGTCAAAAATAAAAAAACGGACATACTTCGCGCAAACTGTTGTAGGTCATAAGTTAGAAAGGTAGGATATAAAGGAGGATTTAATGTACCTATATCTGTACGCGATGATTAATCATTGTTAACGAAAAACGAATCTAAGTGGAGTTCGGTTATACGTGTCTTGAAAGGCCGTAATGTTTACGATTTTCGTCCAAATTTGATATTAAAATTCTTATAAAAAAAAATTATACATTACACTCAATTTTTTTTTTTTTTTTTACCACAATGTATGACTTATAATAAATTAATCTTTTTCCAAATTATAAAGCATTTCTGTTTGGTCTCATAATTTTATCCATAGAATATCTACCGAATAAAAATTACGTAAAAAAAAAAATTAACATTATTGTAAAATCAATACATTTCTCGCGTAGCTCGAAATCTAAAATATACTACCATGTTTAATTGTCTATCAAATAAAGGTCGTTTTAATAAAACTCCGTATTGATTTATCAAAATTAAAGATAAAAAGTAACATAAAATAACTTATAAATAAATAAAATAAAAAAACTTTCGAGTAATATACGTAATTATGTAATCGTGTAATGTACGCAAGTAAATTTGGTGCAAACGGGCAATTGGAAAAATGTACCTTTTTTATTTTGACCCAAACGGGTTGCACCGAAAACGATTAACCTTTTTTTTTTTGGCGCTAACAGGCGATACTCATTATAAATATGTTTGACCTATATACATGTATTCCAGACCTGATTAATGTAAAGATTATTATTATTATTATACGTATTATTTTATCTGTGGCCTTATGGCTGGGTTAAGTTATACACGGAATCTCGGTTGCAATAAAGTGGCCACTTTACAAAGTTCCATCACATAACATTTACTTCAAAGTAAAGATATGCAATTTCTAAAAATCATAATATTATGATTACGTTGCAGTAGCTCTAAAATTTCCCATATGAAGTCGCAGTCTCGGTACATAAATTCACCATTATTACCTAACCTAACTTGACCTAAATCTTAGAAGTAAAATTAAATATTATCGTACATAGGTTTAACGTAAAAAAAGAGCTGATACTGGGGACGGGTGCAGTTACTGTTGTAGGTGAAAAATTAGGAAGGCAGGATACATAAAGTTATTTAATTTATACCTATACACAAAGATAAACCATTGCTTACGTAAAACGATTCGGAGCGAATTTCGATAAGAAATATTTTTAAATGCCCTAATTTTTACCATTTTCGTCAAAATTTGATCTTAAAACGCTCGTGAAAAAAAAAACGTATGTATTAAACTCAAATGAACTTTTTAGGCCACTAAGTATAATTTATAATGCATGTTATGTTAAATTTTCAAGCATTTCTCTTAGTTCGTATAATCATAGTCAAATATATATGAAAACACGAAAATAACTATAAATAGCTAGAATGTTTTAAAAATTTGACCACGTTTACAAAACGACAATATATGTATTTTGTAAAAACTACAGGCAGTATTTTTTAACCGTATTACAACAACAAATTAAAATGATGTACACTTTTCCGAATTTCCTACGTTATTTTCCAGTTTTCAGTAATTATTAGGAAAACTATACGGAAAATCAAACGACTTTCTTACTCATAAACTAGACAAAATATTCCTTCAAAAAATGTAGTATTTTTGAAATTCGGATAAAAATTTCTGGTAAAAAAATATATTCGTATTTTTCGTCTTTTTAGGGTTTCCCTAATTATTATAAAAACTACTTTAGATATTAAAAAACGACGATCTTTGTCAATGGTTGTATATTAAAAGGAAAAAATTCGATATTTTTCTATTATTCGATTGGAACAATGTTTTTGGTAGAAAACATAGTTTGTAAAAATTAAAAACAATGAAATTAGTAACGCCGCGGCCACGACGCGCCGTAAATATTTGCTGTTTAACGAATAATTTTTTTTCGGGTTTTTGCAAATTATTTTAAAAACCCCTTAAAAAATCAAAAATTAACCTTCCAAATGCACCAACCAGAGAAAATTACATTTCAGAAAAGATACTACATTCTATACATCAGAGCAAGATTGCTGGTGGAAAAATTATTCACAGATAGAAAAATACAAAAAAAAAAAAACCAATAGTAAAACCAATATACCCCTCACTATGCACCCCAAATCTAAAAAAAAAAAAAAATAACACTTTATTTAGAACCTCTTTATTAATAAACTCTAAATTACATAAAAGTCCACGCTCATTCGTATAACAACCTACAAATTATGTTATAAAATATTAGTTATAAATTAGTTATATTAGTCTTTATTCATTACATTTTTAGACAAATTTTAATGATACAATTTAGAATAGTCCAACAAATATTATACATAAAATGTACGTTTTTTTTTTTTTTTTTATTGCATATAAGTACGCATATTTTGAATAAATGAGAAGTAGGTACACGGCGTGTACTCTCCACTACACCATTACACTACTGGCTAATAACTAATAAATATAGTTTTTATGGTTTTAAATTTGTCTTGCAGGGATAAAAGGGTTTTCTTAGTCTGATGCCAAGAAACGAGCGAAAAACCGAAAAAAGTGCGAGAAGAAACACAACACAAACAGTTGTTTAAAACAATATAGTTTCAGTAAAAAAATCGTTTAGGGTTTAAAATGTTTTAACGATTCCAACGCGTACCATATAATACCATACCAATAATAATGATCCGGGTCCCGAACGAATCGAGATGACCGCATCACAGACGAGTGTGTGTTCGACATATATATGAATCACTCGCTGTAAGTATCCGTTTTTTTTCCCAAATAAACTTTAATCCATTATTATAATAAATAAATTTCATATCGACAGTCAGCTTAAAAAAAAAAAAAAAATGGTTCGGTGCCAAAGAGTCTTTCGGCTTCTGCAGTAGTAGTAGCGATCTAAAACTGCAGCTGAAATACAGCCAACAATGTGTATAGTAAAAAAATGTTTAAAAAACCTAAAAAGTGGCATTTACAGTGGTTTTTTTTTTTTACTGCATCAGCTTCTTCTGGTGGTTTATTTCAGTGCACGTGATTTTACGACTGTACGCAAATCGGCCCTAAAATGACAACCCCGTATAAACTATAAATAATGGTATTTCTATATTATTATAGTAGGTAAACCTATCTAAGTACATTAATTATCGTAACGTACATTTTTTATCGACATAGGTAATGATTTTGTAACAAACATATTTTAGTTTCCTAAGAATAAAAATAAAATATGCATAACGTGAATTTTTAATTTTTTTTTTTTTGAAGATGTATAATTACACAAAAATACGAAACATGTTTCACGAAATTAACTGATGCAAGAAAAAAATTGATTATACCATGTTAACATCGTTATTAAGTAGGTATAAGTATATAATATGTATCATCGTCATACAAATAACGTGAGCGAACTAATAGATACACAACGTTAGTACTTTATATACATACTGTTAAATTATGTTTTTTTAATATACTTATTTATTTTTAAAACATATGTATATAATATTTTTTAATGTGAGCTGACTATAATGATTACGTAGTATGAATAATAGACGTTTTCTTTTCTGTATAGTCCAACATCTTGGTATAAATGATTTCGTGTATGTGATGAACGCGAAAAAAAACTTGGCGACGCGACGTTTCGCCTATACAGTAACAATATTTTTTTGACTACTCGAGTAGTACACAATTTAGCTAAACTGAAATTTAGCGATGCAAAAAAAAAAAAACTTTCCTATGACAATGGGAACGGTGCAGTCACTATTGTAGTTGGGAAGTTGGGAAGGTATGATGTAGACGAGAATTTAATGTATATCTGTAAACAACAATTAACCATTGCTAACGAAAAACGATTCCGAGCAGAGTTCTGTTATACATGTTTTGAAAGGTCGGAATATTTACGATTTTTATCAAAATTTAATTTAAACTCTAATAAAAAAAAAAAATTGTAAACAGTACACTTAATTTTTTTTTTTTTGATGATCATTAAGTACGACTTATAATGATTGTCTAATTTTCAAGCATTTCTGTTTAGTCGAGAAATTATATCCACTGAGTACCTAGCAAATAAAGTACGTGAGTTGTTAACAGAAAAAAAAATAAACATCATTGTAAAACCTATGCGTTCCTCGCTCTGCTCAGAATCTAATACAATGAAAAAAATCAAAACCTGAATTTTATTTTTACCACTGATGTATTAGTGGTACACATTTTATGATATTGTTGATTTTTACAATGGAATTTTGAATTTTAATTTATTTTCATTCACGTGTTACACAAAAATAAATAAATTGTCTAGACGAATCGAGTATTAAAATGATATGGGTTTTACTATGAATTGCAATACAAGTGATGAAAAATGCAATTAATAATTAAATAAGCACAGAACATACGGTGGGAAAATACAACTAAAGACTAGTTTTATTGCCCGACAATTATCGCTGTACTTAATGCTTTTTTTATTGCTACCACTATTCCTATTGTTTTAGGGAGCTCGGATATTTGAATGCATTTTGCTTAGGCTGTATCCGGAATAAACAATTATTTCGAACATACAAAAGTATGCAATGTGCGTATTTATATATACACGTCTCTGAATATGACCGTACTCATATACGAGTATATTCAAAAAGTTATAAACGTAAAAAGAAAATAATAATCGAACGTATAAAAATTCACATTCGTCATATTAACGGTATAGATGTGTTAATAATTATGTTAATTATGTATAAATCCTTTAATTCGTAGATGATAAAATTGTACGAGAAAGAGCGGCGTAGATGGAGTAAATACTACAAATGCTTAAAGACACGAAATGAGAAGTTACCAAACGTTAAAATTTTGCATTTTGACAGTGAAGCATTGAGAGCTACAGTCAATCAATCGATAAATTGAAGACCAAGGCAGAAAAATTGATTGATTTTTTGCACAAATATAATATAGTCGTCGAAAAGCAACAGTTAGTGTCTAAAATAAAAGAAAAATAAACGAATAAATATTATAAAATAAATTGCCGTATAATTGTATGGATTGTTAACTTTATATACCTTTGTAGTCGTCGTAAAAAACTATAATAAGTAGCTTAAAAAAAAAAATAATGATAATAAACAATTTTAAAAAATATTCTCAGAAGGATTTAACTGCGCTCCTTTTCAATCTTCTCGGTCACACGTAACCGTGTGTTTTTATTGTAATATGTGTACAGGGTCGTAAAAATTAGTCGAGGTATCTGCGATTTCCCGCGACGAAATTACGATATATATAGTGAAGTATAATAAGTACACCACCCTGTCCCTGCAGCCATCGAACGATATACAGGGTAATCGACCTAATGTAACATCTTGGAATTTTTTCGGAATTTGTATTTTAGAATATTTAAGAAATAAATAACTCTAAAATGTTACTTTGCTTTTTTTATTGTCACCCTTATTTAGGGGGTAAACCATCTACATTTGATTTTAAAATGGCAATCTTTATTAAAAATTCCAGAAATAGATAAAATATTAGTTTAAAAAAATGTTGGTGTTGAAATTCCTGATTTCCGTCAACTCTTTGATGAGATATTTCATTTTTAAGTTCCGGCGCAGCGAGAAGCTAGTAGTGGTGTATAATTTATGTGGCAGCACGGCGTTTTATTAGTAATCCACTACTCTTTACCGACCCTAAAAAAATGAGTGTTTTAAGTTAAATGAATCATTAAGTCTATATAAATACATTTATGTATGTTTCAAAAAATAAGTATGACTGTAAATATTAAGATAATACAAGCAAGGTGTCCTTGTTATAAATTACAATAGTTTATACATTATCTATTTATGGAATTTTTAATATAGGTTGTATTTTGAAAATCAAAATTAGGAAACTGTTCCGCCCCAAAAAATAAGGGCGAAAAAGAACTAAACACAATGTGACATTTTAGAGCAACTTATTATTTCATGAATGATCTTAAAAACAAATTTTCCGAAAAAAGTGAATACTTTCCGAGATTATGGAGTGGTTTACCTTATGTCGATCACCCTGTATTATACAATATACGTACACATTGTGACACAAATGCATACGGTATCTCGGAAATCATTAAAAAAAAAAAAAAAAAAAACATTTATCGAATGTTCTCGATTCTGACGGTCGGCGGTATCGATTGCCTCCGCGACGTTTTTATAGGCCCGTATCTCGCGTGCAGAAAAAATTATGCGCACCGTAATTTTACAACAGTATCTCTCTCTCAGAAATTTTCACTGTCGGCGAATGTTTTCTCATACCACATTTATGTTACGCGTGGACAAAAATATATTGTATATTATTCCGTGTACATTCGGGACGGTGCATAGGTACTTAATATAATATTAATATCATATAATATTAATACCATATAATATTTTATTAAGTTTTATTATAATGATAATATACGCGGTCGTATTTTGTACAGCAAACGGCGCGCCGACAAAGTGCCGGAGAATGCATTCATATTTTATCGGGCCGTCCGACCGCCGCCGCGTATATTGAATAATATGTCATTTTTATTATTATTGTATGATGGTATTGTAATATAACAAAAAAATAATAATAATAACGCTTCCGTCGCTTCCGTCTTAATGGGTGGTCGGCGAATCGTATTAAATCTAATGTGATCCGTGTCTTATTATATTAATATATATATATATATGTATATACCGGGTGCACGGTAATAACCGTACAGTCGTACCGGTAAATCGTATAATATAATACGTGTTTGTGTGCACACTATATTTTACACTCCTCCCTCTAGGCTTAAGGATCGTTTTTTTTTTCGTGCAGTCCATTTCGTAAGCTTATATTATAGCTCATCATACGTACAGTATTTTTAAAAAAATTTTCACTCGGTATCATATTAATTTTAAACTCGTTATGCCATTATTGCGGAGGACACGAAGATCGAGAGGAAGAGAAATAGAAAGGTATACCTGTAGGCCTATACGCGTTATTATATATAACGAAGACACCGCGAGACTCACGAGAAACGTACCTATAAAGCATACTATCTGAAATGACCCCTTTAGGGATCATTTTCATTGCGTATACGAATCGAGCGGATCGTTCACCATAAATAATTTCCATATTATGAAGAACATAATATTACAGTTAAAATCAGATACGTTTTTTCCTAGAGGGGGGAGTCCATTACCTTTTGATCAAGTTTTATTATTATATACAGTATGTTCACATTTTCAGGAAACACTAAATATTTTGGCCAGACGACCTCGGATTTATATTCCGTTTTTGGTAGGTCATAGGTCATAGGTGGTAATAAAATAAACTGTCCGATTACTGTATTTTAGGTCATTTTTTGAGATAAAAGAAATTGCATAGATCAAAGTGCTTGAAAATAATGGTACTATTCGAATTTAGTGCTAAAGTTATATGTATTATTAAATTCAAAAAAAGTAATATGCACTGCGCATGTATGCACCGAAGAATTAGAAATTCGGAGTTTATCCTCTAGTATGTATTTTAGTATCCCTTATCATCGTAAATGGAATTTATATACAAGGTTATCCAGTTGAAATATTTAATGCTACTTGGAAACATGAATATACTGTATATTTGGAAATTTCTTGGGGTTCCCTCATATTTAGACCAAATGAGCTCAAACTAGGGACGATTTGTTTTGTAAGTGGACTGAAGTGATAAAAATTTAGTTTGATTTAATCATTTTTTTGCTGTAGAAGGGTGTTTTTTTAATCTTGTACACCACTATACAGATCCCCGGTCTAAGTTAGAGGGTGCAGTTTTGTATAGGCGTTAGTATCGGGAATGTGCCTATTAAGAGTTTTAACTTTAAATTCTCACCCTTACCATTATTATGATTATATATTTCATAAATAACTGGAAGTAACATAATATTATGGTGAAGTGTAGTAGTGTAAATTGTATTATTATTTATTATAGTATTCAGGTTTACATTGTTTTGCAAAGAATTTTTCTATTATACAAAATAATTAGGGGAGCAATTCGATACTAGTAACGGTAATCTGCTGCTCATTGGTATTTTAACGTTAACTAATCTATACAACTTTGTATGCAGATTCAAAAATACTTTCTCAAAAGGAAATTATTTTATACTGACCCTTCTCTCCTCCCGCATACAAAAGTTATTTAGTAGCGCAGGGAATCGGTATTTATAGGCGTATTATTATGTTATTGAAATATATTTAGGTATACCGCAAGTGACTTCTTTATTTAATTCATTTTACTCAAATGTAATATGTATGTAATTACATGGCTTAGCACGATGGTTTAAGAGGTTTCATTTGTCTATATACAATGTATACATACATGATATGAATGATAGTTATTCGAACCTGATGCTTAAAAAACAAAAAAAAGGTTTACGTTATTATATAAATCTTTGTTTAACGTCAATTTACTTGGAATTTACTCGTCAGTTTGTATATAAATAATTAGAGATGGGCGAAATCCCTTGAAGTAGATTTTAAGAATCAAATTTCAATCCTCTTAAAATGGATTTTGAAAATGCAATGGTTTGAAATCCCACTTAACTTTGTATATAACCAATTATTACTTTTTATTTAGAAAGGGCTCACAGTAAGTAGTGCAATGGACTATTATTTTTTTAGATTAGGCCTTGATAGGTATAGGAAAAAGGGAATGTAGCGAAAGGACTGGAAGTCTTGGGAAACGTTTTCAAAAGAATAATAAAGAGATAATTTTTGTATAGAAAATCTAACAAGCTTTTTGTATCACAAAAATAATAATTAAAATTAACATGCTATTGAAAAAATTTGAGAAAGATAACAAAAATGAAGTTCGTTTATTTCAATTTGTGTAATAGATGTAAATAAATAACTCGCGAATTATATTGCGTAATAATGCGATTGTCAATGTGACAAGTAGATGAAATAACAAAAATAAACAAATATCCGTTGGGTTATAGAATATACAAAAGCAAAATTATCATGATAAAAATCATAATGGACAAATTTCTAGATTTTCATCACTGACTTATGTAATCACAAAGAAGAAAATATTCAAAAAGCCAAGTTTTTTTTTAGATTAGTTTATTTTTTTTAAAAAACTATTGAATTCAGCGAAAAAAAAGCACTTTCAAATTTCATATTTGTAAAATCAGTTGTAATTTGGCATAAATGTCTATAGCACTCTGCTAGATTAAAACAAAACAAAAATAAGTAAGTGCTGTAAGTCCCAAAACATGATCATGATATTGTCAATATTACTTATTAAAAAAAACTTGCAGTAATAGTTTATCGATGTTTTATTGAGAGTATTTAAACAAAATTAAAATACGTCCTACTAAAGTTTTAACACAGAAAAAGAAAGAAAACAAAGCCACAAAATAATTATTTTTCTAACGATTGTAAAACAATTTCGATGGATTTACATAGTTAACTACGTCGTCGTTATAGTAATTATATATAATGTGCATTCTCCGTGGTATAGGTAAAATATGTATATCATATATATGTTATAATATACAGTAACACATTTGAATAAATAAAACAAAAATGACATTTTAAAATACAATATAAGAGGATACTATAATATATAGTATTGTTTTAACTTTAACTTTTATAAACTGTGACATTATTGTCTGTTTCGAATGTTTCGATAATTCATTCTTCAATTATTAACAAAAAAATCCTTTAATGAAATAAAAAAATTGCCTCATATTATATTAATTGTTTAGATTCTAAGTGTAGCGCAGAATACGTAGATATATTTGAAATTTTTATTTGGTTTCAGATGATCTAAAAAATAAACACAGTTTGACAACAAATTACGGATACATTGGTTTAATCATTATTAATTTTTGGATTGCCTTGAATATTATTATACAAGGGAACAAACACGACTAATATAGGTATCTCATTAGATTGCCAAGTTCCGCTCAGAATAGGTTTTGATTGATATAATTTATTTACTAGATAACCGTGAACTAAATAACACTGTACCCTGTATACTTTCCAAACGTTCAAACATTCTATTCATGGTGCAAAACAATTTACATATTTCATTTATTTTTATACGAGTTAGGGTAGGATTCTTTTAATATGAAAAACAATAGCAACTGTTCGATAAATTACAAATCAAAAGAATAACATTATTGTTATTTATAGTATGTCGATAGGAAAAGAATCATTGTGCTATAATATTTACAATTAATCGTCTTTATACGCGTCAAAAATGCACTCGTTAGCGCGTGTTCGAATAATATATAAATATATATATATATATATATGCTTGTATTATTCAACAGACGAAAACATCCGAGTGCCAAAATGTATTTTTTTAAACAAATATTTAATTGGCTATTTTATTTTGCCGCCAAAAGAAAAAAACATGCGCACAACATTGACACAAACTGCAAGATTTGTTTTTAATGAAAAATGTATGACAATATATTGGAAATCGATGTTAAATTTTGAAATTTATCAAGATAAAATCGAAATCCTATAATATATATAATGCATATTATATAGTTATTTTTTGTAATTTGCATACGCATGTATTTTTTTTGTTGTTGTTCGGCCGACATGAATTATTTTGTTTCATAAAAACAAACTTTACGAATTCAAGGAGATTTATTATTTTCAAAAAGACTAAAAAAATTGCACGTCTCAATCGTATTAAAACAATTAATATAATTATATTATATTATATATCTATTCACGCTGCTATGCGTGATTTTTAACACGTTCACGATTTTCATGGTTTAAAAATAGATTACGTGTTATTTTAACGGTCTTGAAACGTTCTCGGTGTATGGACAATCGGCGGCGGCGATTAGATTAAACATCATTTCATGACGCGATCACTTGTGAAACATGTAAAATGTAAATTTCGTTGCTCGATCATAGTTTGTCTAAGTATATATGCGCCCGCAACGGTAACACCGGAATATGCCACTCTGCGGGCGTCTATTATTCATCCGATGAAAAAAAATTAAACAGTAACAAATTACGAAACCTCTCAATATTGACCTAATATGATTACGGGTATATAGGTACTTATAATATTAATGTATTATGTAAAGCGCGCAAAAAATTAAATTAAAAAGGGCGGGCATACATCGCATAATTGGGTAGGCAACTGTTGTTGTATAGATGTGAAATTGAGAAATTAATATGCAAGTGTATAATGTGATTTGTTTATATATACTATTTTTTATATACTGTATTGGCAATGATTTCTCACTGCAAATAAAAATCTACTCTGAACGGAGCTTGGTAAATCGACAAGGATTTATAGTATTAGTATAGTATTTTTCTCTTATATACCTAACCAAAATAACCCAGTTAAACCTTATATATCAAAAAAACTAAAACCTATGTAGGTAATTTTTTTTTTGTTTTAATTTGTTTGGAAAAATGTCGGAAATTTAAACATATTTTTAAAATAAAGTACTACTAGTGTAACCATGAAAATTGAACTCCGTGATATTTGCCACCTCCTCTTCGGTAAATAGATACCAGAGATACCGCATCTTTTAATCTTTTAAAGTATGATGTGATTTATCTGTCATATAATATATATAGTGTTTTTACAAACCAAAAAATTGTTTTCCAAGAAAAAAAAAAAATCACAAAATATTTTAGTAAAACCAATAGTTTTTTTAATATATACTTCGAATCTAAAATATGTAAATTGGGTTTGTTATAACTATTGTTACCCATACGTTAAATATATATTAATATAAAATACGAATAAAAATCGTCTCGAGTATTGTAAGGTAACCTATTGCAGTGATGATCGCGTTGTAAAACCCATTAGTCATTTTCCAGTGTTCATTTGTAAAAACGGTATGTGTAAATGCTATGATATTGGAACAGCTGAAAAGCGTAATAGTCGTGACCCCAGCGAACCATAAACCGTGACAATAAACACGTCGTCTGGGATGTGAGGGTTGGTTTAAAAACTCTATGGAAAAAAAGGAAGTTCGGTTTAATAAAGAAAACACAGTAGCGTTAGTAGCTCCCGCAGTGGCGGCGACGAGGGAAACTGACCGACAATGGATATCATTTGTCACGACACTAGTTTGCGTGGCCCCTCGAAACGTATAAATCAACCACAAACGTCCAAAACGCCAATATATGTAGTTTGCATCGTGTTTTTATTAAATATTGTTCGGCTAACCGATATAATAACATAATGTACAATACATTATAATACAATAATATATCCGTCAAGAATCGCTCGTTTCTGGTATAACTTTTTGGTCAAAAATTTAAACAAAACAAGAATAACAATATATAAAGAGGACTTATTATTACAAAAGCATAAAACGTAGTATAATATTGCTCATCGTATGAAAAGGAAAACTCCCCCGATATAGACTTTAAACCTTTATTGTTCTTATCTACCCCACCGTGATTTTAAAAAAATGTTTGAAAAAATTATCGAAGGAGTGATATTATTTCGTCCAAATAAAATTTTAAAATGTCCATTAGTATATAAGAGCAGTGCAAGTATATAAATATTTTAAAATAAAAAAAAAATACTATAACACCCCTATAATAATATATAATAATTATATAACTATTATATTGATCATAGATGTATTATGTGTGATACTAAACATGAATTAATGATACCCACGAGTATTACACAAAAATAGTTGTAATTTAATCAGAGTTTAAAAAAAAAAATCAAATCCGTTATTCATATCATGCTAATAGGTGTAACTCCAAAATTAATTATATATAACTATTTCCTTTTTACCCTAGGAACTTTAATATTTGTGATCAAATAATTAAAAACTTGCCCAATTTTGCTTAATTTGTGTATATTTATGTTGGCATTCATTAAGTCTTTTATACGTGGAAAATAACGAATCTGAGGGATTAAATACATTCAAGAAAGCTGGAAATTCATAAATTATAAACTATTTTTAAAATCTTACGGAATTCAAAAATAAAAAAATAAAAACACTGTTTTTATTATTATTATATGCGTTATTAAAGCGCCAAAAAAAACTAAATTTTCGTTAAATATTTCGTATTAAAATCCATTATTAATTATTATATCGCAGTAAAAGTAGAAGTTTTTTTTTATATATGATTTAAAGCTAAGTACTCTATAAATCAAATACCTTAGCCTTAATGATAGTCATGTACATTGTACGCGTTGTGAGTAAGCTTTAAAAAAAATGATCGGTTATAAAAAAAAACTAAGACTAATCCACGTATATGTTTAGGATTTTATTTGACGTGACTAATTAAACGATATGTATCTATGAGTACTTGTATTATTATTTAGTTGATCTAATGACTCATGAAAAATAAATATCCAAATTATAATACACATATATTAAACTACAATAAAATATTCGATTTTGTTTTCGAGACGTGTAGGTACCACATACTCAGATCACTGACAACACAATTTTTCATTGAATATGATAATACACCTAATCGAAATTAATCGCCGAGACGACTAGGTGTCCAATTTTTTTTTTCCATTCATAAGTTGAATTCTATTATAATTTTACGCTGTCACTTATTTAAACGATAGGTCTTATACATACTACATAGGGTTTTCAATATAAGATACTCATTATCTCAGAAAGTATTAACTTTTTACGGAATTATTTTTTTTGGAAAATTTAATATAAAATAGTAACTCTAATATGTCTCATTACATAGAGTTCCACTACTATCGCTTTATCCACAAAATAACAAACTTAAAAGTAGAATATCTTGTCGATGGATTGACGGAAATAATTTGAACACCAAAATATATTTAAACTCAAACTTTATCTATTTATGGAATTTTTAATAAATACATTGTCGTTTAAAAATTAAAATATGATAGTGGTTTCATCTCCAAACATAAGAGTGATGAAAAATAATGATAATGCAACATTTTAGAGCTGCTTGTTTCTAAAATTGGTTCAACAAAAAAAATATCCGAAAACAATTAATACTTTTTGAGATCTAATGATGTTATATTGTATGCTGTAGTTTATATACTTTTGGTGTTAGTAACTATCATGGGCTATCGTCATGTGAATATGGTGATAAGAACTATTAAGCTATCGTAATAGCTTATTATTAGCTATTGTTTTAGTTATCGTACTATTTTACTATCGTGACGACACTTTCACAAAAGTTTGTTTCGTAATTAATTTACTATAACGTCTTCAATCATCATGTGGGCCTGTCTCTTGTGATCATTAACTATCGTATACTATCGCTGCACTAACTAACACGGTAGTAATTATATCATTGTGTGAACTAGCCTTACGATCATATTATAATATTATTATTCGTGCCTTGAAATAGTCGCTAATATATTATATTGTCTCGTTTCTTATAAGTACTCGTTATACAGGAATGGTATTTTGTAAAAAAAAAAATAAGTGCTTTTGTATGAGACCGACACCCGATTTTTACGCACAAATAACATGGGAATACGAAGCATTCACCTTTGGGTTTAGTTCTCACTCAATATACTCGTTGCACTTGTACATCATGACTTGAACTTGTTTTCATCAGATACAAGACGTTTCTTTGTGGACATTTTTACTCTTTTAAATTATGTACGTATATAATATAATATATAACGTATTTTTTTTTTGCCAACATAATAATAAAGACATTTGAAAAATTGTTCAAATACCCCGTCTTAACCTGATTTGCAGGCGATTTAAGTAGTCCGGAATTTACTTGTAACTCTCGAAGGATAATTAGCGCAATAAATCTTTCATGTCTTTTGAATAAATTGTAATTCAATGTAGATCAAATTACCGAAAAAAAAAAAAAAAATTGCCAAATATTATTATTAATACATAATATTAATATAATAGTATTATTAATAATTGCCAAAGCACATTTTATTCAAAACAATTGACAATAAAAACAAAATTAAGAAAAAAATAAAAACAATACAATAAACACATATTGAACCAGTTAAATGTACCCGAGCATATTAAACTATAAAATAATAATTTTCCTACGCGAATATATTACACGTATAATATGAATGGAGTTTATAGTGTTTACGTTGTGATTTATTTGAAAATTGTATAAATATTTAGTCTTGATCGGTATTTATTATTTATTTTATACTATGTGTTTATTTTATAGTTAAATCTAATAAATAATTATGCTTAGGTTAAACCAATTATATTTAAAAAAAAAGGCGTATAGGCGTACGTATAACAAGATGATATTTCTAAACTTTTACGTATTTTAAATCGTAGTGTTTATATACCTATTTTTTAATAATTACAATTAATTTATAGTTTTATCAAACAATGGATGAAACTGACATTGAATTTTAAATTTGTGTCATACTGTATAACGTCTAAAAAAAATTACTTTGTTAGCTATATATTTGTATAAGTAATTTATAATATTACAAATTGAAATCAAATACTATACAGTAAGTACTTAGTATTAGTTTTTTATAGGTATATAATCTAATCAACTAATCTAATATCCTTCATATTATAGTGGTTCTGAATGTTCTGATCAGTCTCGTTTTAAACTTGAAAATGTTGTAAAACGTTCGAGTTTTTTAAACATAATATAATATTGACTAGGTAACACATTTTTGTTGTCAAATTTTCCCCCAAAATAGAGATTATTGCATTGTATTGTTTCTTATGTATTTATAAATACTCATATATACACAGAGTGATTTATTAAGCGTGCTCACCTCATTTTTTTTGTTAAATTTTGAATATATTCAAGTTCTAAATAATATGTCGCATGCCATTCTGCCACACAAATGATACTCTACTACTTACTCTCTAACTAAACTTAAAAGTGAAATATCTCATCAACTGATTGATATAGAAATCAAAAATTTTGACACCAACATTTATTTAAAGCAATACTCTGTCTATTTATGAAATTTTCAATACAGGTTTTCGTTTGAAAACCAAAGTTGGTATCATCACATGATACTCCTTAAATGTTGTGAAAAATCGAAATATTCGAAATATATATTATATATATATATAATAAATATGTAGCTTTAACTACACTTAAAAATTCCGAAAATCCAAATATATGCACAAACCGAAAAAATGGGGTGAGCACTCTGTATATTTTTTTTCTTGGTATCAACTTGTACACTTTTAGGGGCTCTCTCTGAATCATATAGCTCACTCTCGGGGATTAGAATTTTTTATATAGGTAGGTTTAAGTAATATAAAGTGTTTGTTGAATTTCAATAAGATCTTCACTAACATTCTTACAGGCCTCCAAATGAAGCTAGGGATGCAATTTTGTAGATATATATGGTGTAAGTATCAAGGATGTATCTCCAGGGTAGTTTCAACTAGCAACCTCTTCCCTCACTATTTTTACGCTTGAATTGGACGTTTTCGCAGGAAATTCGTCATCAAGATTAAGCTCGCCAAAGTAAGTAATAGAATTGAAATTTGTATACATAAATAAAATTGTTGTCAAGGATGTGACTTTAGAAGGTTTTAACTTGCAATCCCAATCCTCATCGTCTATTTACATAAAATAATTCCTTTATATATTTGATAAAATTGTTTTTGTTGGATTACTTATGTACTCAAGTATATATTTATTTTATTTTAAAAAGTTATAAGTTAAATTTTATAATTATTTATAAATCTATGTTTGATGCTATTTTCGTAGTTATTAATTCAGCAGTTTTTATTTCTATGTATTTAATGATAATGAAAATACTCCTACATCTAGTTAATTAAATGTATATCACCTTTTTAATTATAGACTAATGGGTGTCCAATGAATATAAATCATAAATAAATAAACATTTAATTTAATTAGTATATACCTAATATAATAGTATTAACAATATTAACACCGGTGAGCAACTCAGGCAATCATAAATATTTTAGATGAATTAAAAAAAAAAAAAAAAATGAAATATTGTAATGTTAACAAATCGGCTAGGGAAAATTATGTCACTTTAGGTAGTAACTGAGCTCTGTAAAATAAAAAACCAAGAATAAATCTCCCTAATCTCCCCCTAAATACACTATTGTATTATAATTTCGTACGTGTAAAATATTATTCCCATTGCGTTTACGTTGACGTGTCAACGGATATCAATAAGTAATATGAGTACCTACCTATGTCAACGTAAAGATTTAAAGACAAGTCTATAAACTACGTTGATATACGAATAGGTGCATTCCATTATGATTTGTTTAACACGATTTACAATTCTTTTTAAAAATTATGATATGCTTAAAAATTATATTCTCATTGAATACCTGTAATATCAAAAGAAGAATACATAAAAACGATTTCTGATACAACTAGTTCTTGATAAATACGAGTAGCTAGGTACTTAATTTTAGATTTTGAATGAAGCGAGGAATGTATTGCTTTTATAATGATATTTATTTTTTTATTTTTGTGTTTATCTACAAACATTGTTTCTGTGACAACTTTTCTACCAGCAATTTTGCTCCGTTTTTAAATGACAGCACTTTTTCTGAATGTAAATCTGACTGGGGTGGTATTTTAGATTTTCCAGGTTGTTTTCATAATAGATGGGAAAAACTAGGAAAAAACGTAGGAAAAACGAGACAATAGATACAATATTAAACAAATATTATTAGAGAAAATATTTAATGTATATGAAATTATTTTATCATAATATGAAATATATATTGTTGGCATAGCAACACTATTAACCGAACTCCGCTCAAAATCGTTTTTCATTAGCAATGGTTAATCGTTGCATACAGATAAACATTAAATTTCTCCTCTACCTTCCCAACTTCTTACCTACAACAGTGGCCCACACTGCACGTACGAAGTATGTCCATTTTTTTAATATTACTAACAATTTTTTTATTCATTTCGATACTTATTACAGTAGAACCTCGATTAACCGTCAGTCTTGGAACCAGAGCTTTGACGGATAATCGAAAAGACGGTTAAGCGAGCAATAAAAATTTAAACATACATACATACATATTAATAAAGATAGTTGTTGGGCAAACATCGTAAATTGGTGCTATGCTTACTGCATTTTCTCCCCTTCGTACACGATTAATAATATCCAATTTTTGAGATAAATCAAGTACAACACGCTTTCGTTTCTCACTCATTGTTTTTAAACTTAAAATATTTGCACACAAAGAGACTTAAAACGCGAACGGTCAAGCGAACGAACACACGTGCAATATATAACTGACTGACTTTTCAAAAACAAATTTGGACCGCCTAGGGGTTAAACTGTTGAAAATTTCATTTAACATTTCGAAAAATGTTTCAAATAAGGTACTACCAGATTATATTTTGTGTATTTTTAATAAATATAAAAATAAAAATAGTCTTGCTCGTTTTCAACATCACTCGTCGGGGGTAGTCGTTAAGTATTGTTTTAGAAATGTATCATAAAATGCAAAAATATACTACATCGTATTATTAAGTAGTGTTTCTGGATTTTCGGTAAAATTATACCTATATTCTTCCCGTTTAATATTTCCCCAAAATTGTAAATGAACCTAACAATGTAATATGTTGTAAAGGGCGCATAATACATTTGTCCAGTTGCTCGGCTGGCCAGTATGGGCCTATGTGTAACCGCAATATTTACCAAGTCTGTCCAAAAATTACCGTATATATTATGTAAGTTGTTGTACTATTGACTTAGTAGCATTGAAAGGTGATGGTATAAGGTCACCTAGGTATATTTATGTTATATGTAGTTTATAAACGGGCGATGGTTATCTATATGAATTATTAATTAAATTATATTATATTTTCATCTTCAGTTGAATAATTTGTTTTAGCAATGTTTTATATAACAAACCGTTTGGATGAGTTCTATTGGCGATATGATGATAATTTCCAATCATTAAGGTCCAAGGATGCCATTAATAACTGAGTGTTTATTATAAAGCGTCAATTAGTGTGTCTTACGAAATTTGACGATGTTTAATCAAAATGATAATATATATTCCAAAATTCAACAGTTTCAAAATATTCTATTGTCAAATCTTGCATCAAAATTCTACGTTATCAATTGCATTTCCATCGGATCCAACGTTTATTTTACCGAATCGTCTGATCAATATTTTTATCAGTTTTTATTTGATGTAATAAATTATATTCACTATCATAGGGAAAATTTTGCAATTATATCATTATTATTTGTTCTGTTATCCAACGAAATTTAAATATTTCGGTTTATAATACCAACAACATTCCAATAGACTATTTAATTAAATTTCTGAAGGCAAAGTTAGTGTGTTTGATAACTTCCAATAATTATGAAACATAATTATCAAAAATCTATAATATTATTAAAAATAAATAACAACACAACTATATTTCTAATGACCCTTCTCACTCCAGCGTCCCGCAGTAATCTCATTCCGCACACCTTATTAACATATCTTGATAACCCTCTTGATAAAACCGTGTAAAAAATTAAAATCATATCGTGCTTCCTTCCACTCTTCTCCATAAAACTGTTTGTGATTTTTTTTTTTATAGCTTCTACGGGACATGTAAGTTTTTTGTTCCTTTTTATCCATTTACTTCCATTTATATTTTCCCGGTTATCCGCTTTTTCCAAACTAGTTGCTTCATTAACTTCCCTGATATTTTTTCTAATTCTATCTAGCCAACATTTACACGGCCATCCTCGACATAGTGCCCAGGATCTACTATCAACTTTTAACAATACGAACACTGGGTACCCAAATTCAATATTTCAAATCCATCATGGGTTGCTTTGTAATAATATAATATTGTATATACGAATTAATAGTAATGATGCGTTTAGTGCCACTGCAACAAACTATTATTCAACACCCCCCATCGACCGTATCAAAATACATTTTATCATAGTCAAAGGAAATTAAATATATGTCGTTAACTCTGGAAATATATCAATAATCGCTAATATGTATTTATTACTTTTTTTTTCGACGATTACACTATGATCATTTTTCAAATATCATCATAATCAACCATATCAGTTTATTTATTTTCCTTTTTTTATTAATATAAAATATTAGATAAAATGTGCACACGTACCTACAAGATTGCCATCTTAAAAAAAATTGCTTCGGTAAGACGTAAAAAAAAACAATAATAATAACAATATACAAATTTAATTTAATTAAATATTTTACACTAACGCGACGTTTGAATTGCCTCGCCTACTAGATTATATTTTAAACGTAAAATAAATCCTCAATGACATCTCAAACAGCGGTATTTTTTCGTTATTTTTAGCATATATTGCCGAGGCGAATTTTTGTGTACCGCTGTACAAATAAATTGATGCATAATAAGAGTCGATAAAGATTATTTCCATAGTTTTTTGTAGTACTTATCTACGTCTATTGTTCGATTTATAAGTTAATTTGTTTGTATCATTCACATTTCAAATTAATATTATCTTATCTGCTAGTCGAATAATTTCAGTATTTATTCATTCGTATACGACCTATATAATTATATTACATTTTAATTTATTATCACAGTTATTGTTATATAGTCCGATAACTCTATAAATAAATATTTTAATTTTGATCGTAGCCAGGAATTTATTGGTTTTACTGTGACATAAGCTTTTACCCCTATTTTTTGTATACGTCTGTAAACAACTTTTCTACCTGAAATCACGCTCTAATCGAAAAACAACAAGAGAGATGTATGTAGTATTTTGGATATAATCGGTAAAATGAAGACATTGATTATTGATTTTTCTTGTATTTGTTTTAATAATCAGGGAAAAACAGGAAACTGTACGGCAATAACGGTTTCTTTATTTTGTATTTTGTTTTATTGTAATTTGGTTAAAAATAATCGTAGAAACCTGCAATTTTCACAGAATACTTATATTGGACATTTCTAAAGGAAGGTAATACATTTTGAAATTATTCTATCCATTTTTTAGTATGTATAGTGTATACACTACACTATATAATCATAAGAAATTTTCGAGTTATTTTAATTATTATTTAGTTTTATGTGAATACAATTTATTTAGCTTCTCAAAAATGCTCGAATATAAATTGTACTATTGAGTACTCTCGAAACTCTATACAAATATCAAAAATCGGTTGACACGATTTTTTTTTTATACAAGCGTTTAAATTTCAAATTTTTATGAAAATCGTACAATTTCAAAACATTAAACATATCTTACAACCGAACTTTGCTCGATTATTATTAATCGAGAATACTTTTTCGTTTTTAAGATTAAATTGCTCTACGTAACATTCTGAAACCACCTCAACAGTGCTGCCCATCGGTAGTATCAGTATCGGCTCTTTTTTTTAATGTTTGTTTTAAAGGTGTGGGTTTCTAAAAACTCAACTCCCCCCTCCACCCGAAAAAAATAAATAAAACCTGCGTAAAACGTATTTTCCGCTCGTCGCCTACCTGTGAAATTTCGACGGATTTTCTCCGGTCCGCTACAATCGGGGTACCAAAAATAAGAGGACGCCGCGCGTCGGCCGGCACGTGGAGAGTAATAAATCATCCGACTGACGATGACCGACCGAGTGCCGCGTTCGCGTATAACCGGCGAAAGATGCAATCGATTCGGACAACGAGTTTCGGCCCTCCCGACCCTCCCCCCTCTCTTCCCTCTAAACCGCTCACTAATGATAATAATTATTATTAGAAAACTCGAATAGCGCGAACCGCGCATAGTTTTGATAAATAAAAAAATTTAATAGAAAAAAAAAATGTATACATGCATATGTATCGTGTATGATTTGTATACGTCTGGAAGCGCGTGCGTGGGAACTCGCGACAAAAACGGATACAAATAGATCAAAAATAAAAAAAAATACTTCAGACGTACGCGCGTAAACGAGCTGGCGAAATATTAATTATCGCATAATATTACATACGGAGTGAATGGACATAAATATTAATATACTTTTCTGCGGGGTAGGCGATGTGGACAGCGTCTCAATCGTCGGGTCAATGACGGACAAACGTATATAATATACAGGGTGTTTTAATCGTTCGTTAAATTTTCAACGCCTGTCGTTTGAAAACGAACAGTCAACGGACTTTTCGTATTAGTTATATTACACGTTCTATTTTCTGAAATTTTTGATAATCACTCGAACAAAACCCCGACATATTTTATGTGACAACTTTTTAATAATAAATATCGTTTTATTATCATCGCCTTATTCATACAGGTTTTCTATTTTTTTTTTTATTATTATTATTTAAAACGATTTAAACTCGTAGCTGTAACTATCTAATTATAATAACATTGTCCCTGCCATAACTACAGATTTATTTTATTATACATGAATCGCTAAATCCAAAAAAGATATATGTTCAAATTTTAAAATTATTCAATATTAGGGAGAAAAAAATTCTTAAGCACCTAGAATTTAATAACATTTCATAAAATGACTGTGGCAACTTATTGGTGATATCTAACCCTATATTGTATCCTTATACAATATTAGTTATAAACATGAAGTTTATATTTTCCATTTTTTTCAGCCATATTAAGTATTTTTATCGTTATCGAAATATGTTAAATTTGGAACATGTGCCCTTTCTGCATTTAGCGATTCGTGTGTAATGGAATAAACACAAACAAACATTTTAACATCGAAACACCACACTTGTTTATATAAAACAAACTCGTATTTATTCGCATTATATTATGATTTATCTATACTTTGATGTCCGATAATGACTATAGTGAGATACATAGTTAGTTTATAGACGTTATACGATTATATTATAATTTATAACAAAGAGAGCATTGCTATATATTTTAATAGTAAAGTTTATTTTTTATTTTTTGTTGTTTGTATTACCTACTTTTTACGTTATAAATAAAATAGGTTTACCCGATTATTACCAAAATAAAAACTTGAAATTAAAAATTAAATAGAAAATCGTGCAGTTACATTCGTGAACTTCAACCTAAGTTATTTCCAAATAAAAATTAACGGGTAGGTAATTTCTTAATGACAAATAGCATGCAATTTAAATAACCATTGCGTTCACGAAAGCCTACAGCGGCTATAACCAGTTTTACTATATATCAGTCAAATGGTCGGTGAGTACTTTATTCAAAACGATACATTTTAGGTCTCGTGACCGCGATCGTGTTTGATTTCAAATAAAAAAAATAGATCGTATTATACTATGATTATTATATGGGTATTTGTATTAATTAAAATTGTTATCAAGCGATAATTAACGCCAGTAAAAATAAACGTTAAAATCACGTATAGGTAATAATAATACACCTAATACTTAAATTCAAATAAAAATTACGAGCGAAATATCATAATAATATTTGAATAGAAAAAGCATAAGTTGGCAAAAAATGTATTTCATCAAAATATCCCTCGAGAAATTTCTCGGCTAATTAAAAAAATAAAAATCACCAAATAAACTAAAATTCTAAGTACAGTAAAGTTCCTATCGGGGGCGTATTTAAGGAGTTCGATATAGCGATTGCCCCTCCCCTGGATTTGTATTTATGTAACTATAATTATGGTACTAAATATAATTAGTATTTTAGTATATAGATTTTATGTAGGTATGATATGATGAAAAAAAGAAGTTTACAATTTTATCTTCATGATTTTCAATGCAGAAATCAAAAGTACATTTTTTACCATTTTTCTGATTCCAAGACATTACCGAAAATTATTAAAACATTTAAGGTAAACCTTACACTGTTTACATTAATTGAAATTTAAATCCAGATAAGGAAGGGATGATAATTAATTATTATTATAGAGTGTCAAGCAGAGTTACAGGCATGGGTCTAGGCCAAAATAGAGAAACAAGTAACTGCGAATGTAAAAATCGCAAATTAATAATAACGAAAATAAAAATTCAAAATTATTTTAATTTTAATTTTAAAATAATCAATAATGCGTAATATCGAAACGTATATATAAATTTCAAACTATTATACTAATGATAATAAGAACCTTGTAAAAGGTGTAGCGTATAATTTGTCCTAAATACCTAATTGTTTTTTTTAAGCTTATTATTATCACTAAATATCCAAATTATTAATACTTAAATGAACTTAACGACACGCGATTAAAATGAACGTATATTCAAAACATATACTATATTTTATCCATTGTATTATATTTTAGCTCTTTTTTAAAATTCAATATTATTCGCGGTTCTTACATTCGAGATTAATTTTTCGCTATTTTGGTCGGATACCGTCGAGCACATATCTCGCCTTCATATTAGATACATTATAATTATGAAGTTTAAATAATAAAACCATTAATGCTGCTAACCATCCCATTTTTCTCGATTTTTCCCAATTATTAAGAAAACTACATAAAAAAAGCAAATGAAAAATTATATCCTTAACACACACACACACACTAAGTAGATACGAAATTTTACAAAAAAGCTTTCTTGTCACATTTTAATTGGTGAAAAAGTCTTGGCAAAAAAGTTATTTACAGACACTGAAAATACAAAAATAAAACTTCACACACATCATAGGGACACCAAACAATTCTTCGCTAGGTACGATCAGAATCTAAACAAATAAAACACAATTTTAAAAGACACTCTCTACAAAATATTTCTCCAAGATCCTTCTCCTAGTCCGGGCATCGGTTTTTAGATATGTGTGCGATGCACAATATTTTATTGTATTATTCATAAGTTTTACCTGAGCTCTGCCCAGTGCATAAATTACCATTGCAGACGACTATAATAATATATTATAATAATGGAACTTTTTACCCTGCAATTACTATTGTTTATAAAAGCGCATGATAACTCGGGAACATTTAAATTGTCGACACTTAAATTCGTAGTGTACTGTAACACCTATATCGTACTCACATACCGGCACGGTTATTGACCAAATCAGCGGCGTATTTAGTATTTCGTGTCGAGGAAAGAAAGAAAGATATTGAATATTTGAAAACCGTGTACCTTGTATTGTATAAAAACAAATTAATTTTAAATTTACCCGTGTAATTATTTGTCTAAGCGATACTAATGTATCTTTATACTCACCTAATTCAACTGCCCTAAAAGAAAAACTGAAATCGAATAACTATATAATATCAATAGCTAAAATAATAATATATGAATAGTATATATAATTAACTTAGGTAACCCTAGAAAGTGAAGTTGAGTTCAACAAAACAGAGCAGTATAAATAATAAATATAAAACAAAAATCCAAGGGATGAGATAATATCTTACTAATATCTCCTCTAAACACGTCACTAGACGAAATTACAATTTCACCTATATATTATGTGAGGGTATATTAAGGAAATAATTACTCTATCGTTGACTGTGTTCTCCTCTTCCCATCGGTTCCAGTGCCTGAGTTTTACTGGTTTGCGCGGTTCCTCTTCCTCCTCGTCGTCGTTTTCGTCGTCATCTTCGGCGCCATCGTCCTCGTCCTGGGGCACGGCCACGCTGGCCGCGATCGCAGTCCGGGACCACAGGCCGTGGTCCACCGCGGTCTGCGAAGCCGCCGGCTCGGATTTGCTGCCACCCACGCCCATCCTGTCCTGCAGAAATCTGTCCAGCTTCGTGAACCGTTCGCCGCCGGTCCACCCGTAATAGCCGCCCGTGCCGTTGGACAGCGTCCGCGCCCGGACGGCCAGCAGCATGGCGAGCGCCAACACTCGCAGAACCGTGGTCATAATATTATGCGGTATTATTAGGTATATGATAATTATGTGATTAGGTACATACGTTTCCCGCGCACGACCGTTACCGGCCCGGTGGTTAGAACACAATAAAACGATATTACGTGTTCGGTTAAAAAGCGCCTAAAAGCGCGTTCGAGTTAAAAATAAAAACAAACAAACGCGAGTGTAAACAAAACGAGAAAAGAAAATTGCCGGTAAAAAAAAAAAAATACGTAACGAGCACGTGTGAAGTACGACGACGCTCGGTAACAATAATGATATAATAATGGTCGAGCGCGCACAACGGTCTCGGACGCTCCGTTTGACGGGACTGCGGCAGCCCGCGACGCCGTCGCGTTATATTTCCCAAGTTGCACCGGCCGACGTTCCCCGACACGTCGCGCGCGGCAGCTGCTCGGCCGGCCCCGCCGCCGACGTACTCATCCTTCGCGCGCGCCTTTGATCCTCGCCGGGTACGCGAGTCAACCGGTAGGTATGGTAGGTATATAGCAAGGTATTGGTTAGGTACACGCCCGGACTGCGTTACGGCGCTTACTTGTTTTAATTATTCACCCGGAGGCATTTAATGTTTTTTTTTTTTTTTTCAAATAATAAAATCTCTCCGGAACACAATAGGACCCCGTAATAAAATATAAAAATATTGTTCTTCTCCCCGGATCATTTCGCCTAGTCGCATTAAATCATTATACGAATACGATAATATGCAGACGATGAATATCAGGTGGCATGTTTACGGGTGATACGATGGGGATCAATCCGCATCATTCCATGGACCGTTGTTAAGCAAATAAATATATATAATTATCCTTATCGCGATTCGAGATACATGTAATATTGTTCTACGGGCTATAGGCATACTCGACAGCACAATTATTATAAATTGTATATTATCACAATATGATGGGTGATAGTGTTCAGTCACAATATATTTGGTGACTAATATATGTAGTTTTTTTTTACTATTTTCCTCTATTGTCGTGTCATCAAACATCGTTCGGATTTCATCGGATGAGGTCATCATCGATGAACTATAATATTATAATATTTCCTGATGTCGATGGATGGCGTACCATCCTTATTGTAATATATTTTGTTCGTAGGCTCTTATAAAATCATTACTTATAAAATATTATGATGCACCTACTTATAGGTATCAGATACTTGTGAAGAAAAAAAAAAATGAATTTTGCGTCTCGTATAGACCACGAGAAATTTCAAAAGCCGCAAAAAGTAATTTAAACCAGTTCGTCTGTCTTATATTATGGTGTAACACAATACACATTACCACATTCTATAATTCTAAGATAAATAATATTATGGTAGCTGAATAATTTCTTTTTATTGTTTTCAATCTTTCAAATGGTTGGTCGTAGTTTTCCGAGCTTACTCTGTCAAAACTGAAATCCTTCAATTCTCATAAAAGTGTTCATTCCTACGAGTATGTTCGAATTATCGGTATATAATATGATGTCTATGATAACTATTCTTTCAACTATCCTCAGTTATCTTACTAAGATAGCGATAGGTTTTTAATTGTTCAATATATTTTATAAAAATATTGATGTTTTGTTTTTATTTTGCTTGCGAGTGTTCAATATTTTTATGATTTTAGCAAAGATAGTTTTGCCATCTCTTAGGCATAATTAAGAAAACTTGCGTTACCGGGTATATATTTTGGTGTTGAATAAAAAATAATTCATTACCTATTTGTGTAGGCACCCGAAAAAAATGTTAACCGCCTCGGGACGATGGTGCCCCATCGCCTCCCCCCCTCTAAATACAAAAAGAAAGTCAATAAATGATTAATGTTTTGTTGAATTTTTTTTTTATTTCGATTACTGCAATTTAAATATTAAATATTTTAAATTTTTGGATTTTGTGCACCCTATAAAAATTGGAAAACCCGAGGCCATGCCACTATATTCCAATTCCTACTTGTACTTCATCTTTTACTTCTTTCACAGCTTCGTTTCAATATACGTATTATTAAACAGTAGTTGATGAGCGATGAAGTAATAATATAATATAATTTGACCGTGGTTATTTGTCCGTACTTAGACAATTAATACACGATATTCGCGTATTATCTATTTTTAGATTTTGAGCGAAGTGGAGGAAATTTTTGTGGGGCGGTACTTTAGGGAGGTCATTTTTGATTTTCTTAGAGGTTTTCATAATAAATAGGGAAAACGGGGAAAAAAATTTAGGAAAACTGAGAAAATGTACGAAATATATTATTTTCAAACTGTAAATATTATGGCCTTTCAAAACACGTGTAACCAAACACCACTGAGAATAGCTTTTCGCTAGCAATGATTAAGCGTTGCGTAAAGATATAAATTAAGTTTACCCTCTATAGACTATATCCTACCTTCCCAACTTCTCACCTACAACAATGGACCATACATCGTGCGAAGTATGTCCATTTATTTTTTTAAGGTGTTAATATAATGTGCACGATTTAACGTGTCATGGTAAGATTAAATCATTTTATAAATTTTCTACCCGAGTTCAATTATAATATAGTTTATTGAGTAATTTCTATTATTGAAAATAATAGTTAGAAAGGAACGTGACTGTCGACTAACGATTTAAACATTTTAACAATTGTTTTTCAATAGATGTAATTGAAATTTGATATACAGCAGGCAAATAAATAAAATTCTTGGCGTTATATTGATTAATTATAAATTTCGTTAATGAAAAATATTCTATCAGAAATCAATGATAAGTAATACCAAAAAGTGAATAACCAAAACATGTTATATTATATTTATCAAGAGACAGTAGATACCTACTCATTTTTTTTTTGTCGTAGGTACTACGTATCTACGTCATTATTATTATTAATTCGATTTGCAGACTATTGTTTGTACGAAAAATAATGATTTTCATGTTTAAACTTGGCAGGTGACTATTGCAGTCATGGATGTAATTGATATTATATTAGAATATTATTAAAAATATCCACACACCAAAACATCACGTAAAATATTTGTCCGGCGAAATATTTGCTTGTTCCAAAAACAATCGATAAACTCATAGAATATAATATTGTTTTTATCAAATTCGTAATGAACTTAATTTAAATTGTTTTTATTTTTTGATACGTGAAAATACATTGAATTTTAAACGGAAAAAACAATACAGAGGTTTATCAATGATATTATCTATGATTCGTTATGTAATATTATTAATCAAAATAATCTTAATTCATTTAGTTATTCAGAGGGGTGCATTCTAAAAATGCATAAAAGATAATTTGTAAAATGAAAACATTTGTGATATGTTAAATTAAATTATAATATTGTTATACAAATGTAATTAAGTACATACTAATTATATAGATTTAATGATATAATAATTTTAGTAATTTTTAATAATATACATAATATGTATTAATAAAACGAACTCTAATAGGTGTCCGCTATTCGTAATTTTATCGAGTTCGTTATCGTTATTACATTATTACGAGAGTGTATACTATGCGAATGCGTTTTGAACCAACATTTTGTCACTATTTTTAAATTAAGATTAAAATAGCGGATATTTTCCCAATGAATAGTAGTAAAAATGTCCCCACTTGTTTCAGCTTTTTTAATTTCTAATGTAAATATAATGGGTACTTTTTATAAACGTTAATAATAATTTTTGAAATTTATTTAATGACTTATTCTACTTTACGTTATAAAGTAATTATTAAAAATTAAAAAAAAAATTAAAAATTACATTCAAGTGCATAAAATGGTTTTACCTACATCTATAATTTAAAAGTTTAAAAAATGTATACAATTCGGTTATAATGGTTCGAAGGAAACATACCGATGCATTTTTTTTATGGCTTCCGCGACTGGATTAAGTTTCCGCATTGGAGAATTTCCAAAATATATTATTTAATTTTCTCTGATGATGGTTTACGGTATTAAATATTAACTGAATTCTGAAAGTCAGATGCACTGATTTTCGAAGAGGATATTAAAATATGCGGTCAATATTATGTGCGTGTAATATTTGTATATAGCCGTTTCGATGGTTCACGGTATACATCTGTTTCATTTAAAACGAAATTTTAATATCGTATTGAAGTAGGTATTGAACGCTATACTGCTTTTTCATAAACAATATTATGATCAACCAAAAATAATAATACGCCACAAGTCTAAATTGTTGCAATACCACTTTTGAATGTGTGAAAATATTTATTGAATTAATTTTATTAATAACAATTGACTTCATATTATTTAAGTGTGACATAGATGTGGGCTTAATGATGTTAATATTTTATATTTCGATAATTACGCATGGGTACTTTTTTTCATTAAAGCAATTACAATTTCGGAGTACGTTTAAGTTTAAAATACAGTACGTTAAAATCTAATCGAAAACTCCATCATCATACAAGCTGCAATAATGGCAGAACCGAAGGTCCTCCAAAACGCTTAGTCTGCAGAACCAGACAATGCACTCGCTCTCCGTATAGGAGTCACCACTGATAGTCAGCAGGACTTTGTCATACACTTACAGACTTCCTATATATACTCCAAGAAACGGGGACAATACACGAATCTCGTAAAAGAACGCTTTTATAGTCCCTCCTCTCCTCGAAATGCAGTACACAAATTAGAATAAACCATATCTGACGTCTTGGTTCAGATTTTAATGCCGTTTTATATGAAAGTACCAGCATGTTTTAATTTATTATTATAATTTCTTTTTTCTACTCGTCCGTCTTAAATGTATTGATTTCCCATCATAAGCCGTTTAACGATTTTGTAACAATATTATTATGCGTGTCAGTATGCCACTCGGCAAATTACCCAGAATAGGTCAACGTTTATGACGTAAATATATTATAAATGTCAATATGGCCCTAACACATTTTAAAGGTTAACAAAACTTTATTCATATCGATCCGTATATCCATCGGCCTGAGTTTAAGTGAATATCATATTATCATGTCCATTTTTTTTTCGATTGTCCGCTAAGAAAGTAATGTTTTGGAAACATTTTATATTTTAACGGCCATGATAATAATAATAAAATATGTCCGTATTTGTACATTTTCGGCTGTTCTTATAGCATTTATAGGTGCCTACTACCTATTATACACATCACATCTGCATTATACGTATACTGCATACCCGTATAATCGCGAGTGTGTTTCGTAACATTATTATTATAATTTTTTTTTTTTTTTTTTTCAAACAGGCCTATAATAATAGTATATATATATTATTATATTACTTAATACGTATATATATGCATATTATAAAGATTCCGAATACGAATGGGATATAAAAACGAGCCTATAAAAAAAAAAAAATCTAAAAATGGAGTGAATGGTGTTTTTGACTGTATGGGTACGAGTGCGGAACAAACTTAAAGAAAATATTGACCATCGTTATAACACTGTGGAAATAGGTACTACGCATTTATGTATAATACTGGTTACAGTTATTATAAAGTACGAGAGAGTTGGCACCTTATTATCGTGTCTGCGCCGAGTGTTTTCGTGTCAGTCATGCTTATTATACAATAACACTTGACACGTATACATTTATACAACTTGCATAAAACGTATTATTTATTTGAGAGACCATCGACATATTTTAATTTTTAAATAAACAAAGCGCAGTGTATTACAGAATTTACGAAATCTATGGTAGTCTGGCGGTCACACGAGATTTTTCGAAACTTAGATCGAAGTGGAATTTTTTTAGGAGGATATGGTGCGGAATATGAAAATATACATTTTAAATCAATTTTCAAAAACTTTTAATCCTTGATCATGCTTAGTAAAAACTTTGATTGAAATAATTTGTTTCAAAAATTTCCTGAAATACAGATAACCATTTAAAGTTTGTTACTATAATATAGATACTACTATTTTATGGGCAAACAAATTATTAGTCAAGATAATCATAAAAATACATATAATACGTTACGTGTAATAAAGTATAGTTGTACGTTATTAATTTTATGGGACTCGAGAAAAAATCGTATTGTTTAACAAACATTAGATGGTAGTACCTATCATTGTGCGTGATAAAAAATGCATTATTTGCTTGAAAAAATTGGATTATTAGATGTTAAAAATTAGTGTTTCAATTTAAAAAAATGTAAATAATACGGTCTACAATAAGAATTACAATTTTTAAAACTGGTTAAAAATGATCATTTTGAACTTACCAATCTTTCTAAGATAAAATAAAAACCCATTAAGTATATTCGGTTAAAATATTTCGTATTGCTATTTGAGTGAAACACACTGTATATTTTATACACACAATAATATCACAGTAACACTTTATAGGATCATAACTAAACTATAGGCTGCATATTACAATATATAACCGTGAAGCTATTACCGTAAAGCTCTCGCACTAAACATATAGTAATATATGTTTAGTAATATATACCACCTAACTAAATTTATTTTATGAATATTTTGCTCTCAACTAGTGATATGTACAATCGAGAAAAACTTGGTGGGTACACGCCAATTTTATTTTAAAATAAATATCCATTGGTTATTATTAAAATAATAAAAGGTACGTGGGGGGCTCCGCGATACCCAGTGTGTTCTCCTAATGCCATAGTCAAATTCTCACTTGATAATTCAAAAAGATTTAAATTAAAAAAAAGGTTGAGATAAAAATAGATTCCAAAGACTTGAGATGATTTACTATCGTGCTATTATTAATTCATTTTTAAATTCTAATTTAATTTTAGACCACGAGATTCTAAAAAAATGTATATTGATTTCACAATCGTTAACCAATAATCTTGATCCGATTATCAAATACAAGGATGCTAACTAGTAGAAACAAATAGTAGTAACAAATGTTTGCTAGTTGGTGCATTGTGGAGATCAATTTTTTATTTCCCTTGTAGTTTTCTTAATAATGAGGAAAAATATGGAAAAACAGAAAATGTATCTTATTATCGATTTTGTTTTTTGTTGTTATTGGCTGTAAAAATAACCATAGACCCACCATTTCGTATACAGTATAAAAATAAAAATAATAATAATAATAAAAAATAAAAAAAAACATCTTTATAAAACCAAAACATTCTTCGCTACACGCAGAATCTAAAATGATATAGGTGTTGCAAATCGGAATGTAGGTTCTCTATTCGTTCACCCAAATTAACTTATTATTGCTTTCTTTCACTCCATTTTCTATGCATTTAATAAGAACATAAAATATTACCACGGGAACAATAAATACAGATACAATATTATATAGTTTAGTTCGCAAATGGAAAAATATAATATTACATAACAGGCGTATAATATTTTAATATCATTCTAATTGCATGTATCCCTCAAATATAATATAAGAAGGATTCAGACACGTGAACTTCGGGTGGAATAAAATTTGTTTTCAATATTTATAATTCAAATTTTATAAATCTATTTAAAATAATAACTATGATTTCAGTTACACAACTTTTTTAGTTGTAATCCAAATTAAGTTGGTACCTAAATAATAAATGAGTTTTCAAAATATACCTAATGTATTTGTATACATTTCAGAACGGATAGAATGTAACCAAAATTATGAACTAGCAGTCACCTAACATTGTGGCTAACATCGAACAAAAAAGTAAAGTTATAGTGGATTTTACTAACGAAATTCTCTATACATAATATATGAGTACATACACGATTTTCAATAGTAGTATAATAATACTATAATAATCAAATGCAACAATAAATCATAAAAATCATTGAAACTTAAGTCTGACAAAACGTTTTTTTATTAAACATTTATAAATATTATGGTAGATAATACCTAATTATATCATGATGAAATTCTAACTATTTATACAATTTATATTACTTATCGGTATGTTATTCGATCACCTACAATTTTTACGTCCATAATATCCTATAAATGTTTTATAGGAATTAATTTTATTATTATTATATTATTATTTTTGAATAATTTGTATAATGTAATAATGACGTCATTATAGTCAACTTAAAACCAGCCTAACCTAACCCAGCGTTTCTCGACCTGTAAATTATGACCCAGTTTTTAAGTCGTAAGTAATCTTTAGATAGTCCTTCTTAGCACCAAATTATAAGTAGGTATAATATAATATAAATAATTAGAAATATTATGTCTAGTAATTTAAAACCCTGTGGTTTATGTCGATAAATTATTAACCAATAAATAAAAATCGATATTTTAAAACAACTAAAAAAAAAAACAAGTCAAATAATCATCCATTTGAACATTATTGATTACCTATATAGGCATTACAATGTATTATATTATTGACACATACGTCCACCACAAACGTGGGCAAGGAGTTATTTGATAATAGACCGGATGGTTTTTTAAGAACTCTTGTTTTGTTAATTCTCGTCTGGTCTCTGCAGAGGGCGCTGAATCTACTACGACAGTAGGTAAGCTTGTGGTTAAAAAAAAATACATGTTATTGTGCTCAGAAATTACCCAAATAGGTATCTATACTTGCAGTAAATGTTGAATAGAAAAATAGAAAAAAAAAAACATTGAGTGTGTAGAGTATACTATTATAATAAAGCTTCAATATTTTAGAGGAGAATCGATATTTGTTAATGTTAAGTGTGTATATATACATATATATATATATATATATATATATTTGTCGTGGATTCGTGACAGAAAAATCAAAATTCGTGAGTACTACTCAGTGTGTGTAATAGACACGTCCCAGCGTAATGTATCGTATACATGTTTTAAATATGATCCGGAGGTTATTATGACCAATTCGATTTATGTCCAATGGTCTGTACCTATATTTGATTATATAACTATAAGAACGAATTATGTGGTGAAATGTTAATTAATTGAATGTTCAAAAATGAAAAAGAACCAATAGAATGACATAAAATAAACAAAAATTAACTGACAATTTATTTTATGAATTATGATTATTGGTAAATGGTTTAAATGACATAAAAAGTATCGAATCGGATAGAAATAATGTACTAATAATTTTGGTTTAGGAGTCTAAATTGTTCCAGGCTTAGCAAAAAATTAAAGTAATGTTATTATTATCAATAATTACTTGCTCCGACTTACTTGTAATAAACTATCGGTCGCAAACTCACAGCCGAGAACCAAACATAATAAATTAGACGTACTCGTTATAGTAGAAATTAGAAAGGCCATAATTTATACGAATGTACGTACGAGTATAAAGTGAACATGTTCAGGTTGTAATTATAATTCCAGGGAGCTACCGGGTAAATTTTCTATTCCACTATTTTAAGAGGAAAATAATAATTAATTTAAAAAATAGGCATCTATGAAGTCTATCTATCCTGCAGCAAAACGAGTCCAAAGTGTAGGCGTGATAACACAAGTTCGATTTAATTTAAGCAATTTCCTTCAAAACTCAATTATCAACAAATAATTTAATTATTTTTTGAATACTTAAATGTCAAAAAATAATTACAATGTTCGTTTAAAAATTTAACATTTATTCATGAAATAAAAATAATTGTTGTTGTTAGGGGTCTTGTACGTATCTTATTCAAAAACATGCTTTACAGAAAAAAAACTCCCATGACCCGTAGAAAGATTCAATTTCGATCATATTATTTTTTTTTGTTGTAAAAAGGAAAACTTCTTACAGGAGCATTGGAATTATATTTTTAAAATTATGTTTCTGAACTGTATAATAAGAGTTTGTTTAAAAACAATTTTTTTTATTCGTTATACTTAATTTTTTATTGGATTTTAGTAAGATACCTAATCAAAACTCAAAATTCTACGACACCCAGTAGGAAGTTTTCCTCTTTTTAACGGAAAACAAATTATTGTAATTAGATCATTTGAAACATTATACGAGGTATGAGATATATGTTGGGTAATAACAAATAATTTATAAAAAAAGACCTCTTGAGATAATGGAGATTGGTGCAACCACTGTTATAGGTAATTTAATGTATACCTGTAAATAACGATAAACCACTGATTACGAAAAAACAATTCTGAGCGGAGTTTAGTTGATAGTGATACTTTGTCAACAATATATATGCCATATTATAGTAAAATAATTAAATAGGTTCTATGTATTTTCTTTAATAATATTTGTTTAATGCTATACCTATTTTCTTGAGTTTCCTCCGTTTTTTTCGGTTTTTCTCATTTGCTAAGTAAACTCCGGGGAAAATCGAAACACGACCTTTTTAAAGTACCTCCTCAGTGAAATTTCCTTTCAGAAACATTGCTATCATTATAAGTTAGAGCAAGTTTTCTGATAGAAAAGTTGTCCACAGAATAAAAAAAAAAACATCTTTGTAAAACCATAAGCTTCTTCGATCCATTCAGAATCTAAAATGATCAAATATATACGTAAAATAACAAATCTATTAGTAAGTACAAATAAGTTGTAAATATACAACCTAGCCTTGAGTAGGTACTATTGTTGTAATACTTTACAATGACCGGTTTGACAAAAATACATCATCAATAGTATTAGAAAAAAATAAAACAGATATATACCTATTATAAAACAAAAGAGCAAAAAAAAAAAAAAAAAAAAAAAAAAAAACAAAATACAATAATTCAAAATATATACATTAATGATGAAGAATAAAGATATTAAATATTATGTATAATATTATGCGTATTCATTATTATTTTTGTATATTCAAAATTTGAAAAAAAAAAGTACCTATTACTGTTTTGCAAATATAGACATATTATCTATTTGAATACTTATCAGTTTACTTTTACAGAATCAATGGAATAAATCAATTGTTATAGACGTAGGTATTGGTTTTACTATTTGTACGCTTTTTTTTCTTATCTGTAAATAACTTTTCTATCTATTTGATTCAATCAAAAACTTTATAAGAAGTTTTTTTGTAATTTTTTTTTTAGGAATACCATTTTTTAATTTCCCTTGGAGTTTTCAATAAATGGGAAAAATTAGTGATTTATTTTATAGTTTTATGTAATTCTGGGTTGCCTTGGCAATAATGGAAAAATATGACAATAATTGCTGGGGCCTCAAAATCGTTTTTCGATTTTCGAGAGCAAAAATTAATCATTGCGTATAGATATGCATTCAATTTTCATCTATATTCTACCTTACCAAGAGTTGAAGACTTACTGAAGAGTAATATCACATCTGGATTGGATGGCATTTAAAATGAAGCTGTTAAAATAATAGCCAATCTGCAGTCTCAAGTATGATTCAAACTATACAATCGTTATATGGAACAGGACATATTTCCTAAGGTCTGGAAAGAAGCGTGATAAGTCCTTCTTAAGAAAGGGGACAAACCAATCGACAAAACGTCCCTTATACCTGCTAGACTTTGCGAGCAAGCGTTTCGATAAAATAGTTGACAATCGACTAAGAAGTATACTAGAGAATAGAGATTAAAGATGAACACGGTCTGACCAGTCACTAATATGTTTTTAGAAAAAGCCGTTCAACTGCGGATACCTTAGAATTGGTGTGCTATACAGTGGATAAAAGCGACAGTAGGTATGGTTGGTACAAGGTCGACCTCCTCACGTTTGACCTAAAAAATGCTTTCAATTCGTTCCCTTAGACGATTATCCTACAGGCACTAACAGAAAAATACATTCCTGCATACCTATACAAAATAATTTAAAAATTTAAGTCATTTATAAGTTATAAGATAAGATAATCAATTTAATCAATTAAAGTTATTAAACTCTTTCCTGCTCCTCTGGTTTAAACTTTAAACGGTTATTATAACACATCAACAGTAAATCTGATATCAGTGTTAAAAATTTTTAAAAAATTACAAATAATGTATAATTTTTGTAGCACAAAATATGTTTTGTTAAATTTACCTTATAAATTATAATACTGAACAAATATATAAACAAAATCAAGTTTACGAGACTTTTTAGCCAGTTCACTATGTATTTCTTCAACCGTTATTCCTATAACTTTGCGTATAGCTAACGTTGTCAATCCGTCAATTTGAGTCTAAAAAACATTTAAATAGGTACTAATTACTAGATAACGGATTTATATACATTTAAGTCCACGAAAAATATTTCTAATTGAAAAGTTGCTCACAGAAAAAATAAACGCATATCACAATAAAACCAATAGATTCCTCACTAAGCTCTAAATCTAAAATGATAAAAACATATACAACAGGGATGGAAGTGGCCAATGGTTTGAAAATAAGTGAGAAAAGTGATTAAAATTTACAATTAAGTAACTATACAGCGACTTCCATACAAAAATAAGTGGCTTACATTAACAAAAAATACACTTATTTAACATCAATAGTAGTAGTTAATAATAATAGGTAATAATTATAATATTATGGTAGGTTAGGAATGTTATAATGGTTAACAGCCGCTTTATTAAAGATAAAAAAATAATAAAGTAAAAACAAAATTATTAAAACGATTAATACTCGTAAATAAATATAGAAATAAAAAATTAATAAATTAATAAATGTGTCACCTGGAGTATTATGATATGTGTTTTATACGACCGGTTTTGAATTAAAAATTCATCATCAGGTATATCACAAAATAAAAATTTAATTCGCGATTCACATTTTAGTCGCGTTTTACTTTGTGATATACCTAATGATGAATTTTTAATTCGAAACCGGTGGTATAAAACACATATTATAATACTCCAGGCGACGCATTCATTCATTCATTTAATTTTATTTCTATATATAAATTGTTTATTTGTAAATTTTCTAAAAGAATTTAATGATAATTTAAAAATAAATAAAAACTTTAATTATAACTTAAACAATTGTTTAAAAATATGCCAGTCTTTGGTAGTATTAGGTTGAACTTATACATATACAAGACTTTAAATTTCTTTTTCATCACAGAGCAAATTATAACAATATAAGAAATCAAGATCTCATAATAAATATCAATATAATAATTACTTTTAAAAAATTATACGAGAATACTTAAAAAGTGACTTTAAGTAACTTAAAGTGACTTTTTAATGACAAATTGGCTTTAAGTGAGAAAAGTGACCAACTTCCGTCCCTGTACACAGTAAAATGGATTCACCACGCTCAGAATCTCAAAGTACTAACACACAAAAATAAACGAAACGCGAGTGAGAACCGCGATTACCGTGATTCCCGTACGGGAAGTCGCGAACCGGCCGGCTCCGTGGCGGACGCGAACGTAATGAGACAGCCAGGCATCGTTCGGTCGTTCCGCAGTTTTATTTTATTTTAGCTAGATAGATATATATTTATTAAACAAAAACGAATTAATATATATATATAACAGCCCCAAATGGTAAGAGTACAGTAAGCGAAAAAACAAAAATTATATATTAAATATTTAAATTATAAATACAAGTTTTTAGCTTGGAACAAGAAACGAAAAAAAAAAATCAAAATTATGAATTTGATTACACAATATTGGTAGGCGACACACCGGACTATATGAAAAGTAATTATTTTTAGAATGAGGAGTAGCAAAATGTGGGTTAATTCTGGTGTTAAAAGGCCAATTTTTTGTAACAATTCAGGGCAGTCGATAACACCGTTCAAGATTTCTATACATAAAAGATACATCATACGCTAACCTTCTAATTTTTAGAGACTTTAAACCTACAAAGTTAACAATCTCATCAGTGCTATGATAAGGATAATTAGTTTTATAAGCATAAAAACGTAAAAAATGTTTTTTTTAATTTTATTTTGTTTATATTAAAAACAGGACTAGCCCAATTACAAAGACTTACCATAAATAACAAAATTAAAGTACATAATATTACAAAAACAATAATATAGAATACAGACACGATAGTCAAGTTGATGATACGAAATTGCGATAACTAAAGATATAAATATAGGTAAAGAACATAAAGTCTAGAATAAAAAAAAATGGGTCCTCGTTGGACCAAAGTTTACGAAAAAAGGTTAAGTTCGCTCGCTTCCTTCAATCAACTATCGTCAGCGTATAGTCATGCGGCGGATGAGCAGTCCCCCGGACAAAAACCGAATACTTTGAAAACTTACGCTGCACACGCTCAACTTTTCATTGGTCAATAATTGTATAAGGGCTCACATACTTCTGCACCATACTTCAAGGGAGAACGAACAAATGCACAATAAAAGGCCATAACGGAGCAAGAATGTTTAAAGTCGACAGATATTCTCTTAATAAACCCAAACATTTTCAGAGCCTTACAAGTTACTCTTTCGATATGCAAATGGAAGCATAGACAACGATCAAACGTGATACCCAAGTCGATCACAGAATCGCCAGTTTTTTAGCTTCGCAGTTGTAGATCCGGTAACATTTACAAACAGATGGTATTCATTACGTTCGATGTTATGTACCTATACGCAGTGTTTAATCCAGTTATATTCCAGGGGGGTAGGGCAAATGCCTCTCTGGAATTTCATTCGCCTCCTTGAAAAACACAACTATCAACAAAATGTATATACAAAACGTACAATATCGGTTACCAACGAAAAACAAATGAGCCTTCCCCATAGAAATTATCTAGATTCAACACTGCCCAAAGGTTCAGAGCCGATTGGGAAACGAACCTATCGGCCCAACCAAGTTTTAGAATTTTACCAGACCAGAATAAAACAAAATAGATTGACATAAACGGTGGCGTGCCTAGAAATGTCCAATGTAGCAAATAAGAATGGTAAAATCGTCTTCTCTACCCAACTCGACTATGAGCACTGGTAGGCAATTTAAAAACCGAGTCCTTAAAAAAGCCAATTACTAATCTATACGTCAACGTTTTCCTCGTAACTTGGCTGAAATATTTCGATTTTAAATTACTTATATTTTTTTGTGGTTTTAAGCCAATGGGAGGGAGAAATATTACCCCTAACCTCCACCCTGCGTACGCCACAGGACATAAATGTGATATTAATAGCAAGTAAGTTTAATGCGGCTCATCGAATTTATCTCGACAACTCGGCAACACTCAAACGACACAGAGCTATTACAATTTTACAGAAAGTTTGAACATAATAGTGAATCGTTAATATTATAATAACATTATTTATACAGACTGGTTTTGGTATGCTATGATATCACGCATCTATACTAAATGAAATAATTATTATAACCGGGGTGTATACTGTATATTATTTCCGAGTGTACAAGTGAAAAATATTAGGAATATAATATTATCGTGTTCGCCGGACTTACGTGGCCGTGAATGTAACCACCGCGATCCGGCGGCCATTTTTCTTAGAAACGTTAATTATTTTCAAATTACTTACTCGACAGAAATTCGTCAATGCCTTCGGCCGACCGCCGCCGTTTTTTTCTTCTGACAAACTAGTGTGACGCCACCGCGTTCACCGTAATCGAAAAATTGGCAGAAAAAATTAAAAAAAAATCCCATTACGCGCACACGGACAAACACTCGCGACGGGTTTCCAAAAACTAAACGACAAGAACCAAGAATTTCTTTGGCAAATAGAGGTCATTGGGTAGATATTAACAGTACGACCAACGCAATATTATAATTTAAAATAATTTTATATTTACAATTTACAGAACCTAAAGTTAGTGCAAAAGCTATCTTCCCTGGAAAAACGGTAACAGCTACGACCGCGGTAATGCGTCCGGTGAGACACGTATACTGGGGGAGGTTGTGGTTCAATTCCCCTCACCCGAAATAATTTCTTTGAAAATTAACTCAAATTATACACTTATTATTATAAAATATTTTTAGCCTATATTCATTTTTACTTGATATTTCTACTTAATTATTACCAATTTTAAATTCTGAGTGGAACGAGGAATGTAATGGTTTTACAGTGATGTTTTTTTTTTATATGAACACTTTTTCTACCAGAAAGCATACTTCGATTATCAAGTATAACATCTTTTCTGAAATGAAATTTTCTCTAGGTGGTACTTTAGAGAGGTCATTTTTTGAAATTCTCATTAATAGTCGAGATAATGAGGAAAACCTCGGTCTGTAGGTTAAAAAAGATTAAAAGATTAAAAATAATATTGTCATTGACAACCGTTTTTATTTATTTTTTGTTATCATTAAGATTTTATTATTTTAATCTTTTTTAAACAATCATTTTTGTCACGGAAACGCACTTTGTTTTAATCATTTTATCATAATATGACATAATACCGTGTATTGTATTGTTGACGAAACAACATTGTCAACTGAACTCGGTTCAGAATCATATTTTCGTTAGCAATGGTTTATCGTTGCTTACAGATATACATTGAATTCCCGTCTGTAGCTTATCTTCCCAACTTCCCACCTACAACAGTGGCTACACCCACGTGCGAAGTATGTCCGTCCTTTTTTAATAATACATTAATTAGTTATATACAAAAAACAGCAAACCAATATTTTTAACCATACCATTAGGTATACAATTATAATATTGCCTGACTATAAGTCTAAAAAACGGGAAGGGAAATATTGATTTTGCAAAAAAAATCTAAGAAGTAATTTACATATGAATAAATAATATTTAGTCATATATACAAAGTATAGGCTGTAATTTACAAGAAAAATTAAAAATGAGACGCAGTTTACAGCAGCCCATATTTATACGATTATTGTCTGAAAGATGTTATTATGAAAATATTTGAGATTTCGAGAGCAAACAAAAGGTAGGTAACTTAAGCTAAGCAAGTAGGAGTCTGCTCTTACCTGCTTATTTGCTAACCATTCAAATGTTGGTTCTTATTTATTATTAGATAAGTCTACTTAGGTAGGTACCTACCTACATTTTCGTACTATGATACCTAGGTTTTATAAATATTTATTTCGTCAGGAATTTCTTGATATTTAATTGTAACTATTGTATACGACCGTTAATTTAAATTTAAATTATCATATCCATCAAATGTCTGTTTAACGACGACGGTCATTTCTTTTTAGTTAAATATCATCTCTGGTGGAATTTCTTTGTCCGGCATAGGTATATAAATTAGTATAGAAACATTTAGACACCCATTAGGTATAAGAGTAGACAGAATGGACTACAGATTGGTATGTATTGTATAATATTATAATTTAAAATACATATAACAGGTATTTATATATACCTTTCTTTTGATTAAACACCTACACTAGGTTCTTGAATTAAATAGTTTTTTTTTTTATTTTTTATAATAATACAATTTTGTAAGACTATAATTTATTAATAGCTAAGATTTTCTCATAGAAAACCTATTATATCTACCTGGTACCTAAACATTAAATGTCCATCAACACTCAACAGTTATAATTAGGTTTTAGATAAATTCAAATAGTTAGTTAAAATAACAGTTTAGAAATAAATTAAATTATTAGGAATATCATAAATATTTAAATATTTCAATTTAATAACGATTAGTGTGTTTTCAAAATCTAAAAATATATGATAGGTACCTATATAGTTCTTTCAGGAAATTTCAATAATGACATCACAATCTTCAGGTATATATGTTTAATAAACGTACAGTGGAACCACAATAAGTCGAAAATTAATTTTTTTCGACTTCCTAAGGTATGCTTTTGGCTTTAAAACTATTTAAAAGTATCCTTACTCAACCATGGTCTCAATTCCTGGAGATCAGTCTAAGCACAGATCCAAAGCAAAGATCTGGAGGAGGCAACAATTTTTTACAACACAAATACAATTAAAATATAATACAATACATTATGTATTATTATATGTATATTATTTTCTCACATAATAATCAAAGAAAAAATATGTCTAGGAAAGCCTGGACCTCTAGGCCCTCTCTAGATTAGTCACACTATCATATTCAAATACATCAGATTACGCACCGGCCACAGCCTACTACCACACTATTTGTTTAAAATGGGACTTAACAATAGTTTATATTGCCCTCTACCCAACAGTGGTGGGGATTACTGTGACTTACAACGGTTGAGTTCTTAATTTATGTATGTATTAAAGTTTTTAATTATTATATAGTGTATAATATGCACATAATAATAATGTTTATTATTATTTTAAAATTATTAGGTTAAATTATGAGACGCACAAGCCGATTAGAAAAATGATCAGTCATTATCCATCTATATTCAGAACAAAACTGTTTGAGTTATCTATACATTTTCTTTGAGTTATCGAGGTTTTTGTAAGGTAACAGCATTGATTTCGACTTATCGAGGTTCCAATGTGTATATATTCCTTGAAACAACATTTTCATGACTAACTTAACCAAGTAATTTTATTAACTGAATCTTTCGGATTCTTATAACCTAGAGTTGTGCCGTGTGTAAAATTTTAGAATAACATCAAAACATTAAGTGATATTTTTGAATGAAATGTTATTATTGATAACAGTAATCAATTGGAAACTATGACACCGGTGCCACTTTCTAATTTTAGGCTCTTAAGGTGGGAGTATGGCACTTTATAATTTGAAATATAAATATAAAGTACAGGAATATTTCTTAGTCTTAGTTACAAATTTCAATGATTTTGGGCTTAAGTTAAATGAGGTTTCTTGCAATTTTACTGAAACTGCTTCATAAAAAAAAAACTACGTCACTATTGACTTTGGCTGTCACTATTGCTTGCTTAAATTATAATTATGTATTCATTATACATAGAAACTTTTCAAAGTATATAATTAATATGTTTTTAACAATTCCACAAAATAAATTAAATCTGAAAATAAGATAATTTAGTCTTGTTTTGTTAATGTAGAATTAACTTTATAAATGAATGCATGCATTTAAATAATACAAAAACTATAATAAACTTCAAATTTTCAATAATTGACTTTTATCAATATTTAGCTAGTCATAATAAATAATAATATTAATTTCAACCAGATTTTATTTGTACAACTGACTTTAAAACTATTTGTTTTTTAACTAATGATGACAATGAATTTTTTTTTCATATACATATAACATTAAATTTACATTAGCTATGTCTGTATAATATATTTTTTGAATATTAATTTTTGAACAATAAATAATCATTAAATTAACTGAATAAAAGGAAAATAAAAATTATATATATTTTGTTTATTAAGTCATAATAAAATTATATTTTTGGAGTAACAAAAAAAAATTAATTAGATATATGTATAAATTACTTAAAAGGAAATTGAATTGTAACTGGTATAATCTATCGTATTTTATATTCTTTTTTCTAAGGAATACATATATAATTAATATATGAATTTAAAAAAAATTTGTAGAAAAACAAAATATTATCAAAAAACATACACACATATAAAGCATTATATAAGTATATTTATTTCAACTTTAATTTAATTTCACCGTAACACTTAATAATTTGGCTCTTAAATCTGAAAATATAAAATTTTAAATTAATTAAAAATAGTGAATAATGCTTAGTTATATTATCTTACATTATCAACATTATCGGCTTCTTCATCATCGCTGATATCATCTCCGAATTCGATATCCTCGTCCAATCCATCATCAACAAAAGTGACAGTATCATTGATACGAACTAAAAGTAAACAGACATTTAGTTAGATGTCAAAAATAAATTTTAAATGAAGCATATAATTTAAATCAAGATGAAAATAACATAAAATTATGCATCTTACCCGTTTCTGGAAATTCTCCATATGTTTTCAAGTTACGAGCTTCATCTGGAGTATATTTCAAAATTACATCAGCCTTTGTATCTTGATATTCACGTAAACCTATTAATACTATATCACCTTGATTAATCCAAACCTAAAATTGAAAATATATGTTCATATACGTTATTCAAATTAATATAAAATATTACAACCTTGTACAACAAATAATCTTAATTGAAAAAGTTTTATTTATCTTTATCCAATTCACGATGAAATGTATTACATTAAAATGTTTACTACAAAATATATTGTAAATTAAGGGCCCAGAGCTAGTTTTTCAAATTTAAAAATTATTTTTAATATTTTAATTACCATCTTAAAGATAGGATTTTCCAATTTACTACCTGATACTTATTTATTTAGGGGGAAAGGGTTTGGCTGTTTTTATTGACAAAAATTTCACAGACAGTGATAACTCATTATTAATTCAATGTTTTCATAAACATTTTTCTTTTTAACAATAAACAATATAATACAGAGCGCACTGAACTTTAATTTCAAATAATGAAAAAAAAGTTTAAAATTTGCTTTTCTTAAAGACTCGTTATAAATCTTGGGAATATAATATTAACAAAGTTCAATGCGGTCTGTAGAATGTTTACCTCTAGCTATTAAAACAATTATAATTAAATTTGGTTTGATTCTATCCACTAATACCGTATCACTATTTCCATAGTGTATTTTTATGGGCAAAAGACATTGGCATCGAAAGCTTTAAGTAAATAATTTAAAGTTTATTTTGTATTATAATTATCATCTATTCTTTTAAGATGTACCATAAACTTAATGTAGATATCACATAACTCGTGTTGTTGAACCTGGGCTGTAATATATCATACACATAAAATAATTTAATACAATTTAAAAAAAAGTTAAAATGGTATGTAAAAAAAAAAAGGTGTAAAATAGTTATACAATCAGTTAACATTTCACCAGGGAAAATTTTAATCCGGTTTTAATTCAACAGTTTAAAAAATATGCTCCATTTGAATAGTTTAGATGTGGAAACCCAGCAAATAAAGCTAGATAATACCACATATTGTTTTAAGTTTAACATTTATATATTTTAAAACAATAATCAAAATGTTTAATTAAAAAATCAAATTTAAAATTTTTGTGATCAAAAAATTTATGGTATATTGAAGTTAAATGTGTCAATATAATTAAGAATATAAAGATGCTGTACCACTGTCACCATATTCATGCATTTTGTTTCGACTGTAAATACAGAGTTCCTTGATTGACCAATTTATATTTTAACTCATAATTCATCTGTAGAGTAGCACTTAAAGAATAATTTGTTTAATCTACTATAATTTAAATGATTAACTATAAATTGTGAATTTTAAAAACCTTTTTTCTCAGTTTTCCTCGAATATGGCAAAGTCGTTTAACACCGTCAAAACACATTGCTTCTAAACGACCATTTCCCAACATTTTGGTAACTTGAGCATACTCTGCAAAATTAAGTATATGTAAATATTTTCTAGTATTATAGTTAGAATAAAATAACAAGCTTCAAAATGATTATAAATAAAAGTTCAGGTTATTATTTTACCAACTATACCAAAACTGAAACAAGTTAAATAATTGAATTATGTATTCTGTATCTACTACATACATTGCCATTATGTACTAAAATGAATATTATAGGTGTCACAATTATTTTAAATATATTATTTCTTCTAAAGAACTTATCAAGAAAATAGTTACACAAATCTACTGTGAATATTTATTTAATTTTATGTCCAACAAAATAAAAATTATTAAAAGTTGATATACCAAGAAAGGTACTAATCTATTTTTTTTTTTTTTGTGCATATTTAATTTAATTTTTAATGAATTTATAATTATTAATATGACCTAATCACTTAATTGTTCTTAATATATAAATAATAAAGTCAAAGGTCAATAGTTTTAATAAATTATAGTAGAGATTTGTTAAAAAAAAAATATGCAATATATTTTTAAGATATTCTTTTAATAAATTAAAACATCAATATTATAATAATTGAAGACTACCCAATTTAACTAATAACAAAACCATAAAAAGTAAATAAATCTATGTAATCTTAATATTTTATAAACATGGATTGGATGGTGTATCTTAAAAATTTACCAAAGAACAAAATCTGTACTAAAGTATTATATAGATATAATTACCTTGTCCATCTTCTTTGAATACCAATTCACGTTTTTCGGTTTCGTTTTCATTCTTTCCACGCCTACGATTTTTTCCTCCTTTTCCTAAGGGCGCGAAAAAACAATAGGTAATTATTGAATAAGAAACCAAGGTAACAAATTGTTGTCGTCGAAAATATTTGTTTAGAATTGTTACTTACCCTTGTTCTTCGGCATTTTAATTAAATATGTATATTGAAATAGAAATCAAATCAAATTGTTTTCAGAATAATAAAAATTCTGATTAACAAATAAAGAAACGCGTTTTCTAAAATATTAGAAACTAAAAAGAACGTGTTATCAAAATCATTCGATTCACTTGGTCGGATGGTGGTAGGTTGTGGTTACCAACTAGAACCATTTGAATGATAAATTAAACCAAAGAGTATAGGAGTTACAAACTTTGTTCTGTGGTTTTGGTCATTCGTAATTTTCTATCGTGACAACTAATGGCTTAATTCCGGAAAAGGTAATTATTATGCATTTACGCTTGCGGAGTACCGAGCTACAAATATTTCACGTGATTTTACCTATAACCAGGTACATAACTAAGGAGTGGCCTGTGATGGCCCGGCAACCCAAAATATTTACATTGTTAAAACAGCATCATCGCTTAACCCAGAATCTAAAATTGTATTATAAACGATGTAAACATATTTATAAATTACATTAGTGTATATAGTGGTGACTGAGGGGGAAGTAAATGTTGGTGAAAATTAGGCCATTGTGTAAACCTACAACTAATTATAATATAATAAATAAATTGGCCTTTTTTTTCGTAGCTTTTTATTTTCGTGAATTTTTTTCCAACATTCGCTTGCTTATAAGGCTTGCTTACGCCCTAAGGCCATAAGGACAATCTCCCCCCCTCTGAAATTTTTCCAAAAGTATTATTTATTATTTTCAAGAAAAATACTAATTATGGTTGTAACAAAATTAATATATGATTTAGTTTAAATTTCCTTCTGAAAATTTGGTCCAGCTACAACCATGCCTGTGGATATAATCAATCATGAATCAACCAGTGGCGGCTCGCGCTTAGGTGCGAATATATGCCGGTTGATTACATTAAATTTTACAGTAAATTTTAAAGTAAATTGCAAATTGCAGTTGTAATTATTAAAGTAGGTTATAGGTAATAACTAATAATAAAAAATAAAATAATAAAATAAAAACAAAAATTATTAAAATGGTTAGGTATTACTCGTTAATAAATATAGTAAATAATACCTAATCATTATTATTTGTTATTGTGCGTAGGTTTCTGTTGCTATCTGGTTTTAATTTGTAATACTTTTGCAATTTAACTCTGAACCATCCAAAACCCAATGATTTGAATTAATTTAATTAAGTATCTATCTATCAATAAACAACAGTGTAAATAATAAATATTCTAAGTAATCATTAGACCAAAGTAATTTATTGAATAGGTACAGTGTTCTATTATTTAAACATATTTTTACACATAGGTACACCCGAAAAACGCGTACCTATACATTATTTAGCGTGCAATGGAAATACATATTGACCTTGGTTTTAGAATGACAAAACTAACATTAAATTGTGCTCTTTCGTGAAATTAGTCAAATAAATTGACGCAAATCTGTTTTGAAAAATCCTGGAGAGCACAATATGGGTATCAAGACGTTGCAGACGATTTAAATAGATACGAATATTAACGCGAACCAGGACCATAAAATTATCCAAGTTGGTGTGTAAATATTATAAATTATTATTTTAGTCGATTCATCGGTAGAATACATTTTAATCATTTGGTTTATTAATGGTCAGAGACTAGAGTGGTGTTTAAAAATCAAGGCCACAGATATGTTTTGCGATAACATTTTATTCATCATATTTTTATGAATATGATTTGCGTTTCATATAATTTCGTATGGTCACCACTTGACAAAAAATTATTAAAACCTATGTCGTTGAATTTATTGATTATTGTGTAGTGAACGGTGATAACCGCCCACAGCCGTTTTTATCACATTATCTTATCACACTCTATGAATATTACGAATTGAAATCCTAGTAATTATTGTCAACTATTTTGCAAAATGTGAACAATACGTCGATATTCTATAACAATTATTGAAATTCGCGAACCGGTGGGGTAAACTGACACCGATCGTCTTTCTTTCTATGCGTTGTGTGTCTACTTATGTATAATTTTTTTTTTTTTAAATAATTCTTATAATAATTTGCCATAACGAATAAAACAAATTCAATGTAGTCACCGAGTGGTAAGGAACAATTCCATATTGGTTTAAGGTTCAATAATCGTCATTTGAAATGAAGTCGCCACAGAATATTTTACTGTTTATTCTTCTGATTTTTATGCTTTGTCGAGGGCATTACAGCAGCGTGCGTAATCGCAAGGATTTATGTCCTAAGATCTATCCATGGGTGTTTGTTGGCTATAGACCACTAAGTAAATAATTATTGTTTATTTTAATTTTGTACACCTTTCTATCTGAATTAACTGATGTCTATTGTATTATTTTAGGTAAAGAAGATGCTGGGATATATGAAAAAATTCCAAATGTTACATTTGATGGATGTATTGAAAAATGTTGTGAATCTGATGGTTGTAACATAGTTTTCATGCACAGAAATGATTGTTATACGGTACTTGTATATGATATTTAAACAATTATATAATATATATTTGTATCAGTGAATACTGTGTACATTGTACAGATTGAATATTTAGTTATTTAATAAATTATTTTTACTGACTTACTATATAGGAAGTCATTTGCTCAGCAGTTTTATATAGATATCTATATTATATATAATTATTATTGGATCAACATTTTATTATTTTATTTAAATGGTATTTAAATTTAGAAGTGTGAACCTAATGAATAGTAATTGGGAATCATTTTTTAATACGATCACTGATTATACATTAACAAACTTTAAAATTAAAAATCTTATTCCATTATTTTTTGAGATCTTTTATTATAAAATATAATATAAGTATCTACCTACTTGCTATTTACCTTTGCATTTAGTTTAAAAAGTATAAAAGTATTCATAAATATAAAAAATCTTTGGTTCTGAGTTAATAATAAAGTATTACTGTAGTCTAGATAATATTTTTATCATATTAATTTATTTTATTTTTGTGAATAAGATTTTAAAATCAAAACTGGTGAATTACTGATTAGTAGTATCTAGTTAGGTTACATGTTAGATTAATTGGAGGTATGTTCAAGTGGTATAAGCTTATGAAATATGTATTTACATTGTGTATAGATTATAACTATGTGGTTCTTTTTAATAAAAATATTTGTATTTACCCATTACATATTTAAGGAAATATAAAGTTGTATATTTAATACTACTATTGTCTGTTTATGAGTAGCACATATATATTTATAGAACTATTAAATATTCAAAGCCAAACAATAATAAAATAATTTTAATGAATATTGTATTTTGGGTTTTAGTTTTTTAATAATTTAATAATTTCATAATATATACAGTATTTAATACAGTCTACAATTTACCATTATTTCATATAAATATTGTGATTTCATTTAAATTACCCAAAACTTAAGTACATAAACTGGGTAAATAAACCGACTGTTATGTTGTATTATTCAACTTATAGTGTTCCAAATAAATCATAATTTATTTTATTAATATTAAAAATGAGTAATATATTATGTTTATTCATATTAGCTTGCATGTAAAACAAATGATGATTGTGTACCAGTTTATGCTAAAGAACACATGTCAGTTTTTGACTTTAAAATGATTTTGGTAGCTCCAGTTTTACCTGCTAAATATTGGAATGATGTATTAGATGGAGGAAGTTTAACTGAGCCAGAGTAAATATTATTGATTAGATTTTATTTTTAGATAAATTACATTGTTCTTAATAATGCAAATTTATATTAAATTATATGTTTAGAGATCCTAAAGAAGAAAAAGTATACTCATTAGATAAAATCTGTGAATCAAACAATGATTGTACAGATAATGAATTTTGTGATTCCCAAATTGGTATTTGCGTTTGTATCAATGGTTTTCAGTTAGATGATACTAAAAAATTTTGTTCACCGAATACTGGCAGTATGGGATTATTAGGATTAAACATTTCCAGCTATGATGTAGATGAGTTAAATAATGTTATCCCAGATCAACAACAACAACTTCAACAACAGCAATTACAAATGGACACTTTCAAAAAAGTAACATTTAAATGACTATTTAATATTAGATATTCTAATATTACTATTCTTAAATTATTTTAAATTTTAGGTATTAGTTGAAAGTGAATCTCAAAAGCCACCAGAAATTAAACATTTAGTTGTCTCAGTTTTATCTAAAGTGTTAAGATTGCCAGAAAATGAAGCTACGCTTTCAGCGTATACTGTGCCAGCAGACGACACAGGTATTTAATAACTTATTTTTTATTATTCCTTTTTAAAATTATTATTATTATAGTTTAATTTGATTTAGGTCATAGTTATCAATATGAATGGTCATTGATTTCAAAAACTCAAGGATCTGGACAAACTGTATCAATGAATGATCAAAATGGAAGTTCATTAAAACTTTCTAATTTAGTTGAAGGTCTTTATATGTTCAAAGTGACTGTTACTGGCACTGGTGCTTTTGGAGAAACACAAGCTAATGTTACAGTATTACCACGTAATATTTACAAATATATTTCAATAATTTTATGATTGTATTAATAATTGTTTATTTTAAAGCACAAAGAATTAACACACCGCCAAAAGCTGTAATATTACCATCATCCTTAGTGGTAAAATTGCCTAATACAGTAGCTGTACTGGATGGTTCAAGTAGTCGTGATGATACTGGTATTATACATTGGCGTTGGGAACTACAAAAAGGTCAATTAGGATATAGACCTCATTTACCGCCTGATACTCCAACATTACAATTGAATGATCTTCAAATACCAGGAAACTATACATTCAAGTAACTATTTAATTCAAATCTAAAATGCCTTGAAATAAAATAAATAAATTTTGTTTATTATTTTATTTCAAGGCATTTTAGATTTGAAGTATAGCGATATATTTATTGATTTTACTAAGATGTGTATATTTTTAAATCTTCTATTTTTTCTTTCTGTGGAAAACATTTCTACTAAAAATCTTGCTCCGTTGTATCAAGTGTAGTATCTTTTCTGAAAGAAAATTTTATCTAGTCAACCCATTAGCGAGGTTATTTTTAAAATTTACAATGGGTTTTAATAATAATTTGTAAATGATTTGTAGAGACTTGAAATTTTGATGAAAATTGTAAATATTATAGCCTTTTAAAACATCTATAGTCAAACTTCTCTCCGAATTGTTTTTTGTTAACATTGGTTTATCATTGCTTACATATATAAATTAAATAACTTTATGTATTCTACTTTTCCAACTTCCTACAATGGCACACCCATCCCCAGTATCAGCTCTTTTTAATAATTTGTATTTTAGTTTGAAAAGTTAAAATTTTATAAGAATATTTAGAGAATATTTATTTTAATAATAAATAAATATATTAATTTTTAAGGTTGACTGTTATGGATGCATGGAATGCCACTGACTCAACTACAGCTAATATTACTGTTATGCGTGTTCCGGATTATCCACCAGAGGCAAATGCTGGTCAAGATATGGTAGTTTATTTACCAGTAAAAAATGTTACTTTAAATGGAAGTTTAAGCACAGATGATCATGGTATTGTAGCATGGGAATGGACAAAGAGTTCTTCAGATCAAAACAAAGCTGTTGACATTCAAGTAAATATATTTTAGTTTTTACTTGTGATAAAACAATATTCAATTATATTTATTTGAATTATCCATTAGGATACCCGTACGCCGTATCCTAGGTTATCTAATTTAGAAGAAGGGTTGTATACATTTGTATTGAAAGTTACTGATAATGCAAACCAAACATCAAGTCCATCAGAAGTACATGTCTTTGTCAAACCACCAACTAATAAACCGCCTATAGGTATTTTTATTTATATTTATAATAATTTATACGAAACTAAATTATTTTGTTTGCTTTAGCTGTTGCTGGTAAAAATGTCACATTATCATTGCCTCAGACATGGGCATTGCTAGATGGTTCAAAAAGTAGTGATGATATTGGAATTGAAAAATGGAAGTGGTACCAAATTAGGTAAGGAAACATCTTTTTACATATATCATTTACGGTATATTTAAATTTGTTCATATAGTGGCCCTTCAAATGTACACTTTAATAACAATAATGCGTCTAGAACAAATGTTACTGAGTTAACCAAAGGCATTTATGTAATTGGATTAATTGTCACTGATGGAAATGGAAATAATGCATCTGATATTATTAAAATAACAGTGTATCAAAGTAAGTAAATATTTTATACAAATTTAAAAAAAAAATACCTTTGTTGTAGTTTAAAAATAGTTATTTCAACCTAAATAATTTTTTTTTATAAAATGTTTTAAAAGATCATATTAAAACTGTAATTTTAGCAAGTAATCCTAGCAAATTTGTGATCATGCAAGACAGTTAGTTTTGTGTTGTTAATTTATTATATAAGTGAATTGACTTATTATACAATTTAAAATTAGAACATTATTTGTGTCAAGTTTTTGCTATTTTTTCCAATATTTTAATTTTTAATTAAGATGAGTATGTGAAATATCACAATTTTATTATGTTACTTGAAAATTAAAATATTGAAACATATCCCTTAAAATATTGATGTTCAAATAATATTAAATTTCATAAAAGGTCAATTCACTTTAATGTTAAAACTAGTAGTACAAAGCTGTCCCAAGTGAACACAAATTTGGTATGCTATATATTTTTAAGATTAAGACAGCACATGTATGTATAGCAACTCTAAAGTTGAAAATAATTACCATATTAATATATTGATTATTCCTATAAATAGTTCATATACTTTAAAAATATTCTGGCATTATGATTTTATCTTCTTACTTTTATTACATTTTATTATACATTTCAGATAAAAATACTCCACCAAAAGCTAATGCTGGTGGAGATAAGACTGTTGTATTACCAGTTAGTGCTATTGTTCTAAATGGTTCATTGTCATGGGATGATTTAGCTATTGTCAAATGGGATTGGATTCGTGAACCTAATTCTTTAGCTGCTGGAAATATAATTTTAAATTCAGATCATTCTCCAGTTTTAATTGTATGTATAAGTATTATATATTCAATTTTTAAATCGAAACTTAACAATTTTTTTTTGATTCAGGTAACAAACATAGTAGAAGGGAGGTACGTATTTCGTTTAAAAGTTACCGATGATCAAGGAGCTTCTAGTGAGGACACAGTATCAGTTAATGTTAAACCCGGTAAAATGAATTTATTATTATTATTTATTTATAATTAGATAAAAATAGACTTATAAAATTATAATTCATTTTTAGATCCAATTGCAAAGTCCATTGTGAGTTTGACTCTGTATATTGAAGCGAGCCGTTTAACTCAAAATCAAGCTGATGAAGTAATTTTAAAATTGAGAATGTTATTACCAACTGGTAGTCAATTGAAGGTTAGAAAGTGGACAGAAGAACAAAATTCTAAGCGAGCACAATTGCATTTCTTTGTCGATGACAATAAAAATAAAACACTCCCTGGACCAAATGTGGTTTCGATGTTAAAAGCGAAACTCAAACAGGATTCTTCGCTTTTACAACTATCAGTTGACAATATTCAAACTACAGTTTGTCAAAATAATTGTTCAGGTTTGTATTTAAATCATGTTATTTTTAAAATGTAGTCTACATTATTTATAATTCTAATGAAAATTTAAATATGTTTTAAAACATTTTTTTTTATATAGGACATGGAATCTGTGAAGAAGAAACACGTATATGTGTTTGTGAAGCATTTTGGATGCATAATTTGTATAGAACTTTATTTGGAGATGGGGAATCAAACTGTGGTAAATCAAATTGTATAATTTACATTATTTTTTACTATGTAGATTCTTTTAGACTCTAAGGCTGGGTTGCATAAATTTTTATTAGCGATTTACAGAGCCTCACTACCAGCTTATTAAAAAAAAATTGGGTGTTGCTTGAACGCTCGTTATCATTAACAGGTCTGTAATTTCTTGGCTATTTACAGGTTCAATTTTTTGTCTGTAACTTTTACAGATATCATAGGTAGGTTCGTTAATAGGGTCTCGATGTTTATGCACTTATATAACTGCAATATGTATGCATTTATGCACTAAAAAATTACCAAATATGCATTGAAAATCATAAAATATGCATTTTTAGTTTAAGAAAAAAAAAACACCAACACATGCACAAAAAAAAATGTATTTTACCTTAAGTTTAATTTTGTATACTGGTTTAATTTGTTCAAATTGTATGCTTTTTTTTTTTGCTTTATATTTCATTATTAATTAAAATTATTTTTAAAAAAGTTCAAAAATGTACTGGAATATGCATTTAAAATTCAAAACCATAAAATATGTAAAGTAAAAAAAGTAGTATTTAATTCTGTAAAATATGAATCAAATTTGTATCCAGGTCAGCATTGAATTGGATAAATAGAAAAAAATATGAAATTTCATAAACATCCGAACCCTAATAATAAGAATTATAATTTCTTTCTAAAAGTATTCCATTTCTAGTTTTTGGATTATTACTATTGTACAGCTTGGTTATTTCTTCCAGAGACTGGTTTTTTTTTTTTTTTTTTTTGACATTAACAAAATCAGTCTAAAAGGCATATTAATTTTTACCTTGCTTAGCATATTTTTATTAATAATTAAGTTAACCAGTCAAACAAATACCTTAATATTTTAATATTATGTGGAATTATCAATTCCATTAATGTTATTTTTTTGTCGTTGAGTAAAGTTTTTCTGACTTACCCTTTTGGCACCATCATCAAAGATCAAACAAATATTATAATGTACATTGTGGTTCGATTATTATTTTCAAATATTTATTTATTATTAATTATTGACACTCAATAATGTAATTGTTAATCATTATGGTAAAATAAAATGTAATATAATTTATTTGTTAACCATGGTTATCAATAAAATACAAATCTTTTATGCAACTCATATTTTTTTTTTACATACCACTAAAATGTTACAGGCTTGTTAGTAAAGTTACAGATTGATCTTTATGCAACCCACCCTAAATAAATAATGTAAACGTGTCTAAATTTAATTTGTAATATTTTTATTTAAAACTATATATTTATTTTTTACTGATTAATATTCCATTTATATCAATAATGACTTATTATAATTAACTAATGATATATTTTTAGTTGCTAATTAGTAATATTATAATTTGTTATAAAAAAAAATACCTATGCTAATTTATGTGTTAATTATAAAATTTATATTTTATTATACAGAATGGAGTATTTTATATGTGGTCATCATATTAGTAGCAATGTTTGTAACTACAGTATTTTGTTTTTGGAGTATTGCTTGTTTTTGCAATCGTATATGCACAACTAAACAAAAAATCAAAAAATATAAGTTGGTTGGGGTTGATGACGATAGCCATTCAATGAAAAGTGAGATTCATTATTTATTGTTAATATTTTTATTGATAATTTTATTAAATATTTAGGTTCTATGTCACACTTGGAATTATCTGACACAGATTCTGATTCAGACGTGTTGTTAGATGTCAGAAAAGCTAAAATGAATCAAAACAGCATGTCAAACAAATTTTTGAATGCTTCACGCTACAAGAAAAACAAGAAAATTAATGCTTGATCTATTGGAGAGCATATAAACATTTACAACAAACAACAGTCCATCATAAGCCTCACATTAATTGCACTAAGAGCTTTATTATTAGAGAGAAAAATGAACGATTTTTATAATCTGTTTCTAAGCATAAACGGACAGAATATTCGATACAATATTTAAGTTATGAAAAATGCTTGTTGATGAACTAAATATATTTTACACTTAAATTATATTATTCTAATATTATATTCTGAACAAAAGCTTTATAGAAAATTTTGATGTATTGTTGTCTAGTCATGCTTAATTTGTTTAATTGCAAACTATGTTGTGACAAAGAGTAACACGATTTTCACAATTATTAGCTTTAGTGTTTTTATTTTTATTATAAATATTAAATAATTATTCCTATAGGTACCAAAAGAAGTTAAATAACAAATATTAATTTTCAATTACAATTATGAGCGAAGAGGAAAAAAAAGAACAATTAATATTAATCCAATAGGTATACCTATTAATAATTGTATTCATTAAAAATAAATTGTTAGGTATATAATAAACATCAGTGTCAATTATAAAATCCTTTATTTATTATTTTGAATGACCTAATTTTATACTAACATGAAATATTTTGTAAGATTTACTACTTGTGAAATTGTAATATATTTTTGTAATTTACAATTTAATGAAGAAACCAAGATTGTTAAAACTACACAATAATTTTTCCAACAAAACATGTTTAATACAACTTTTGATCATTTTTAGTACATTTCTTAATTCATATAAATTAATAATTTGCAGGTTAACCTAACTTATGGCAAGTACTTCAACAAATGAAAGAAACTCTTCTCTAATGCAAAATTTAAAAAATAAGTGAAAATAAACTTCCAGGGTAAATAAAAATTGTTTAAATAGTTCTTATTTAAGTTCATTGAAGTGAACAATACTATTAAAATTTGGTATAGTATTATACCTATACTATATTAAAATAGGTTTAATTTAAAATCTTCAGTATAAATATTTTAGATAGTTATACAGGTTATCCCATTGAGATATACACATTGTAATATCTTCAAAGATAATAAAGATAATCAAATTTTGACAGGGTTTAACCCTGTGTATATTTGTAGTCTTTAAGACTACAAATATTTAATTTTGGATTCATTTTTTTTCTTTTTTTGGTAAAATAACTTTATTTTATTATTTTCCAAAAATTTGTACTTTGAGCTATTTTATATTCTTTTGAGTATTAACTTTTTATTTTCATTAAATTTGTGATATTTAATCATTTTTTTTAAATTCAGAGAAAATACCTACTATTATTCAGCAGGTTGTAATTGTATTCGCTAATTGATTACATTTTTCTTATGGCTAATTGACTTCCTTTTTTTTTTATGAACTTTAAATAATGATTAGAAATCACGAATCACATGAAAACAAAAAGTGGATACTTCAAAAATCCCAGAAAAAATAAATTATAAAATGGCTATCTTTAAACTTGTTGCAAATAATAAAATAAAAAGTTTTTTCTTAGTTTTTATACCAATACATAAAAAATTAATTGAAATATAAATATTTGTAGTCCTAATCATTGTGAATAATAAGGCGTATAAAAGAAAACTGAATTTTATTATCTTTATTATCTGTGGAGATATTACAATGGATTTATCTATCTTCACGGGACACTTAAAATATTTTGAGTTCAACAAATGTTATATTACAGTGTTATGTAGGTACCTATATTTTAAAAATCACAATTTAAGAATATGGCTACATATGTAACACCTGAATTCATGAATACATTTTTTTTTTTCTAAACTAAATAAATGCATATTTTGATGACAAAAATCAATAAATATATTAGTAATAAACTGATATTTATATATTATATAAAGACATAGCCCATAGGTAAACATTTTTGGTTTCAAATACATATAATAATCTTATCTTTACCACCTATAGGTACATTTATTAATTGTTTCTATAACTGATAATCTTAATTATCTTAACATTACCACTGAGTGGTAATATTACATAGTGGCTATAAAGTATTTATAGTCATTACTCATTAGTGTATGGTGTGCCACGAGTAGACTGCAGTGTGTATTATTTTATATTTCGTATGTTTTGCATATTTGTATTCTCTGAGTAAAGAAAAATTGTACTCTGTTATCTAGATTAATTTAAAATACCTATATTTTTAATTAATAATGAAAATTTAAAATTAATTTTTTTTAGGGACATATTTGCATGCATTTTTTAGTGTTTAAGGTCGTACAAATCCTAACCCTAGTCATAATAATAATATACACACCTAATACATATAGCCATTGGTTTTTCGGTTTTGGTCAATTATTAAAAATAATACACGAAAAATCGAAAACGCTTTTCTTACTCACTAATCTCTTTAATTAGATTAAAAATGTAACATAAAAGATTATTCGTTTTTTTATTAGTCCAATATTTCTGGTAAAAAACAATGTCGTAAATTCATCAGCTTTCATTTTTTGACTTTTTCCGGATTTAACCAATTATTATGAAAACTACTAGGGGAATCAAAAAAACAACTTCGTGAGCAACTGGATCCAAAATTCAATAAAAAAATTCTCTAGGAATTTTTTGATTAAAGCTTTATTTCTAGTAAGAAACAGTTCACAGAAACTAAAATCGACGATATCGGTAATGCCGTAGCGTGCTGTAAATATTTGCCATTTTACCTATCATATTTTTTTCTAGAAAAGGTACCACACTTGATGTATCGGATCAAGTTTTATTTTCAAAAAGTTATTTATACTCAGAAAAACACACATCATAGAGTAAAAGTAATCGATTTTTGACTCCGCTCCGAAATTGGTTTTTATTTCACAAGTACCTACTAGTAAGGGGAACCGGAACAATGGGGGCAACTGCCTCCACGGGAAAAAACAACATGGACAATTTCCTAGAACTTACACTCCCGTGACTATAATATTTAGATTCCAGTTATCTGCTACAGATATTATGTTGAATATAGAAACAAAACTCAAGTACATTTTATAAACTGTCTGAGCGTCATTTTATTTAAAAGTGTACTATGCATGTACACTGTACTATGTACTATGTATGTAGTATTAATATAATAATATAGTACATCCTTTTGGATAAAATTTTTAAAGAATTTATAAGTCGGGCGGCGGAGAGAAAATGTGTTTTCGGAAAAATTAAAATTTTTATTTAATACTAGCCTTGAATTGTCCCTTATCGAACTTTTGTATTATATTAAGAGATAACGGCGTAATCACAAAACGGATGTGTCGTCTGTCCGGGCATGGGAAAACTTTTACCTTCTTCTCTATATGTATCATTCCTCAGCCACACGGTTCAAAAATTGTTCTGGCGCCACTGTCTGCTAGCCAGGTACTGACCATTTATATATTTGTATGTACCTATAGCCTATAGGTACCCATATTTTACATTACTTTATGTTACGTTATTTATTTGTAGCCTGTAGGCATCTAGTAACCTAATAAATAATTTTTTATTGAATAAGGAAAACAAATAGGTTGATTTATCGAGGTGTTCGACCTAATGCATTCGTCAATACCAGAATAAATATATAAATTTTGATTTATTGTATGTAACAGCAGGCACACAAATAGGTACATAATAGGTATGCGTATGGCGTATCAATATAATGTGACATGTTTAGTTTTCGAGTTATTATTATTAATGTTCTTTATAAACAGTAAGTAAAAATGCACTTTGTAGATTAAATTTATAGGTACTTAGGTAATATAAGTATTTATGGACGTAGGTAAATATCTAGGTGGGTAGGTATCTCATATGAGGTATAACCTCATACCTGGATTATGCAAAAACTATGTAGGTACCACGGGATTTTGCGGGAGTTACCCGTTTTCGCCAGAAAAGAACTAAAAAATGCTAGGTTTAATGTTTACAAAAACCACGTCTGATGGGGAGAAGGTTGACTATGGAAACTCCGTCGTTACATTTGACCGGACAAAACAAAAAAACTCGAATTTAGTGTGTAAGCTCTAGAGAGATACAGTAAAACTTCGATAAGACAGAATCCGCGTATAATTTTTCCGTGTTAACGGAGTTCACAAAAAAAAAAAAATAAACATAATACAATTTATATGTACAATTTTAAATTAAAAGCATACATATTTATTTTTAGGCGGCATACATGATACATAAATTATATTTTTGAAGACGAAAAAATTGTACCGGCGCGAACAAAATATGATTTGATACTGAATCGTGCAACTCGGATATGGGTGTACAGGTAATATAATGTTTGGTATAAGTTTGGGTTTTCATGTTATATTTCTGTCTTGGCGGGAGTTATCAGCCGATTTTTATACGAAGACGTGTTCGTTTCCGGCTTATTGAGGTTTCCGTCTTGACGGGATGAATTCATTATGTATTTGAAACGGGACCCAAGAAATTTGGTTAATAACGGGATTTCCGTCTTATCGAGGTTTTACTGTATATGTATTGTTATTATTATACAACTGCTTTTACAACCGATTGTATTTTTGTTTAGTTTTGTTGCAAGGGCGCCCGCAGAAATATAAACCGAGGAGGGGGGCAAAGTCAAAAGTTTAAGACCTTTTTATTTTACAACTAACAAAGAATCATGGCTTAAATATTTAAGCCATGTGGGGAGGGGTGCATGGCCTCCATGGTGCCATGGTGTTTTTGTTTCATGTTGAACCATCCGAACGAAATCCTATGGCCTATGTAAGTGGCAGTGCACTTTTACAACTACTTACATCACATCTACTTAACTGCACGCACATGATATTATATTTAGGTATCATATTTGTGCAATTAAACAACGTTGAGTAGGTACCTAATTCGAATATCACACACGAAACACAAATCGTTCTATAATAGGTTATTATATCATAATATGATACACACTATATATATATTGTATACTATGATATTATACATTGTAATTATACAGTGTGTTTCATTCAAATGGTAAAAAGAAATATTTTGGCTCGTTAGATTTTGACTGAAATGAGGTTTCTCAGGTAGATCAAGGGTATTCATTAAATAAAGTTTACAAATTTGAGCTACTTTTCAAAATTTGTATCCTGTAGAAATGCGTCAGTACGCATTTCTAAAACCTGAAATTTCTTAAATAGAAATTATTATCGGCTATTTTTGATATTAGATTCAAATACTCCGATTTTTCACAATATTTAAACCAAGACTTGTCTGCGGTCTGGTGAAGAAGACAAATGTGAAGAGCTAGTTACATGCGGTCCTTATTTCAATGTTTTTTTTTTTTAGAAATACACATGAATATATATCAGAGGTTGATACAATGAGTACATATAAATGTATAATATAATTTATAGCTAGCTCAAATGATTTTTGGAAAGATTCTGATCAATATGAGTTCTCGAGTGATTTTTTTTCCCAATATTCGGGGTTTTTAATGTTAAGTCCAACTAACGGGCAATAGCCAGTCTATAGCAAAATCTAAGTTAAGAAGAATGTGTAGAATTCGCTTAGTTTTGGTTTTAGAGTAAAGCACTAAGGATAAAATTAAAAAAGGACAATATTTCAGAGGGCAAGACGATGTCTTTCTTTTTTTCAAATTAATTTTTGTACTAGATGCAGTCATTTAAAAACAATGAATCAGTTAAACGATGTACTGAACGTTACATCTGGAATAATAATCAGAATAATAAGAAAAACGCATCGTTTTTTCATTTGGATTATTATCTTCTTTTAGTTTTATAGTAGGTGATTTTACTTTTAAACCAAAATTAAGCGAGTTTTACAGTCTGCGTAAGGAAGATTTTACTATATTGCTCGTTAAGATTACTATCCTCTAAATCGATTGGTAAAATCAAAACTCACATAATATCGTATTTACTTCTATAGTTAATGCACGCAAATCTTAAACAAAATTTAAAATTGACGTCTAAAATTTTTTTTCTAAAAACTATTTGTGGGTTTTGATGACTCAGTTTTTGGTGAAGTAAAAATTAGTCTATCTTTGTTTTCTCATGCCATAGTCCCATATCAAAAAAACGAAAATTTTAATTTGTAACCTATTATACTTATTTAGCTATTTTTTTTTTTTTTTTTTTGCGGCACCGGCACGACATTAATCATGGCAACTTTGAATGTCTATAACCCCCAAACTAAGTCTGATAGACTAATTCTGACTTCACTAAAAACTCAAAACCATTTTATTAGTTTTGATTTTACCAATCGATTAAGCATTAAAATCACATTTTAAAAGGAAAAATCTGAAACAATTTAATTTGAAGTATTCTTTAAAAAATAAAATGCGCGATGCGGAAAAACTAATCTTGATCCGATACAAAGTTCGTCCGACTTTTTTTTTTACATTCCTACTGTACACGCGGAAACATACATTTTGAAAAAAAAAAAAAAAATCAAAAAAATCGCTTAAGAACTAAATTAGAATTACGAGCAAGTCCAATTTTGATTTTGTAATATTCTTGTTTTTATTATCAGTGTTCAGCATTCACTACCTATACTGGCTGTACTGTTATAGTGAATAGAAGTACACTTCATATTTTTAATACCACGACCCTTGAGAATATATATATTAATAGCAAACACCTGTTTTCAAGACCTACAGAAATCATCAAAAGCAAATGAAAAAATAAAAAAATACCTCCCGAAAAAAAAATAATATAGCGATTTTACAGTTGGTTTGCGTGCTAACGAATACGAATTTGCGGTCGCAAATACAGGCGTTATACACATAATAAACAAGGGTCAAATAACGTTTTTATTTTTCGTCGAAACAATATTATATTAATTAAATAGGTGCATGTATTATTATGTTTCGTGTCGACAGGTTTCGTGATATGAAAATCTACTGGTCAACCAAAAGGTCCGCTACCAACCAAATTGGTACAAAAACTTACTTCAATCGCAGACTCAAAAGCAGCAAGCCGGATAATTTTGATAACCTATACAACTATAAATTATTACATCTCACTTCACTTCACTGGCTAAATAAATAATTTTTTTATACGAGTTATTGAATATCTATATATTTAGAAGAATTGACGTAAAAAATTATTAACAAAATATAATATATGCCTGTCCCATTTTAGCCTACAATCAAGAATTAAGTCAAAAAGAGCACATATTTAAAATATTTCTCGCGTTTTAATTTGAACCAGTGACGAAGTCAGGATTTGAATTAAAGGGAGCTAAATTCATTTTTACTCGAGACATGAGCGAACTGGGCGAAGATAAGAGGGGGAAAGTTTTGATCACCTCAAACCATTTAAAAAAATGATTTCATTGATATACATTTTAATGTGGACAACGCTTTAAACAAAAATATATTCACAGAAACTTAATAGGTATTGAAATAAGAATATAGTATTTGTCTTAGTATAAATTTTTACTAAGTATTTAAATAATGTGAGTAAGTAAAATATTATATACAAATATCAGGTCACCAGGCCATTAATACGATCCAGGTTGTCTGGGAAATTTCCATTTTCTAGACCAATCATAATAAGTTACTATTATTATTACCTAATACCTATACTAATTATTATTATTAATCACCTATTAAATATTATTATAAATCATCTATTACCCAGGGGCAGATAGACGGGGACAATAGGGGTGATCGCTCCCCTCCTCCGTTTACTCTTTAATATACTCTTAGCTACATTATTCTCCTGAATTTATTTATCATTAAGCTCATATTAAATGTATGCCTTATATAAATGTTCAAGATCTCTCTCCTCTTCGTTATATTATTCTGGATTCACCCTGTACCTACCTATGTATCATTAATCATCAGAAAATCATCAGAAATATCATTTATATTTTTAATTGTTAAATAAATATTATTGTTTTACGTGATTATCTATACATGTTTAGTACTATATTAGTATCAAATACATTTTTCAGAGAGCTTGTCAATTTTTATAGAGAGATTGAAAGTCTATAAAATACGAATGCCAATAAAGTAAAAAAAATTTAAATTCATATTTTTTATTATAAAATATATATTACCATAGTTTATATATATATAAATCCATATAGTTTATTGACATATTATTATACATTTTATAGGTTAACAAATACTGCAGAATTTTTGCACTGATTAATAACTGCACTAATTATATTATTCTACAAATAATTAAAGTATATGAGTATTTATTTTAAGTAAATGTTATACTTCCAAAACTCAATAATCAAATAAAAATCCGTTTTATTTAAATATCCGCTTATTGCTTACTATTTAAACAAAAGATAAGTATTATTTTTCTATTTTTTTTTTTATTGCATGTTATAGTTAGTAAATTTTTAGGTATCAATAATTAACAAATTAAAATTGAAATTCAACTGAATGAAATTATAGTACTCAAAATGATGTTATACAACAGGTCAATTTTTTTTTATAACTATTTTAGGAGAAAACAATGGAATTAAATTGTACTCTGAAATATGATTCAGTAAGTAACATGATTTTAAAATACAGCTATTAATTAAAAGAGCTAATACTGCAGGGGATGGATGTGAGTGTGTGACACTGTTGTAGATGGGAAGTTGGGAAGGTTGGATTCATAAACTTATTTAATTTATACCTGTAATCAACGATAAACCATTGCTAATATGTTTAACGAATATGTTTAATTGAATTAAAACAAAAAAAAAAAAAATTTAAAATACTAAAAGAATTATTTTCCTTAAATTTACCGTTTTTTCTAAGTTTTTTTTTTGGTTTTTCTCAACTATTAAAAAAACTATTTGGAAAATAAAAAACCGACTTTTCCACTCACCAACTAGATTAAAAATGCAACAATAATAGGTTTCTTGCGATCGTTTTTTTATTTGAGCAATATTTCTAGTAGTAAACATAATCCATATAAATTTAAAATAAAAAAATCTATTTAAATTTACGTTTTCATTTTTCGTCTTTTTCCAGTTTTTCTCAATTATTATTATGGTTGGACTGATCCTTCAAACCGACCCGGGCTGAACCATAATATAATCCATTTACGAAACCAGCCCCATTACCAATTTATAGACCGGCCCAGATAAACCTTGATTATTATGAAAACTACTCGGGAAATCAAATAAAAGCGCTCTGTCTATTCGTATCGACTAGATGGCATTTCCTTTCAGAAAACGTGCTACACTCAACTATCCATCGAGGCAAATTTTCTTTTGGAAAAGTTGTTCACAGACATAAAACACACACACACGCACACACACCGTAGTAAAACCAATATAGACCTCTCGCTACGCTCCGAATCTAACAGTGAAATCAATATACCATAGGTGTTACATAGGTGGTAAAACCAACGGATTCCTCGTTCCGCTCAGAATATTTCATAATAACCGGCCCTCGCGACCGACGACAACCGCAGATTTCGCGTATCGCGCGCACACGCGCACGACTCCTACCGCCCGGGTCGACCGCCGCACACGATAATATTGTTCTTATATAGGTGCCTTACGTTTTCCCAGGATCGATCACCGCGGGCGGCGGCGCTTCTTCACCGGATACACCTTGCGCGTTACGCCCGACGACCGCGCGTAATTCTCGCCCAGTTTTATTCTCTCTGTGCGTGTGTGTGTGTGTGAGTGTGCGCGCGCGCGCGCGTGTGTTTGTGTGTGTGTGCAAGTGTCTCGCTCGCCGACACTGTTTAACTCTCGTCCGTACGATCGGTATTGTCGGTCGTACGGTCTCGGCCTTCTTCAATACACATTGTGATGTACGATAAATAACAATCACCGTACATTGCAGTTATCGAACAATAATATAGAATATTATTGTACGCCTGGCACCCGTTGACGGGGATTCACAAAACCATATTGCTGTCCGTTCCATCTGTCGAGGTAACCGATTCGCGCGTTCGGCCGAGCCGATATCGCCGCTACGGGGAGACGTTAGGCGGCGGCGTCGGCGACCAAAAGCCAACGCCATGACGTGAATTCGACACCGGCCACCTATTATTGTTATATCTAAATATATCGATATAAAACTCTGGACTGCGCCCGTTCCGTCATGGAACTAGAAAAACCGAAAAAGGTGAGTTCGTAATTGTATTATTTATTATTAATTATTACTATTGTTATTATTATTATTATTAGCATTTAGCATCGGCGTAGCCAGGAGGTGGGGTTTGGATGTTGTAACCTCCCGCGTAAGGCCATAAGGTTGTGGACCCTTAAACCCCCTAGATATCTCTTTTTAACCCCCTCTCCCTTATTGATAAACCCTGGCTACGCCACCGGTACTGAGAATAGATAGGATCTATACACATTGAGTTATTAGGTATAAATAATAAGGCGATGTTCGGTTATAATAATGTCTATATTATTTTGTGTATAGGTTCGATATGGTTAGTTGATATTGATAAAATAAATGTATAATAAATATTGCAATATTTCGTCGTGTTGTCGGACGTATATTCATCGCGATACGGGTCGTGGTCGTGGTCGGCGGGTGAGGGGAGATCATCAGAGGTGTTGGTCAGGCCACGCGTGGGGCGTTTTCCCGAAGACGTTTTATCATATGATTGTCTGCGATGCGCGTGTATTATAATATTACGACCTATGCAGTCTCGCGAGACCAAACGTACTTAATGTATTAAAGTACTTAATATTATACATTTATTTGACTATTACTATTATTTACTATTAAGTTAAGTAGGCCTAATACAGTAAATATATAGACACATAAAAACAACGAAATTAATTTCAACTTCTTTTAGAGTCCTAGTTACCTAAGACATCGACAGAGATTGATCCTATCCACTAAGACATCTATTATCATAGACATTTATTGCGTGTAATACGGTGGATTGGATTATTAGAGCCGCATATTTAGTTGACTAGAAAGGATTAACAAAGGAACGACAATCGCGTCGATTGAGAAGGAACTTTAAAATTCAGCAATGTTAATAAATAGCAGGGCAATCGATGGAACTGTTTACAGTAGGATTTGAAATAGAGATATGAGGTGCACTTGTTTGCGATCACCTATATTAGGAAACATTAGTTTGAGTTGAGAGTGTACCCTCTATACCACATGGTGGCATAGTTATGAGAAATATGCGTAATTTTTAATTAGAACGGCAAAAAATGAAAACATTTACGTTGTACTCTTTTAATTTGATCACTTCCCGGTAATGTTGGGGGACCCCATAAGATGAAACCAATTCCCATAATTGATCTTAGTTCTAACCAATGAGTGGTTAGAGAATGAATAAGTTTGAGCTCATTCACCACACATTTTACAAGTACTTTTTGCAGGAGGTAGGTTCAATATGCTTATAAAAGGATAGATTTATTAGGCCCGTAGGCTGTAAAAAGTTTGGTACCCTGTTTTACTAGCCCTTCGTAAACATACTTTGATAATATTTAAAGATGTATAATGTATATTATATACATTTTAAAATGTTTCAATTAATACTCAACTTGCATAAATAATAAAATAATATTTTGGATTTATTGGTACCATATCCATATGCCTACGCATACAGGGCGTTTTTTTTCATGAACCGACAATTTTAAGAAAATTTGGTTTCTGTTTTTTTTTTTTTAGAATTATTATGAAATCGGTTAGGTTTTATTTTAAAACCATTTTGAATTTTTCACCCCTACTCCATATACCTTAAATAAATATGTACTTTTGTTTTTCAAATAAGTAATCCTCTTTTTGAACACATATTCGAATAGAGAATATTTTCTAGAAATTTTGATACATAACATAATACTAATATCAGATTTATTATTCATGAGTTATAACCGTTTAAAGTTTAGACCGGAGGAGTAGGAAAAAATTATCAATTAAAAATAGATAGATATTTTGTTATCCTTCCCCACTCCTTTGATCTAAACTTTAAACTGCTATAACTCATAAACGGTAAATCTGATATTTGTGTTACGCAAATCAAAATTTCTAAACAAATATTCTTTATTCGAATCTGTATTCAAAAATAGGGGTTACTATTTGAAAAAAAAAAGTATGTACTTATTTAAGGTGTATGGAGTAAGGTATAAAATTAAAAATGGTTTAAAAATAAAATTTATACGATTCCACACAATGATTAAAAAAACAGAAATAAATTCACTTAAAATCTCTGAAATAATTGCTGGTTCATGATAAAAAAAAAATCACTTTGTATTATACATACAATTAAGTAAAAATATAAAAATTAAACAAAATTTATTTTAGACACCTATATTAAAAATATAAAATAACCATATAAAAAAAAGATGGACATACTCCGCACGATGGGAGCGCCACTATTGTTGGTGAGAAGTTGGATAGGTATAGGATATGGAGAAGAGTTTAATTTATATCTGTATGCAACGATAAACGATTCGGAGCAAAGTTTCTTTTATACATGTATATCAGTTTTTCGAACGTTTTTTCCAATCATTATGAAAGCCACTTGGAAAATTAAAAAAAAACAGTTCCTTAAAGTACCACCGAAATAAAACATTTTTTCGAAAAAGGTACTACATTTGAAAAACAGAGCAAGATTTCTCGTTAAAAAGTTGGTCACAGATAAAAAGAAAAGAAGGAGAAAAAATAAAAACCATTGTAAAATCTATACATTTCTTGCTACGCTCCAAATATAAAATTAATATTAAAATAAATCATTATTTATACTTTTCTTTTTCTTGCTTTTTGATGGACAAATGTGTTAATAGTATTATTCAAATATAATTTTTCAACCAATTGTGTTTCCATGCTAAATACTGCTAATGCATTCACCCTTTTCTTCTTCATAGTTGACCTCATATAGGATATTTACTTTTATAAGAACGGAGACAGCCCTCTCGCTTAATTAGTTTGAAACTGCTGTATTAAGATCATAGGCGTGCGCACGGATGTGGCTAATAGGACTATAGCCACACCTGAGATTTTTATTTAGATAAGTACAAAGTACTTAGATAAAAAGAGCCGATAACTAATTTTTTTTGGAAAATCAAAAATTGTAGACTAGTTTCTTCAGAAATATTAACTATGAAAGAAGCATTGACTAAAATAATCCATAACTGGGTACATTGGTTAAGTAATGGTTATCATTGAATTACTTTTAATCAATTTTCAATTACTCTTAAATTATTTTTAACTATGCCTTTTACAAGCTATTCTTATGAACGTTTCTTTTAAAAATTGAATTTAGTAAAGATAAAGTTGCGGTCTATTAGGAATCAGGAACGACTGGACTCTTTAATATAGGTACATGATTATTGAAGAAGATCTTCGAGTTATAATTCAAGCAATTATGATGAAGTAATTGAAGAGTTTAATGTTTTAACAGTAGGAAAACAAGGATTAATACTTTAAATAATTGTAATATTTCACATGATGTTTGTACTGTACTACTATTTATCAGTTTTAATAATACATTTTATTTCTGTTTACTTATGTTTTACTTGGCTATTTTATTTTGAGGGGGGATATGTGAGGGGGTAGGTGGTCAAAATAAAATAAAAGCAACACTTGAAACCTTAGTCTGCACACGCCTATGACTAAGATACATACGCATAATTATTTACAAATTTGGAATCATCATTTGGATTTATTACATTCATAACAGTTTATCTAAATGTATGATAAAAGTTAAAACAGTCCTATACATATAGTGACTACACTGGGTAACTTTTGGATGTTCATTTTAGTTTAGTCTCGAAAAAAAGTCAAATACGTGTGATAACAGTGATATAAATAATACCAGGGCAGTTTGCGGTGCCCCTAAATCCGTGATTGTGTAGGCTGCAGCTTACACTGCTTACTCCTTAATATACGGGCTTGGATAGATCAAACGAGAAAACCACATCAAGATTGGAAAGGACTGGTGTGAGAATAAATCCATTTATTGAATGTATAAAATTCAGTGTACAAACTTACTTCTAAATCGAACAGCTAGGTATCTTATTTCTATTGCGAGCTTTTTTTATGGCGGTAGGCAGAGAATTGAGAAAATAATATAATGTACCTTTTGCGATAGTATTTATTGGCTAAAATGAATAATAGCTCTCGTATACGATAGTATAGTCTTTCTATAAGGTCCGCAATGCAAATATTATTATATTATATGCATACAACTTATGTATACTTGTACCTACTAATTAAATTATGTTCGCTTAATCTGTTGGTGAAAACATTAACCAACAAAATTATACCTATATTATTAATTAATCATTAAATCCAACTGAAGTATTGGAAAAATTAGTTAAAAAGTAAGTATTGTAAATAATGTTCATGGTGTAATTAAATTTCAAATACAAGTATAATTTTTGTTATTGTTTAGAATTAGTTAATATGTAATATCTAATTAATGTATTTTGTAAGTAGTATACAATTTCGTTAAATTCATTAGGTTTTTTTTTCAGTAAGTCAGTAGGTACCTACGCTTATACAAAGTTGTACCGAAATCATACAATTTAATATCATTCACGTATTCATATCGATATTATTATATTTATAGTTGCAAGGACCTATCAAACCCCCGCATTCGTCAGTGTAATATATTTGACACTTTTATTATATATGAGATATTGTGGGTAGATACTACAATAAAACTGTTCATGTTTTAGTATCGATTTAAGTATATAGGAATATTTTTATATACAAATGTTTTATAGTATACCAAAAGTGATAAAACTGAGTGATATAAAAGTTTAATTAAAAGTAAACCTACTTTAAAACGTAGTCACCTTGATAGTATACACTATACACTATATATATACATTATAGGCCTATAGAGTATATAGTATAATATACGATAGAGCATAATGAAATGGATGAGGTTTTAGAAACTAAACATAAAAATGATCAAACACAACAACTTTACACAGGTAGGTAATTGAGCCCTTAAAGTTTTGGAGTACTCATAAACTGAAAAACAGTGTGAAGCTATTTTAATTCGGAACTTTAATCAAAATGATAAAATTTAATGATTTTTCATTACTTTAAATCATCGGAATATTAATAATTTATATTCGTTACAACAATGCAAATTTAAACCAGTGTCCTATTATATATACAAAGTCTGTATTTTATTTTTTCATTGGTAATTTTATATATTTTAAAACATGATCTTTGACATACGACATTACGAAACTTCAAGTCTTAAGTCTCAAGTATTTTGATACTTGTTTTGTAATTATATAGTATACTTGATTATAATACTCGCTTAATAACCCTTAATAAAGGATACATTTATAATACATGGCTGCTTTAATTTGAATTATATGGTCTTTGAATACGAACATTTATCTTTTTTTTTTATTGATTTCTAATTTTTCTAACCTTTTCAAATTATTATTATTAATAAAATAATAAAATAAAAACAAAATTATTAAAATGTTTAATACCCGTAAATAAATATATAAATGAAACATTTTTATGCCTATATTATTTATTTATATTTTTATTTATTTTATTTATTATCTATTGTTATTATTTGTGTTTATTTGGTTGTTATGGCAAACATTGCAAGTGACAGAGCTCCGTTAGTTAATAAAATGAATTAAAGTATTAGTTTTAGCCGTAGGTGTGACACTAACAAATATAATGACCCCTAATCGCTGAATTGACTAATAAATAAAATAAACAATGCAAATTTTTCGCCATTGGTCAACGACAATTAAAATTTAAACATATATTTATTTTGATTTATTTTTATAATATTGGTATACAGATAGTGACGTGTAAGTATTTTCATATGGAGGGAGAAATCTGAATATAACTTGTTATAGGTATAAAATCATTAAACATTTTTAACCCAGTTTTCAATCAGTTTGATCGATGTAAAGTGAAGTGATACGAATTCTGAAAACAGATTTCATCATAAGTAAAATTGACCAGGCCACTTTTGTGAACTTTAATTCTTAATTTTCAAAATTTAGATTTTAAAACATTTCCAGCATCTTTTCCATGTGCTTGTACCAATTTATCTGTGAGTGTTGTGTTTGGTTTTGTCTACAATCCGTTTGGCGCTTCCTACTATCGCAAAACTTATGTTGCTAAATTGGTCATGTTATCTGCTAAATGCTTAGTATTCCTTAAAGTATAATAAATAAATAAAACGTATAGGTTTTAAGTAAGTTTTTTGGAAACAAGATTGTCGAGTGCCTATACATAATGTATATAGTTTAAAAAAGTCATTGACGGTGTGTTTTAGACTGCGGAAAGTTTGAAAAGTTTCAATAAGAACCTAATGGAAACTTGTTGGTGACACCTGATTTATAGTTAATAGAAAAGGTGTGGTAGAGTAGGGTTATTTTTGGTTATTGGACGTGTTAAAAATTAAATTGGTGATTCAAGGTTAAAAAACTTCGCTATTATTTCCTCGTTTGTGACAACTAAATTATATTAAATAATAACTGTTCTTTTTCATCCGTGTCATTAATGTAACCTAGAGATAAACAGCAAAAAGTTCAATTTTCATCCTGAAATTTCCAAACACAATGTGACAGCCATCTTTTAAGGGTTATATTTTGAGATAAAAATCATTCGGCGAACACGTTCTTGTTTCGAATGTCAAGTGTACAACGTTTCAATAAGATCGGAATAAAACTACATTTTTATAGAGTGGACAGACGAACTTTCGATTTTATGTATAAAATATCGTCGCCTCCTTTACAAAACTACATAACTCGAAACTTCGATTTTTAACATATTTTTTTTTGATAATTCTATGTTTTGAATTTTTATGAATATTTTAAACGTCTTTAAAATAAATAATCTATCGTTTTTCTTGTGATTATGGCGTACTCCAAATACTCCTATCCAAAAATTATAAAATAGAAACATCAACCTATCTCGATAATAAATAATACAAAACACCGAACTCGATTATCAGTTTCTCCTTTCTCCTGGACAATTTCGAAAAATCGATTTATGCGGTTTCGCCATGGAGACGACGATATTTAAATAATATTATGTTATGTTGATAATACGGTTCTGCGTGACAATAATTAAATGTCCGATTGTTCGGGATGAAAACAAAATCTGCATTTTCCATACTCGACGTGTGCCGTATAGGTATAACAGTGTATTACAATTTACAGTATACATATGTGATGACCGTCGCGACGGCGGCGGCCGGACGTCTTCTTCGACGTGGTCCCCGAATACCTAAGGCGTAAAGTTTATATTTATCGGTCTATTTTTACGAACCTGCGTGCATAAGCATTGCACGCTCGCACATACGCGTACACACGAATATTACGAGTATATTATACGAATTCGTCGGACAACATTGACTTCCGAGATTAGTCTTTTCCGAATTACGCGTTATTATGCAGTGGGTGCATTAAACACGTTACAGTGCGATTATTGAGTGCGGAAATTAAAAAAAAAAAAATCAATAAATAGCATTTGCAATTCGTTTCATTTAAATATAATATTATAATTTTCATTGTATACTATAATATTATATCGCATATTATACTACTATATATTTGGTACACACGCGCAAGTACGACGTTGACATTGATCGAACGATAAAATAATAAATAATATTAATTTATTATGAACAACAAGAAAATATCATCGGTCCACAACGTCAACGTAAGTAACTTACAGTAGCTATATCATTTTTCGATCATTTAACATTGTTTGAGATGCCGAGCGAAGCGTATGGTTTACTATATTATTATGACTGTGAGCTTTCAGATTCTGAGTGAAGCAACTTTTTTTTTGTGAACAACTTTTCTATCAGAAATCTCGCCCAGATATTCAAGTGGAGTACTTTTAATGAAATTAAATTTTATTTACTTAGTAAATCGAGATCTTTTTTTGAATTTCCAAGTGGTTTTCATAATAATTAGAGAAAACTAGGAAAAAACGTAGGAATAAACGGACAAATATTTAAGTAGTATAACGATTCGATCCATTCTATTGCTTCTATCGAAAAATGCCGAACTTTTTATAATAATTGGGAAAAACCAAAACAGACGAGAAATGAAAACTGATAAATTTCACGATTCTTTTATTTTAAATTTTTTTAGCTTATGTTTTCTGTTCAAAATATTGTTTCAATAGAAAAACAACAAGAGATTTTTCTGGTTGCAGTTTTAATAAGAAAGTGGTTTTTTTGAATTTTCGTGTAGTATTTTTCAATAATATAGAAAAACTGAAAAAACATAGAAATAACGGGAAAATAACGAAGTAGAAATTTTATTTTTTTCAATTTTTTTTTTTGTTGTAATCCAATTAAAAATATTTGTAGACTTGAAATTTGAAACTTGAGTATTTTACGTAATTTTTATTCGGTGCGTACTTAGTGGACAGAATTGTTAGACCAAACAAAAATGCTTGAAAATTTAATAGGAGGTTCATTATACGTTGTACTTTATGGTAAAAAAAATTGAATGTAATGTGTAATGTATAATTTTTTTTTATACGAATTTTAATATCAAATTTTGATGAAAAACGTAAATATTACGGCCATTTAAAACATGTATAACTGAACCCTGCTCAGAATCGTTTTTCATTTGGTATCAGTAATGATTAATCGTTATGTACAGATATAAATTAACTTCCTCCAAATTCCTCTCTGCATCCTAACTTCCCAATTTCTTACCTACAACAGTAGCTCATTCATCGTGCGAAGTATATCTGTTTCTTTTTTGTTTTGTTTTGTTTTATATCAGTTAACAACTTATCTATGAAAATATTGTCACAACCGTCATCAATATCATTAATGATGCTTTCTAGCCTATACATATTTAAATATGTTCCTTGTAAATAAATATTCCTTGTAGTTTTTTTTAATAATTAGAAAAATAGATCAGAAAAACAGGAAAATGTACGTAATACGTTTTCTGTTCATTACAATTTTGATTTTGTTTTGTCTTGTTTTCTTAAAATTTAGTAAATAATGATTGCAGAGACCTTAAACGTTCTCCAAATGTTTATATTAGGACTTTCTAGACGTGATACAATTTTTTAAACATTCTGGCGATTCTTGAATTGTTCATAGGACTTAATTTTTGAGGTTTTTTGTCGGTTTTATGTGGATAACAATTTCCTGATTTATTTTTATCAATTTTAGATTCGAATTGATCGTAAAATTTAGTAAATACTCGTAAATTTTATTTTAAAAATATATATTCAATTTATACAATTTTATTTAAATACAACGCTCAATTTAAATTTATCAAAAAATGTTTTAACTTAACTCAGCTCAGAATCGATGCATTCAGTAAATTACCCAATACTACCCTATATATTATCTTACATTCGCAATTTCTCATCTACAACAGTGGCCTACTCATGAACAGAATATATACTGTAGGAGAAGCGTAGTGACGGTACACAATACATTCGTAGTGGACTGGCTTTTTTAAATTTAATAATTTTGAGCTTTTAGTAAATATAACATTAAGAAAAGTCTCCGGAATTTGGATAATACTAAAGTAATTTATATGCAAGTCCGTGGTAAACTACCATTAAACTGGAAATCGATCACGCATTTTGTTATTCATTTCGTTTATGCTTATTGCTTATGTTAATAATATTGTTATAAAGTTTCAAAATGTTCTATTTTTCATAAACGTATAACGACTGATAAAATCGTTGTTTTTCTTAGATTGTTTTACTCATACTACCGTATATTTTTTCTGAATCTATAGGTATGATATAAATTCATATTCGCATATTTTTGATTTTGCCAGTTTTTTTTGTGTACCTTATTAAACAGTTTATTATTAATGTATACATAAATATCAGATTACTAAAGGTGATTTAGTAGGTGGAAATATTTAGTCCAACACAATTTATACAATTTATAATGGTTTAACAGTATAATTACAACATAAAAATATATTTCATTATTATTATTCTTCTTTCTTGTACCCATATGACTCAAACGAGTAACATTTAAAACTATGTATTGATTCATCGAAACAATAATGACCTTGTGGTGTTTATACATTTCTCGCATGGAATAATATAAAACTTCAAGTAATGGTGGTTAACCCAATGTAAAAATACGATATCGTGACGTACTCGTTTTTATCGAATCAACTCAATCTTGAGCTTCTTTAACGTGTCAAAAGATGTAAAATGTGTGACATAATTCGTTATTATTATTTTTGTTTTAGTAAATCATTTATTTAATAAAGTGCATTGTATCTATACCGACTAAGTATTAAAAAATTAAAAAAATTAGTAATTTATTTATTTTAAGTAGGTATACTAACTAGAACTGCATCTAATAGTTATAACTCTATAAATGATATTGGAATGTAATATTATAATATAGGTGAATAGTTACAAATACTAAAGTTATGCATTTATAATACTGTATTATACGTACCAACATGCGTACATTTTTGTCTTGCCTTGGGTACTTAACTCAATTAATTTTACTATCTTTATTGTATTAAATTAAAACTATACAAATACATACAAATAGTGCGTCAATAGATACAATCATATTTGTTTTTGTGATTTTGTTAATTTAAAATTATTATACAGGATGATTTTTTTTATCATGTACCAGCAATTATCTCAGAGGATTTTAAGTGAATTTGATTTATGGTTTTTCTAATCATTATGGAATCGTTTAAGCTTTATTTTAAAACCATGTTTAATGTTTCACCCCTACTACATATACCTTAAATGAGCGCATACTTCTGATTTTCAAATAGGAACCCCCCCCCTCTTTTGAACACAGTTTTGAATAGAGAATATTTTTCTAGACATTTTGATATGCATAACACTAATATCAAATTTACCGTTTATGAGTTATAACAGTTTAAAATTTAAACCGGAGGAGTAGAGAAGGGTCATAGATAGGTAATTTATTACTCTAGAAAAAACAGAAATCAAATGCTGGTTCATGATGAAAAAATCACCCTGTATAGGTATATGAATTATAATTTCATACACATATTAATTAATATTGAACTGTAATATTATAATATCGTGTGTTATAGCATAATATAAGCAAATAAGAATTAAATTCATAAGGAAATCGTACAAAGTTATATTTTAGCTAATGTAGTACACGTATATTGAATAAACAAATTTTGTTTGCTATAAGTATAGAAAATGAAAACAAGTAATTTTGTAATAATATTATATGATTGTACACTAATTATGTGTACTGCAGGTTTGTAAAGAATTTTTTTTTAATTTGTGATAAATGCTAAAGCATCAAAAACTAATTTTAGATTTGAACTGAAGCAAAAACTATTAGTTTTACTAAGCGTTTTTTTCAGTTAGTAAAAATTTTTCACATTGTACCTAAAAAGATGTGGAATTTTCGTCGAGTGGTTCTTTATTTAAAAATTTGTTTAGATTCCTGACAGGTTTTAACTTAACAATTAGGGCAGCTGTCAACAAATAGGTATATCGGTTTTATTTTGGTAAATTTCTTAGTCATATTAGTTACGAGAGAAATAACATGAATATTGCTTTAGTCTTTATAATAACCTAATATAGTAATCTTACTAGTTTACCGAACTCCACTTAAAATTGATTATACATACATACATCAAATAATCATATATATCTTATTTATATCTGGCTTTTTATTTGTATGAAATTATTAACTCATACCTGAACCATAATTTAAAAAAAAATATATGTGTAATTATATATTTGTATAATTAAATACCTGTGTGGATATATCGGTTGAAATAGAAATATTAGTATAATTTTCAAATCAATATAATTCGTATAATGGCATATTATTCATAAGACCGTTATCGTTACGACGGCTTTTATTAAATTTCCCAAAGGTTTTAAGTACGTTTATATATTATACTGGTTCTATACAATAAAAATTCTCTAGAGAAATTACACGCAAAAAACATTAACGGAGGAAAACATGTCAATTTTAAATTATACTATAGAATTGAATATATTTTTACTTTACAACACGAAGGAGTAAAAACTGTTTTTTCCTAATAGTATACTTAGGTATACCTATTATTTTATAGCTTGTTATATACATAAACTTATTAGCTAAATGTTTGTACATATATATTTTATTATGAATTTCGTATTTTTTAATCAATAGGCACCGAACCGTCTAAACTGAATAATTGAACAATTAAATAAATAAAACTGTGTAAACTTAATGAAACAAATCATTTAATATCAGTCTTACTTTTTCAATTTTTCAATTAGTTTATTTTTTTATTTTTTTATATCTGTAATGTAACTAACATAATACAATCGAAATATTGAGTATAGACTGTTTTTGAATTATCGTAGTATATCTAATTTTGGAATGTTGAAAACAATTGCCATTTTGGCTCTGAAACACATTTTTACTGTCAATAGGTGACGAATGATGATGGTACGACATTTAAATGTATCCATATATATATATATATTTTTAATAGTTCGTTACCCATATCTCATATCTAAAAATATATGAGATTATTCCTATTTTTATATTAAACGATTTAAATGTAAAATAATTTTATTTATTTCATTTAAACCGAATTCGACGGGTTATGTGAATCACGATTACTCATGACACAGTTTATATTTATGCACTTTTAGAAATAGTTCAGTGGATATATTATTGTCCATTAGATTTCTAAGAAGAACCAGTTTTTTTTAGGTATCATTCTATTTGTAGCTTAAAATTAATAGTGAATTTCTATACAATTTCACGGATGTATTTTGTGAAACTAATGCGTATAAAATACTATAATAATGCACCTAGAAACGAAAAGAAATTTGGTAAATTAAAAAAAAAGTTTGGTTTAGATTATGATTATTAGTGTCTAGAAAATGTATTAAATTGCACGTTATACGATTATAAATAACATAAGTAAAACATCATAAATAATAATAAAAATAGACTAATATGTTGACTTGGATAGTTGAAAGTGTAGCTGCTGTGAATTAAACCGTATGTCCTATTTGACCTTTACGCGAAAAGGAAATCAATAGTTTCGTGAGTTTGCCTTATAACGGCAATATGACGTATAAAATCATATTATAATGTCGAACTAAAGTGAATAAATTATTTTTAATAATTTAATTAGTAGGTACCTATTTACTATATGTATTTTTATGGGTTTTATGTTTGGGTTTTAAGTACCTACCTAAATATTTAGGTACCTTAATGTACATTATTTATTCATCGATACATTTTAAAGAAAACCTAATAACCAGTTTAAAGTTCATAAAGTAATTTTATATTCAAGTTGGATAAATAACACAATTTTATTATTTATTATAACCGAAAATGTGAACTACCAAAAAGTATAATATCAAGTTGATAAATTATTATCTGGCTACATATTATTAGTTATTAGTACTTATTACGTTCGAATACAACCAAATGAGACTTGCATGCTCACAATTCAAATTGTTAAATAATTGCATTGTTGTGTAAATTATAGTTGTGAAAATAATGAAATATTTCTTGGTTTATTGGTTTGCGAGGACGTCATATCTACATGCGGTGTTCTCTGTCTTACCTGCTAATACACGATACATGACAAATTTGGCGCATCCGAGTTGGGTCCTGCGTTCAAAAATTTACTTTAGTTAGGTCCCGAGTTAATGTGGGTACTATACTAATTGGGTCCCAGATTTTCACAGGTTGTACAATAGTTGGGTCTCGAGTTAATAGTGGGTAGAATAGAAGTTCTAAAAAGTTCTAAAAAGACACTTACATCAAAATAAGAAGTATGAAAAAAACGACGTGAATGTATTTTACAAAAATAATAATTTAAAAAGGAGAAAAAAATTGCTACTATAAATCGTTTTGACATTGTCAAAACGCTCTCTTATAAATTTATAACTAATTAATTTGTACATTAGTATTAATTATTAAATTAAATTAAATAACACATTTTTAAAATTGTTTTTATATTATATTAAATTAGTATTCTTTAAAAAACCGGAGGCCATCTTCTGAATGTTTTCCAAAATATTAATTAATCTGGCAAAATAAAGATTTTTTTACCTGTGTTTTGTTTTAAATTAAAAATCACTGACAGTCCTAAGTGTGTAAAAATGAGAAGGAAATTTTGTTTTATTAATTATTGCTTATAAATGTTTGGAAGCAACTCGTATACAACCTGCCGAAAGCTGAGACCCAACTAGCATAGTACCTAAAATTTATCGGGACCCAATTAGTGTACTACCTATCCAAACCACTTGGATTCGGGACCTAATTCAGATGCAGCCCACAAATTTACATTTAAAAGGATCAATTTTGTGATGTTAGTTTTAATAATACAGTTAACTGATTTTATCAGACTTAATGTTAAGAAAATTATTTGTATTTATACTCGTATTTGGTATTTTTTTATGGTAGCTAGTAGGTAGCTATGTAAAATATTAAAATTTAAAAATACATACAGTTTATCGTAATATCGAAAAAAAAAAATTTGAACATTTGAATGGTAGCAAATAAGCAGGTAAGAGCAGACTCCTACTTGCATAGCTTAAGTTACCTACCTTTTGTTTGCTCTCGAAATCTCAAATATTTTAATAATAACGTCTTTCAGACAATAATCACATAAATATGGACTGCGTCCCATTTTTAATTTTTCTTGTAAATTACGGCCTATACTTTGTATATATGACTAAATATTATTTATTCATATATAAATTACTTCTTAGATTTTTTTTGCAAAATCAATATTTTCCTTCCCGTTTTTTAGACTTATAGTCAGGCAATATTATAATTGTATACCTAATGGTATGGTTAAAAATATTGGTTTGCTGTTTTTTGTATATAACTAATTAATGTATTATTAAAAAAGGACGGACATACTTCGCACGTGGGTGTAGCCACTGTTGTAGGTGGGAAGTTGGGAAGATAGGCTACAGACGGGAATTCAATGTATATCTGTAAGCAACGATAAACCATTGCTAACGAAAAAATATGGTATTATGTGATATTATGGTAAAATGATTAAAAAAATGTGCGTTTTCATGAACAACACTGATTGTTTAAAAAATATTAAAATAATAAAATCTTAATGATAACAAAAAATAAATAAAAACGGTTGTCAATGACAACCTTATTTTTAGTCCTTCAATCTTTTTTAACCTAAAGACCGAGTTTTCCTCATTATCTCGAATATTAATGAAAATTTCAAAAAATGATCTCTTTAAAGTACCACCCAGAGAACATTTTCTGAAGAAAAATGTGTTATACTTGATAATCGGAGTATGCTTTCTCGTAGAAAAAAGTTTTCACTTAAAAAAAAAAAATAAATATTATTGTAAAACTAATTTATTCCTCGTTCCACTCAGAATCTAAAATTGCAAGTTTATTTTTTTAAGACCAACATTTTTTATTATATTGTCAATAAATTCAGTTAATCTATCTTCAATTTTTTTCCTATGAACACTCACCATGCATCAAGCCTTTCATTACTTATTGTTGACTTTAGCCATGTCTTAACTCTGCGCAAAGTACTGAAAGACCTTTTTACAGTGCAAGTTGTAGGTGGCAATATAATATATATTAGTATTAACTGTTTGACTTCAGGGAATAATAATTCACTTCATAATTTTCTTTTGGATACTTTATCATTTTCTAAAGGGGCATATCCCCTCCAATGGGCACCCATTGTAACAAAAATATACAATATACTTTTCATTAAGTCATAATGGATATATTCATTAGGTAAATTTGGAAAATTGTTATGTCGTGTATTTGTAAGATGGAACAGTACGTCATGCCGGAATGGCATTCTCTAAACGACGGACTACGAGCTCCAGAATAATACATGTATTTATATTATATTATACTTACAAAATTTTTTTTACGAAATTTGTTTATTATCACTGAATTTTAATATTATCATATTATTCAAAATCTATCAACAAAATGAAGGGAGAATATAGTATATGGTTATGTATTAGACTATTATAATTAACTTAATTACATTTCGTAATTATAATAGGTACATTACATTATTTTTAAATAAATAGGTACCTACATATTATTCAATTATTATCATTATTTTTTCATGACGCATTATTTGAATTTTCACTCACTGACATAATTGTATGTATCTCAATAATTGACGATAATATACTCGTATTTGAATATAATCTGCATAAATTAAATAAAAAAACTTTTTATATCATTTACCATTATTCAAGGTATTTTTTTCTAAGTGAAAAATATTTTTGCAAGTAGGTGTATAGGTTTCCCTCCTAAGGAAAAACGCCGTAAGTTCAAACAAATTTAAAAATGAATTATATACATCCGAAAAATCGTAAAATTCAGATATTTTAGGTCAATATGTCATATGTCTAAAATATTATTCTATAAAACGACTATTAGCAATATTGGTTTTGACAAAATGTCGTAAATGGCCGAAAAGTTCATGTTTGCTAGGTAAAAACATCGTATAATAACCATGCTAAACAAAAACGCCGTATATCATAATATATTTATGATACGGCATTTTTGTTAAATAGGTATTTAATAAAAATAATAATTTGCGGCGTTTATACTTAGTATAAATAGTCGTTTTACTTATCGTAATATTATAACCAATAAATCATCAAAATATAATAAAAGTTAATATAATAATATACAAACTTTACAAATGATACAATATCAGTTATTTGTTAATTATTTATACGATTACCCATGGAATGGATTATATTCACGAGTCTATTCAGGTAAGTTCTATACACCAATTATACTAAGGATCAATGTAAAAAGTTAAGTAAGTACTATAGAATTTATTTATTTTTATTCCATTGCATCTATCACATGAAATACCATATGAAAATCCATATCATACTTTAATAGATAAAATGTAAGAGGTATTATGAATTTTAGAAAATCTAAAATATCAAAACCAGTTTTTCTCAATGATTTACGGCGTTTTTACTTATGAGGTATTATAGTTAGGTAGGTACTTGAATTGGCTTATTAATTAAAATCAATGTAATTGAGAGACTCTGTGTATTTGGCTCAAAAACATGCTTTACGTGAAAAACTCTCGAGCCTTATAGAAAGGCCCGATATTGACGATTATTTTTTTCGTCGGACAGAGTCAGACAGAGAAAGATTAGCCTGACAATGAATTGCGTTTTCCAATATTTAAATTTCAAATATTATATTAAGTCTTTAAAAAAAATGTATGTAAGGTTATTTAATCAATTTTTCATACCATTATTTGAAATAAAATAAAAAATCGGAGTTGCATAATATTGTTTTTTATTAAATACAAACAAAATGGTATAGAAATATTAGATTAGTAATGAAATATCCCTATTAATTCCCGTGAACAAATATTTGTTCGTAAAAACAGTCGTACTCCTTTCCCAAGATGTATATGGGATAGTACATTAGTGAAAAAGAGTTTTGTCATTAAAAGTTTAAAAATAAATTTCAAATTGTACCTATAATATTGGAGAATATTTGAAAAATCGCCACTGGAATTCTTATGCTGGTCGTAAACCGTGTAATGTGCCGGTTACGTAGTGAAAACAAGATATGTAGGTATTTCAGGTCTACGCACTTGACCATGGAAATCATATTCCAAAGATCACCAGTTTCTTTTGGCTAATGGTTTTTTGCTCGTCTATTTTTAGCATTGTGGTTAGCATATATAAGTGGTTAACATAATATATCGTATTTGTTTGTAATTATTTCAAGTTGCATTTATTTATTATTTTATGTATGTAAATTGGAACAAAAATATTGTAAACATCGTCTTCTTATACAAGAATATCTAATTATTATTTATTGTTTAGTTTGTTTTAAACAAAGTTTTTATCACAATAACTTTAGATTCTGAGTAGAGCGAAGAAGCTAATAGTTTTACAAAGATGTTTGTTATTATTATTTATTTTTTTTTTTATCTTTGTGCAACTTTTCTGCCAGAACACTTGCTTAGATTTTTAAGTGTAACACCTTTTCTGAATAAAAATCGGTGTGGGGAAGTACTTTTAGGAGGTAATTTTTCGATTTTTTCAGGAGTTTATTCATCAAATTTGGAAAACCGAAAAAATCTGAGGAAAAACGGGAAAATATAAGAAATGTAGATATTAGTTAAAACTTTTGGTAAAACTTTAAATAAATATTATTAAAGAAACTTTATAAAGCCTATTTATTTATTTTACTATAATATGGCATGTATATTGTTGACAAAGCATCACTATTAACTGAACTTCGCTCAGAATCGTTTTTTCGTAAGCAATGGTTTATTTTTTCTTACAGGTATGCATTAAATTACCTGTTACAGTAGCTGCACCCGTTCTAGGACGTCTTTTTAAATTCCCTTTTTAATCATCTATTTTCTTAAATATGAAAAACTGCAAAATTAATACTATACCAATTTTATAAATTTGAAATAAGATCGGTAATATGTATTTTAAAACTAAATGTGTAATGTGAATTATGATTACATAATTATAGTTCACATTGTGAATATGTTATTAATATAGTTGTAGCACAGTGGATTTAAAAAAAAAAAAAAATAGGATTTAATATTTTTTAAATAAACGCCGGGCCTTCCTGTATGATTTCTATCTAGATTTACCAATACGATTGTTTCATGTCCAACATACGATTATGTAGATATCTATAATACACAATATTAGATTACCGTGATTGGAGACACGTTTTGTAAACCGATCTGTAAGGATAGTGGTCGGATGTGGGAAACAAGTATCTATATGTTAATATTATCATATTATTGTAAAGATCGGATACACAGCTATACTCGAATACGTATACGAAAAGACTCACGAATTCTGTATTGTCACATACATTATTATAATAGAGAATCATCAGATGTCTTTCAATAAAGTATAATATTGCAAAACTTAAATATCACAATGTACCTGTATTGTAAATTATGTAATAATTTGGATAGAATAGATACTGCATTTTTTTTTATAAATTATTAATACCGGGGAAAAATTGCTTAAATAAATTACATTAGACAGAATAATAATAAAAAAAAGTTAAAATTGAGTTAAGCTCTTCTTCCTTGGGACCTAATAAATATTAAGAGAAAAATTCTTAAAAATAATAATGCAGATAATGATAAATAATTCGAAATTGTCTATCTAGATATTTGTTTTGCGTTCCCATCAATATAAATATTAAAATCACAAATTTCATCAGAATTCTTCTATTATTAATTAAAGATAATCTGTTTCCCACCGAACTGTATAAGATAAAAGATAAAGCTGTACCTATACCTAAATAAAAATAAATTCTGGATGCATCTATATAAATACTATTGATAATCAAACGGCAAGTAGATAGAATATAATTTTATATTAGGTATAGAATAATATTATATTCCTGTTTTATTGCATCGTTTTTTTTTTTTTACGCATTTATTATACGCTTTTTAATTTTGTCGTATTAATTGATACAATTGATACAAATTGATATACAATTTATAATTATGTATCGATTAAGTTCAAAGATCTTTTATGATAATGATAATACAATTTATTATAAAACATCGTAGATGGATCTAGAGTTTGCCGCATCAGTGCCTCGAGACGGTCGGCTAAAAATAATAATATTACACAACTGCGTACTGTGTTTTTGGCCAAATGTGTGTAGTCGTGATCGTCGAAAATTATTAAAGAATAAATATGATTTACGTTGAACGAGAACGGGGACACACTCAGAAATATAACATTTACATAATAATAATTTTACTATCGTCGTCGCTGGGATACGGTGTGTTGTGATCAGTGATAAAAGTGGTAGGAGGGGGAGTGTTGTTTTTTATTTAATGTAAAATTATCCGTTTCCTTTAGTTCTCCCTTCGAAGTCCCAGGGAAGGCTTTTATTTTTGTTATTGGGGTAATTTCAATGAAATATCAAAGGCTCACACAAATTTAATATAATTTAATTGAAAATTAATTCTTTAATATTGACTTATTATAATTATATAAATTACAATCAAATTATTTAAATTTATTTTTACTGAGCGGGCGAATTATATGGTGTATGATAATTGTTTTGAGGAGGGAATTTAATTTAAAACCAAATTAGGATAACATTTTTTACGAACAAATTTATGCGGAGAAAAACATTTTGGAAGTGTCGACTCTATGGGACCCCATTGGAAGCTTGCTCGCCTCTAGTTATTTAGAGGCTCGGGAACGCCCCGCAGTTTTTAATAAACATAGTGCCCCCTCGAAGCTTTCTATAAGGTTATAACATCGGTGGGTCGTATATTCGATTCGGAAACAAAAATTTGACCACGATTCGCATAATACTGTGCGGAACGGCGTGCGTGCGTAGTCTTTGGCCTTCTGACCATGTAGGGAGAGTACCCTTCGCAGTGAATATACTTATACGGTGACGGGGTCGGGCGTCGGAAAATTCGCGTCTCGTCGACGTTGCCGGATTTATTTTCGCAGTTTTTCGGTCGTTCCGGGCACGGGGTGGTGACGACGGTCCCGTCCGCTCCGCACCGGATCCGATCTGCACACCCCTCGCGGAGCAGCCGCCGCCGCGTATTGATTTTGCACGGTCTGCGGCGCCGCTGCCGTCGTTACGCCGCGACCCATGTATGGCACCCGCACGAACGCCACCGCCACCCGACAACACGCCGCCGATGCGGCTGCCGTTCGATATAAATGTTTATTGTATAAAACACCGTACTCTTTCCCTGTACGGCCGTTCGTTCCGCCGCCAACGCCTTCGGTGTTTTTATTGCGCTCTCACACGCATTGCCAACCTAAAAGCACGCGACCTCCACTCCCTTTCACCCTACCACCGTTCGTCCCGTCTACTCATGTAATAATATACCGAGAGACAGTATAGAATGTCATCTGATGTCACCGCCGAATTGCGCAATTTACCCAACGTTGAGATATAATATGAGGGTAGTAAAAAATAAATATAGAAACAGATAAATATAATACCCATCAAATTTTTTGACGGGCTGAAAAATAATTTTTTTGATAATATCGAGTAGTATGTATTGTATTTTATTTTAACTTTTAAGTATTATTTTATGTTTGGATAGCTGTATGTACATCTTTGTGCAGCAATAATTATTACGGACGGCCGTTTCAGATCGCGTATACGCCGAAATTTCACTGAGTATATCATCAACATAAACTTTAGTCATCGAGTTCGTATACACGCATACAGCAAGTGTGTTTTCAATGATATTTACGCTTTATTTTCGAATCTAATAGTAAACAACCCGATCTGCAGATGACCGGAATAGTTGTAGAGGTACTTTAAGTACAATTATTATTTCGCAAACAGATTTCCCGCATTGACTACGATAGTTTAAGTTTGTTTATAAATTATAATATTAAGACTTGCCCACTGGGAATTAAATCATTTAGTTTATCTAATGCAATATTTTTATATTTGTTGAACAATTATTTTATTAGGTATCTACGCAATTAGGTATCTTTTGTGATTTCTTTGCTTTGCGCATCGTTTTTCGGTGAAAACCTATCTGATTTTCGTACGGCCATATAGGTGCCTAGGTTAGTTTTTTTTAGACATGGGGGTATCTTTATTCCTTGTATAGTTTGTATAGTTTTATTATACGGGTCATAAACATGCGTACACACACACACACACACACAGGTGTATGCGGCATTTGCAGCAAGTGCGCACCAGTTACGCCCGTGGCGGTTGGTAGCAATGGTCGGGGAGGGGCCTTTGCCGTATAATGACATTTGGATGAGGGTGGCGTGCATCGCGGGGGAGGCGTTTGCCGTTTCGTTGTTGGCGTTAAGATCCGAGGGGGCCAGTTTTGTATCGGCGCCGTACGCGGCCACACCGACACACAAATGACGTAATCTTTTAGGAAAATTGTCATCATTATATTCATAGCCGTAGAAAACGAATACAAAAATCGAACATAGTTACCGCATCGCGGGCTAGGTGAAAATGGTCACCGAAACCGGACAAGTAAGCCATTTTAGTTTTAATATTAATATTTGCAACATATTATATTATATTGTTTTGTTTCGTACGAACAAAGTGAACTTGTATACACACACACACACACACACACACACACACACATACATATATACAAATGAAAACGCACACCTATTTCGGTGTAAAATCAATACGCTCTAGTATGGAGCTCACACCTCACATAATATTATGAATCTGAGAATGAAATCGGAACTTTTGTTTACGGTTATATTTAGAACGAATCGTTACAATTTATACTTCGCATATACGTTTAAAATAACCAATAAAGTCATGTCATTTGATATTGCTTACTGATATAAATGAATTTGTTTTTTTAAAGTATTTCAGAATGGCTTAGTCAAATAATATAATGTTAATTTGTTTTTAAACTACATAACTTAGATAGATATAGGTAATGTCTTATATATAAAATTGACATTCTGTCTATATGTCTGTCTGTATGGTATAGAAATATAGGAACAATAATATTCTGATCTTGATGAAACGTCGCACACTTGACATTTAAAACAAGAGAAAGATCTACTTTGCATCTCGGAATTAAACCCCTAAAGGGTTACTGATATAGGGATTTTGGTATTATAGAAACGGAAATTTAAAATTTTGTTGTTGATTTCTGGGTCATCGTGACACGGATAAAAAAATACAGTAATTATTATTTAGTTTAGTTGCCACAGAAAAAGAAATATTCTTTTTAAAAGATTAATTGTCGGGCACCGACGACTAAGTGTGATATAAGAAGTTTAATTAAAGGGATAGAAAAAATCCTGTTTTTGAATAGGTCGAGCCCGAGAATTCCGGGTAATTTAGTTTTAAAAATAAAATATAGTTCGATACAAAAAAAATAAAAATATAATATTAAAAAACCATTTTATCTACAGATTATATAACGTAGGTAACTACTTTGTTGCTGTTTCTAGACTACAGATTTAATGAGTCGAATATTAAATCAATTAGTTTTGAAAACACTGTTGATATACTTCTTTGTTAGTAGGTAACTATATTAACAATGGTACTTATTGCCACTCGTATTAATAATAAAAAAAAAAAAAAGCGTTTAATATACTCCTTGAATATTTCTGGAGATAATAAAGATAGTTAAATTATGTTTTTTTTTTTTTTATATTGCTTACAGGAACGAGGAGTACAGATATGTATACATGAATTAATTTTTTCTTTTTAGTTAAAAAAAACTTTTTATTTTATTATTTTAGGAAAATTTTAAGATAACTATTCAATATAGTTCATTTTTCTGAACATTTTAATGTATCACATATTTATATCCGATGAACAGTTTTTAAGTAACAGCCGTTTTTAATTTTAATATCCCATTTAAAAATTGATGTTATCTAGAGAACAACCAAATTGTATTATGCAAAAATATCGGTTTTCACACGAATTATTTATTTTTAAAAATTTTTTAATTAAAAAGAAAAAATTAATTCATGTATGAATATTTGTACTTCTCATTCCTGTGAGTAATATAAAACAAAAAACATAATTTGATTATCTTTATTATCTCCGGAGATATTCAAGGGGCATATCTTTGTGGGACCGCTTGTATAATAAGTACAAATTAAATTAAATATAATTCGTCTTCTTCTTCTCCTTTGTTACATCCCAGCTATTTGGAATTGGCTACCTTCATTCTAAACTTTCACTTGATTCGATTCCCTACTTCGTATACACTGGATATTTTTTAGTGTCCAAATCCAACCACCTTCTTTCGGACTTTTTCTTTCTCTCTTTCCTATTACGATTATTTTCATTACCATTCTTACTGATATTTATTCCTTCTTCTTTATGAAATTTATAAACCATCTATTTTATTTTATTTCCCTACAATCGAAACCACGCCTTGTCACCTCTTGTGTACTCGTTCTTATAATTCTATCTTCTCTCATCACCCCACTCATCTGCTTAAAAATTTTCATCTCTGATACATTCATTATCTATTTTTTTTTCTGTCTACCATCCAACATTTAAAACCATTCAACATTCTTGGTCTCGCCGCACTCTTTTATAGAACTTACTCCTAAGTCTTATTGAAATTATCTTGTCACATAACACATCTGATGCTTCTCTCCACTTTATTCAATCACACTTTATTCTAGATTATATATCCTCTTCCTTTTAGGTTCTTGCATACATTCGACATAGAGTAATTCGTTTAAGTCTTGTTCAGAAATCTTTAAACTATTTGATACAATTTTTACACCGGCTGATGAACCTGATGCAGCCCCATTTTTCATCTCTTATAACAGAGGTTCCATGGGAGTAATTTGATCCATTCTCAAAGAGATAAATTAAATATAATTTATTGTTATACCTAATTATATTAAAATAAAATGTGTTATTAATGAATTATTCTATTTACAACATGAATAATAGTTTTATAATGAAATGTAAAATTTTTTAGACGGAGGGAAATACCTCCTCATTCTTAAGAGCTGCTCGATCTGGGAATCTTGATAAAGTGATTGAACACTTAAAGAACAAAATCGATATAAATACATCAAACTCTGTAAGTATTTAAATTTATAAACGTAAAATAAGTATTTACTTAGTTAAATTACGAGCATATCTGGATTCTGGGATTATATATGATACATTAAATAAAATAAATGATTTCTAGAATGGCTTAAATGCTTTGCATTTGGCTGCAAAAGATGGGCACTTGGATATCGTGAAGGAGTTATTAAAAAGAGGAGCTAACGTAAACTCGGCGACAAAAAAAGGGAACACTGCTCTTCATATTTCTTCTCTAGGTATACAACAAATATTTTTAATTTTATTTTTAATAATAATGAAAATAAAACGTGTGTTTTAGCGGGGCAACATGATGTGGTGGTTACCCTTGTGGAACATGGTGCGTTAGTCAACGTGCAAAGTCAAAATGGTTTTACTCCTTTGTACATGGCTGCGCAAGAAAATCACGATAGAGTTGTCAAGTATCTACTCGCAAATGGAGCCAATCAAAATTTGGCGACCGAAGTATGATAAATTAATAAAACAACTAATGAAGAATCAAATAAATTTAAAACTAATTTGTTTTCTTAAATTTTAGGATGGGTTTACACCATGCGCTGTCGCAATGCAGCAAGGTCACGAAAAAGTAGTAACTGTGCTATTAGAGAATGATACCAAGGGTAAAGTGCGCCTTCCTGCATTGCATATTGCAGCAAAAAAAGACGACTGCAAAGCTGCAGATTTACTTCTTCAAGTATACATTATTTATACAAACCGATAAATTGATTCAATTAATAAAATAAATTTATATAATTTTTCAGAACGATCACAATCCAGACGTAACATCTAAGAGTGGATTTACTCCATTGCATATTGCTTCTCATTATGGAAACGATGGTATCGCTAAACTTCTCCTTGCTAAAGGCGCTGATGTTAACTATTCCGCTAAAGTATGATTGAAAGTGATATACTATTATACCAAATATAAAAATAAATAACCATTTTATCTTCCAACAGCATAATATAACTCCTTTACACGTGGCAGCGAAGTGGGGAAAAAGTAATATGGTATCATTGTTGCTTGAAAGTGGGGCAAATATTGAAGCCAAAACTAGAGATGGTTTAACGGCTTTACACTGTGCTGCAAGATCTGGACACGATCAAGTTATAGATATGCTTTTACAAAGAAACGCTCCAATAAGTTCAAAGACTAAGGTTCGGATGAATTATAAAATATTACGGTGTTTTTATTTTAAATCACATTATTCGAATTTTAAGAAAAATCCAATTTAATTGAAGCGAAAAAGAAAGTTTATAGGTACTTTGTGATTATTTTTTAGAACGGTTTGGCAGCATTACACATGGCGGCTCAAGGAGATCATGTAGAAGCGGCTAAAGTATTATTGTCTAATAATGCTCCAGTAGATGACGTGACTGTTGATTATTTGACCGGTCTTCACGTGGCTGCTCACTGTGGACATATCCGAGTAGCTAAACTGTTATTGGAAAAACACGCGGATCCCGATGCGCGAGCTTTGAACGGTTTTACACCGTTGCACATCGCTTGCAAGAAGAACCGCATTAAAGTCGTGGAATTGCTTCTCAAGTACAACGCAAGTTTAGAAGCGACTACAGAAGTAAATAATATAATTTTGAACTATGTAGATTCGTTAAAACGACAAATGAATATTATATTTCCTTGTTTACAGTCCGGCCTTACTCCGTTGCACGTTGCTAGTTTCATGGGTTGCATGAACATTGTAATATTCTTGTTACAACACGAAGCCAATCCAGATTTACCGACAGTGCGAGGAGAAACACCGTTGCATCTTGCCGCCAGAGCCAATCAAACGGATATTATAAGAATATTGCTCCGTAACGGAGCTCAAGTGGACGCTAGGGCTAGAGTGCGTATAAATATTTAGTGGATAGAAATGTTTTTTGAGAAAAAAAAAAAATAAAAATTTGTTTGTGTAGGAAAAACAAACACCGCTTCATATAGCTTCCAGATTGGGTAACGTAGACATCGTTATGTTGTTGTTGGCTCACGGCGCAGCAGTCGATTCAACTACAAAAGATTTATACACAGCTTTACATATTGCCTCAAAAGAAGGCCAGGAGGAGGTAAGAGCACTGATTATGAAACGCATTATGGATCACGTGGACACAACATATTTGCTTGATAAGTTTTGGTCTGTTAGAAGAGAATACTTTATATAGAACGATTAAATACTGTGAGTCTCTCCTTTTCCTTACATTATCATATTTTGTACGCGAGTTCAACTTATGTTACTATCCTTGTTCAGACGTTCCTGAATTGAATAATAAAAAAAAAAAAAATGAAAATTATTTGATAAAATCTTTTATCGTCATCAGATAAATATGTCATCTTCTTACATATTTTTGACAAATTAATTAGATATTTAAACATACCTACAGTCATCTTATTAATTGATAATTATATCTATTAAACGATTTCTTTTCGAGTTATTTGAGTCTGATTTTGTTATTCGAGTTGAAAACGTATCTACAACAAATGTATTAATTATTAATAATAAATATACTTATTATTTATAAACTCAAAAATAATTACGTAGGTAATAAATACAAATTAAAATGTTGATGCCAATAATGATTTGTTTCAATTATTAAATTTCAATTTTTTAAATTTCTGTAGTTCAAAAATATTAATTAAATTTTCCAAAAATATAATTAATTTATTGAATTCACTGCCATATTAGTTTTATCATATTGTGTTCATATTCTTCATCAGTTCAATTAATTAATAATCTAAATTATTGTTGAACACATATGATTTAATAACCAATATAATAGAGGGAAATGTAATTATTGTGCCAAATTGGATAATAATTTTCTTTAAATTTAATATATATATATAATTTAATGAAATAGTTACCTATTCCTTTTTTTTCATATATATTTTCCAGCCTAGTCTATTATAATCTTCCTCTATATAAAATATTGTCTTGACATTCAATACATTTATTTTCAAAATACAATTTTTATGTATAGTGAAATATTTGATGAAATATTTTGATTTTGATTACAGTATATACAAGAGTTTAGTTGTTAACATCTACTATAATAATTCATATTTCCGAATTACAACTTATTAACTAAACTAAATAATTGGCCAACTATTTATGGATCCAAAATCAAAATATTTCCTCTTAAATATTGTTTATTAATAATTAAACTATATAATACGATTATATTAATATATAGCAAATTTTAACGTTTGAAATATTATTGTTATACGGTTTAATTATTAATTATTATTAATGTGAATGTTATAAATTAGAAAATATAATAGTTTTTAAAATATTATAACCTTGAAAAGTTGTCATATTAGATGATGATAATTTTATTATTATATATTATAATATAGTGCTGTTAGTTTTTTTTTAAGTTTCATAAAATTTTATTCGACATAAATGTTATATTCGTATTATAGCATTATTTTGATCTCTTAATCGTTGTTACAATTCAAAAGACATCTTTTTATAATAGTTTAATCACCGTTAAAACCAAATCTAGAATATGGATGTGAATATTTTATGCTTAATCATTGTCATTGTTGTTTTCTTAAATTAAAAAAAAAAAAAAATTAAAACATTTATAAAAACGTTTTTTTCGCTTTGCATATCATTTTTTTTTATTTATTTTTTTGTTAAGCCACCGCCAATTAAATCTACTTTTCCATTTTAAATTTCTTTTATCTTCAAAAATCAAGCAAGTTACTCGGTAATTGGTTAAATCGATATTTATTGATTAGGTAAGTCCTAAAATTTAGTTATTCATACAGTTATTATTTTCCATCTTCCCAACCATATCTAAATTTGGCTATATATCATTATAGCCTAACTCTTAACGCAATAATAAGTTATTGTGTAATATCGATTTAATTGCTGTAAATTATTACGGGCACAGGCTTAGCTTCACAACACTGATGCAATGTAAAACATAATATTTTAAAAGCTTAAATTGATTTAATTATTAGAACAAATATTTAACTGCATTAACTACATTTTTACAAGCTTTAACTTTGTAAAGTATTTTGAACACGGGTCACGGATTAATAAGTTAATAATGTGAAACATTCAAACACTGGACTTTTTTTTGTTGGCAGGTTGCATCAGTGTTGTTGGAGAATGAAGCCTCGGTGACAGCAGCTACTAAAAAAGGGTTTACCCCACTACATTTGGCATCAAAGTACGGCAATATTAAAGTCACCAAATTACTGCTGCAAAAACACGCACCGGTCGATGCACAAGGAAAGGTAAGTAATAAATTGATTAACTTTATTTACGAGAACTCAAAAATTTTTAATTTCTCAAAGCATGATAAATTTATTGGATTTTATACTTTGATGGGTGGGTTTTTATAATAATAATAATTTACATGAACCCATTTCATTAAATTATTATTTTACAATAAAAATTGCATTTTTGAATATTTACATAAAATTATCGAATTCCTATATCAGGGGTCACCAATAGCAGCCTGCGGGCCACATACGGCACGTGGACGAATTTTATACTGCTTGTAGACAAGTAGAAAAAAAACGAAAATATAATAAGATATTTTAGTATCGTACATTTTTATTTTTGAGCAAGATTTATCATTTATCCCACTAAACAATTCTATTTGTAATACATTTAGGTATAATTACATTTTTTTCATTTTTACGTAGTTTTGAATATTTATAACATTAACTATGTTCTTAATATTAATAAATAATAGCAAATAATTATTTATTATAATAAATAAATAACAAAATATTTTGTTCTCATTACTTTAAATTGTATCACAATACATGTTAAAAATATGTTTTTTTAATTTTGATGTTCCGCAAAAAATTTCCAGATTCTTAATGTGGCTTTATAAATATTAATTGGTGTCCCCTGACCTATGTATCCATATTTTGTGATTATAATAATTACTTTTTTTTCGTATATTTAATATAGAATATGTATATGTAATATTATGTATCCTATATGAATATTGTGTGTTTACTGTTTCATATGGTAGAATATTACGTGAGTAGTATAATACCAAATTAAAAGAATGAATTGTTTAACAGTAAATTAATCAATTCGTATTTTTATTATTGATAGACAAGTTAAAGTAACTACTTATTGGATAGATTGACATAATATATATGTATATATCAAACTATTCTTCATTGATGTAATATACACAAATTATAATGCAAATAAAAAATACATTCTAGTTACGATAAAGTCAAAACTTTTGGATATCACCTAATTTTTGTTGTTAATTTATATAATATTGCATTTCTATTAAACTATTTATTTATTTATTGGAGTCTCATTAAAATTCACAAATTAATTATTTTTGGTCAGTAACAATAGGTATACTTACAAAATTATTAATAAAGTAATGTTTAATATTTTTGATTTTTGTAAAAGTTCACATTTAAGTATAAAATATGATGTAAAAAATGTTTGTATCGTCTAAGGTACTTTAGGTATCTATTTACATAAAACGTTTAGGAATAAGTTTAAATGAAGTACCTATATTAGTTAAGGCCTGATGAATTAATAAAAACTTATTGATTAGTTTTAATCCTAGTTAGATATTGAGATTTTTTATTTTTTCAATACAATTGTAATTTAATTATTATCAATTTTTATATAGTTGCTTATATGTATTATATATTAACGTAACCAAAAATTACCTATAACTTATAATTACCTATTATTAACTATAACTAAAACCTATAATTACCTATACCTAGTAACTTATAGGCTGTATTTGGAACGTTAACTAAAATAGTGAATGCGTTCAGTATTGCCAGAAAATTCTTAGTTATAAAAAATTATTATTTTAGACTTTATCTTCTAAGACTGTGTTCCGGAGAGTTAAGAAAATAAATGCTTAATAATTTATATTACATAATATTATTTTTATATGTTATTACAATTGTTATTTTAAAATTTTGAAACGGAGTTTTCGTGGGGGGAGGGAATACAAAGATCAAATATAAAGAAATAAATTACATTACGCTCACAACACTTGTTCACACTGCGTACATTTTATTGTTATTTCGTTTACATCCTTTATTATCTTTTATGGTTCAGAAAAACACTGCTAAAATCGTTGAGGCTCTTGTATTATCCCCATTTAGGTGTTCCTCGTCTTGACTACACTGTTAAAAAATGCCTGTATTATCGTTGCCAGTCCATATTATCTTAATTCGTAATTGTAATCTAATATTATTAGATATAATTGATAATATTATTATGTCTTTTTTTTTCATCAAATGAACGTTAAATGAACAAAAAAAAGTCGTTCACGTTCGTGTAATAATTGAATGTGTTCATGGCTCGATCGCGTAAAATTGAATGCGTTCTTTCCGGCTATAAGCAATAGGTTAACCTATAAGGGAAGTTTAAATTAAACAATGCCATGGGTTGATTTCCTCCAGCTTTTTGCCTCACTATCTCGTATGGTTTTAATTTCCATCGTGTACACATATAAAGACGGTTGATTGATTGATTACGATGTACCTAACACAAATGTACAGTTCAACAGTGCTAGTAGTAAAAAATAGCTTCCATTATCTACGACAGTGGTAGCGTACTTTTAATATGAAGCACCTCTAACAAACCTATACTTATTATTGAATATGTCTGCCGCATACGTTGAAAAACGACTAAATTACGGCTCTAAGTTTCAAACGAAAAAAAGGTCTCGTGGTGAATAGTTGGCGGTGAAATGAACGGCGACGACACGTTTATGGCGAAATGAACTAGACCCCAGGAAAACCCACAAACGGATTTCCTTAAAATCTTTGTAGATCAGACGCGTAGTCAAGAATTTCCAAAGAGGGGTGTTATGAAGAGATGCAAAATCTTTTTCATTATCACTATTTATTACTTATAAACACTTAAGAGGACGTACTCCGACATAGCAAATTAACGTTCAGCAAGGACTTCTTTTTGGGAATTCCTGGCTACGCACCTGATCTACGAAGATTTTAAGTAAATCCGATTGTGGATTTTTCAGTCATTAATGAATAATTTTTTTTTTAAATTACATACCTATACAAATACATATTGACTTTTGGTTATTTTAAATAAAAACCAAAGCAAACTATGCTTTAAAACTCAAATTTAGAAATTGAACATTTTTTTAGAAATTTCAATACGTGTATCACCAAGAGATCCGAGGAGTTAGGAAATGTTATCTAAACATGAATCTGAAATTTATTATAAATTATAAACTTAAATTAAGTAACTTATAAAATTATTTGTTATAATTTGAGTACTTAAACTACTAAAATGCAAATTATTTGATAATAAAATATTATTTTTGATCAACTTATACAGATTTAAAAGTTTATCAATAATATTATTATCGGCTGTTGAAAGGGTAAATTAAATATGCATAAGTTGTACACAGATTATACATTATAGTCTTTATATTTACCTACTTAAAAAAATGAAAATGGAAAAAATTGTGTTTAATAGTATGAAACGTTTAAATTATTAATAATCTTTAAATTTATTACAAAAATAGCTTTCTAAAAACTACAATGAATTTGTACCAGATGATTCATTTAAGTGGATACACTCATTATCTTGGAAAGTATTAATTTTTTTTGGAATTTGTTTTATAGAATATTCAAGAAACAAACAGATCTACAATTTTATATTTATGTTATTTTTTGTGATATTCCACTTTTAAGTTTAGATTGAAAAAAAGTAGTGGTACATTATTAACACGACACTCGTCGTACCACCACACAGATACTCCACTACTCTCCTATAACCCAAAATTAAAAATGGAATATCTCATCAACGGATCGATGAAAATAAAAAATGTCAACACTAAAATTTATTTTAACTGATACTCAATCTATTTATGGACTTTTTAACATAGGTATCCATTTGAAAATCAAAAGTAGGTAGTGGTTTTACCCCCAAAACTAAGGGCAAAAAAAAAAATATAAATATAAAATTCTAGAGCTTCTTGTTTTGTAAATGTTCTAGAAAAAAAATTCCGAAAAAAGTTAATACTTTCCGAGATAATGAGTGTACCCATTTAAATGGATCACCTGGTATATCGTTAAAATAAAAAATCAAATTAATGAAATATAATATTACGTAAACAGTAACATTTATTGTACTACTTCTCACTTATAGAACGGTGTAACGCCATTACATGTAGCGAGCCACTATGATAATCAAGCTGTTGCATTAATGTTGCTTGATAAACAAGCTTCGCCTCATGCCACAGCAAAGAATGGCCATACACCTCTTCATATAGCAGCAAAAAAGAATCAGGTAAATTGTCTACATACCTAACATAAATAAAATACATTAGGTATATTCATCGCGCTTAATCAACATTATTTAAAGTAAGCTATTGACTAATGGCGTATTTTGAAATTGTATAACAAAATTGGCGAGTGTAGTAGACAATTTTAACAATTTTAACGTGTTTATAAATTGTTTCAAATAGTGAATATTGGGTTATGTGGCTTGGTGGTCATTCACGAATCATATAAATTATAAAAAAAGAAAAAATAATTTGTGTTTTTAAAGGCAAAAATTTTAATTTTGTTCGAGCTTTTATTTAACTTCACTTGTCACCTGGTGTTTGTGTGTCTGATTGTTTTTTTTATTGTTTACCCACGGATTTTTAAGTGTGTAACCCTTAATTCTTTGGTCGCTTTGTGTTTTTTTTTTTTTTTTTGAAAATCCATTAATTAATATAAATATAAAATAATATAAACCAAGAATCAAAATGACACATATTTTGTATTAATATATAGTTTTTAATCTACAAATTACTAAAACTCAGATAGCCACCTAATTGGTAAAAACAAAATACCATTAGCTATATTTAATGTAGTATTGGGCATTAAAATATGACAAATGTAAAAAAATAGCTTTTATTTTAAATATTAATTAATTATTTTAGATGGATATAGCGGTTACGTTACTAGATTATGGAGCAAACGCAAACGCAGAGTCCAAAGCAGGTTTTACTCCTCTTCATCTTAGTTCTCAAGAAGGTAATGTGGAGATGACAACATTACTCTTGAACCACAACGCTGATCCTAATTATAAATCAAAGGTAGTAACTTATAATATTATACTGTTGTTGAATGAATATTTAAAAAGAAGTCATTATTTACTCTTTGCAAATATATGTTATAGAACGGTTTGACACCAATGCATCTCTGCGCACAAGAAGACAAACATAAAGTAGCTGTGGTTTTGGATAACTATCACGCAGACATTAATCCGGAAACTAAAGTAAATAATAATTAAACAATAAAAAAAAAAAAACATTATGACAACAATATTCAGCTATGTTATTATCTACATAATAATACTATATAAAATCAATATAGTTTTATATTAAGCGAAGGGGAACACTGAACATATTATTTTTTATATTTGTTAGTTTTGCAAATTTATTAATTTTTCGTTATCTATTAAAATTACTATTGATTTGTTAATTGATGAGTACATAACGTCATATACTTTTATTAAAATGTTAGACCGGATTTACGCCTTTGCATGTCGCTTGTCATTTTGGTCAGTTAAATATGGTTCGATTCATAACTGCTCGTCAAGGAGTCAATGTCAACGCGACCACAACTTCTGGATACACTCCACTCCATCAAGCAGCTCAGCAAGGTCATTCAACTATTGTAAGCCATCTGTTAGATAAAAAAGCTGATCCAAATATATTAACTAATGTAAGTAAATAAGTAATTATTATTATTATTTAACTATAATTCATAATAAAAGAATTGTGTATTACAAAATTTGACTTTTTTTTAAAATATAACATCGATGATAAATTGTCAAACATTCGACATTCATGATACAGTCCGTGTTATAATAATGTTATAGTAAATGAATTTATAATTAATAGTAATAGGGGTATTTTTTCATAATATTCTGACTATGAATTTTTTTTTTTTTTAATTACCTATATGTAATATTATAACATTGTGAATCGTATTATTTACAGCAAGGGCAAACGGCTCTGTCGATTTCTCAAAAATTGGGCTACATAAGCGTAGTGGAAGCTTTAAAGAACGTTACAAAAGCTGCACCTTCGTCAACCTCCGATGAAAAGTATAAAGTCATTTCTCCAGAAACAATGCAAGAAACATTCATGTCAGATTCTGAAGACGAAGGAGGTAATGTGAAAATAAATATTTACGTATATATTTGTTTTAAATATTAAGTAAATATTAAATTATGTGATTCAACGAAGATTTTAACAGGTTATGTGCAATATTGTGTTTAATAATAATAATATAATGATAAAACATTTATACTTCACCGTAGAAAAGTACTGCAAGCAATGTTAAAAAAATGCTTTTAATCTAAAAGATAAAAAACTTTAGGTACTTATATTATTTCATGTGTTGTCGTGTATATTATACTAAATAGACTAATATTAACATACACCTAATATTATTAAAGATTAACTGATTAGGTTTAATAAAATTAGTAAATCAAATAATTTAACATATTAATAAAGATATCGATAGTTAACATGATAACGCAAAACAAACGAAAAGCCATTAATAAGTGGTTTTAGGGAAAAGAGTATGAGATTTATGGAGATTAATATTTCGGAGAAAATCTTTTCGGGTTTTGCATTATTATAAATATATAAAATATTAAAAGTACAGAAAACTGTTTATTTAAAATAATACTGATAAATAAATTTGCCTCCAAAATATTGTTGTCTAGAGTCTATACATGGGTATTTTAACTCATAGGTGTGCGCAGAATATTTTCACAAGGTGTGCCATTAAGAAAATGGGTCATTATTCTCTAAGCTACTCCCCCCCCCCTTAAAAAAATAAGATAGCGAATGCAGAATTTAAATTAATTAAAAATTATACTGTTTACTACAAATGTAAAATATAGTTATTTTACGAAAATATTATTATATTATTTTTCAACATATAGAAAATCTAAAAAAAATGACCCGATTGTTTTTTAATTAATTATTTCGTTACTAAAATGTATAAAAGTTAATATTGTATTTATTATGGTAAACCTTAAATCTAAGGCATTGATAAATAATAACATAGTTAATGGTTGCTAGTTGATGGGTGTGTTTACGGTCTTAGAGGATATCTTCTAAGACAGTAAGTCTGTTTATGTGTGGGGCTCGGTAAATTCCAACACGAACTATAACAGGTGAGCAGATGAATATGTAAGTTCCGATACGAAAAAAAAATACCCGCACGTAACTTCCAATACGAAAAAAAAATACCTATACATGAATTACTACACGCATGGAAATAATAATTTTTATACGGACCATTTAAATTTTTTACCGGATAAATCATTCAAAACATATACTCAATTATTAAAAAAAAATGAATACAGTTTGAGTAATCCCAAATAAATTTGTGTTAGACTTTGAGTTATCAATGCACCAAGCAATTTTACAGCTACTTTGCCAACAGCACAAATATGGCGATGCGTTTCCACTTGGGTCAAGCTTGGTACCGTAAAATTCAAAGCTTGGGTTATACCCAAGAATTTAATAATACAAAAGTGGCTGGTATATATTATATTTGGTTTACCATTTCTCAATCCAATAGAAGTTGGAGATTGTTTTGTAGATATTATACTCATGACTAAAAAACCAGAAAATAATAAAAAAAGTAAATTCATTTTGCGATTATTTAGTGACTAATTACATAAAGGATAATAGTACGTCCCCCCCCTTAGTACTTGGGCTAGTGATACTTCTGATATAAGTCTTACAATGAATGCATGTGAAAGTTTTCACTACGAATTCAACTCAAATTGTTATCATCATCATCCTAATATATTTAAAATAATCGAAGTTTTAGTTGTAGATATATTATATTCGTGTCAGAACTTACATACTGGTTTATTATTTGTAAATGTAATAATTTACGTATGCATACCTATGGGTGACTTTTATCTGTGATATCTCGTGTAGGAACTTACATTCGATCTTATACGTAGAGATTAGGCCACCGTCGTTATCATTTTGTTGTTATAAAACACAGTTTGTTATTTGAATAATTATATTATTACTTATCATATAATACTATATAAGTATTTATATTACATTGTATTATATTAAAATCTATGGTACCTTGAGCTTGAAAGAAATCACATCATTGTAAAACTAATACATTTCTCGCTTTACTTGTAGTTAAAAATTGTCTCTTAATTTCCGGGAAGTCATGTTATAGTATACAAATGATTTAAAAATGCACATAAAACATACAAATTTGTAAACAGTAAAAATTATTTAAAATTTTAAAACAATGTATAATTATTGAATAATAAATAATACTCAATAATTAATATAAATAAAATTTAAAAAAATATATTATTCAAGTTATATTTAATAAATAATTAATTATAATTAAACATTTTAATCAATTTCTTATTTTTTATTGGATTTTGGTAAATCTAATAAATTTGTAGATATCCGTTTTGAAGGTAATAAAGACATAAATAAATATCTCTATTTGTCATAAATGGTAGAATTATTTTTTAAATAAACATTATTTCAAATTTTTAGCTGTTTACACAATTTTTTTGGATGCCTATTTGAACTGAACTTGACAAACATATTCAAAATGTTTCAACATTTTATTTATATTAAGTATTATTACATTAGTTATAATCGCACTACACAAATTGTTATAAAATTTGAAATAATTTACTATGTGAATTTAAAATAATTTGTACAACCATAGACTCATATATCTAGATGAAACATTTACCATAAAAAACGTTCTGATGGATGAAGTTTCATTTCGAGGACAAAAACACGTGAGATATAATTGGCCATCCTCGGAGTGTAAATCTAATTTTTCTTACACTAGACTTTGTGAGATAGCCTATTTCTCTTGATCCGTTCAGACCAATCATGCCTCCCAGTCCTCGGGGTGAATGTTCCGTCTAGATATATAAATCTATGACTATAACATGAAAGTAAAATATGAAAATACGAGTATAATTATTCAGATAACAAATGTTGTTTTTGATAACAACAAAATGATAACGTCGGTGGTTTGATCCGAGGCTTATAGATACTATAGAACCTATCTATAAACCTTGGGTTTAATCGACTACTGAAAAAAAGCTGTAAAAACAGATTGTTAGTAGTAGATCAAAACAGCTGATTTCTGGATTAAATTCTGTTGTAACAAAATTAATATATTATTACTTATGGGTGGGCAACCATATTATCTTAAATCGTGGTACATACAGACCCCCAGTTGATTTGATTTATCGGTTACTTAATGACAATTAGACATGCTTGTTGAGGTGAGCAAAATAAAGCCTAGAATGAGTAAATTTCGATTTCAGCCTATGGGCTACAATGTGCACATTTGGCACATCCCGTGTGCACGACTATTCTTGTTCTGTCTGGATGTGTTTTTTACCAGTGAAAATTACCGATATAATGTCTTCTTAAAAAGATTTTCTTTACTTTTCAAAACTAAATTAATTCAGCTACTTATTTGAATTAATAACTGAGCATGACCTGTTTTTTACTCAAAAACATTCTTAACAAGGCTTTTTGAGTCTCTTACCATGTAAAGTGGTTAGATTTCGATCGTTTTTTTTTTTTTGAAAGATAGATTCTTACAGATTTTAATTGTATGTTCAATACATTGGACTTGAATTTAAAAAATTATATTTTCTAGCGGTATAATTAGGATATAAATATCACTAATTTTAACATTTTTTAACTTATTTTTGTGGCTTATGGTCAAATAAAGCAAAATTAAAATCCAATGAGCTTTGAAAGAAGTTATCCCCTTCTTAAAAAAAAAAAATCTATATAGTATGTATAATTATTATTTGTAATAATTTTTGTTTTATTCAATATGTTTTTAAATAACTAGTGTGCGCTACAGTTAATATATTACAATTTTATTTATTTAGGTGGGGAAATTAAAATTAAAAATAAACGGACATACTTCGCACAATGGGTGGACAACTGTTGTAGGTGAAAAGTTGGGAAGGTAGAAGAAAAATATATTGAATATCTGTATGTAACGATTAATCATTGCTAACGAAAAACAATTATGAGTGAAGGTCGGTTGTACATGTATTAAAAGGCCGTAATATTTACGATTTAAAAATCATATATTTCGTAAATTTATACATGTTTCCTACGTTTTTCCCATTTATTATGAAAACCCCTAGAAAAATCAAAAATGTTCTCACTTCTGAAATAGATTTTTAGAAAATTATTGGTGTTTGAAATTTTTGTTTTGGTATGGTTTTTTATTTTCTATAATTTTTTGAAGTTTTTAAAAATGTTTATATTATTGTGGTTGATAATCTATATTGTTATATTTATATTTATTTTTTAGTTAAAGCACATTAACACATCAAATGACAAGTGTTTTCTTGTCCACCAGTTAATATAATACAATAATACTACTGACTATTGTTGAATAATAAAATATTAATAATATTACTAATAAGTATTATTATAATCGATTATAAACAATAATAATATACACATTTGCCAAAATTTCAAAAAAATAAAACACGATACAAAAACAAAAATTTCAACCACCAGCGATTTTCTAAAAATCTATTTTACAAACAAACTATTTTAAATTTTTTTAAAACAAATTATAGTAAAATTTAAAATTTTTTTATATTAAATTCCCTCTTCTAAAAAAAATAGAATTGTGTTACTTTAACTGTAACACAGAGACATACTAATTATTTAGAAAAATATTTAATGCAACAAAAATTATTTCATGTGTTAAATCATCGTAGGACATCCTGAGTATATAAATTGGACGTTTTTACAAAGTAGAAAAGTTAACCCTGTAAACAATGAGCAAATTTTTGAGCAAAAAAAAAAAAAAAAATTAGGTCATATGCAGATTCCTTGATAAACAATTTATAACTGATTGAATTATTTTATTAAGAATATTGTTAAGATTTTTTTAGTTGTAAATTTTAACAAATTCTTATTAGCACTTGTTAACAGTTTGTAAAAAATAATTAGTAGGACCCTAAATAAAAATATCCTATAATAATAAGGATGCTCAATTATGAATAATAAATTTAAAAAAAATTATCAAAAGCCTATCAAAACTAAAATTAACGATTTGAATTTTTAACTAAAAAATAATGATAAATATATTTAGTATATTATACATCGCGGTCTCGTTTTCAGGTAACATTAATTATAGGAATTCTAAAATATACACATACATTTAAATTTTTCAACTCTTTCGTTTGTACCTATAATATAAAATACTATTTTTGGCACTAGATTTAATTAGTCTTTTTTTCCAAGTAACTTTGATGAATATTATACATTACCAGAGATACAATTGTCTAACATTGGTGAAAACATATGTTTTGGATTCTAAGGAATGTGTTGGTTATTATTTTATTATAAATAATATTTATTTATTTTAACTGTAAACCACTTTCCTAACAGAAATCTTGCTCCGATTTTCAAGTATAGCTCATTTTCTGAAAGGAAATTTTATGTATTTGATACTTTACTTTAGGAGTGTCTTATTTTGAATTTCCGAGAGGTTTTCATAATAATTGGAAAAACCGAGGAAAAATGGGTATGTACGAAATTAATTATTTTAAATTTTGTTTTTTGTTGTAATTAAGTTGAAAATATTTATAGAGACTTGAAATTTAGACAGAAAATTTATATTTGCCTTTCGTAGACGTGATTAAATTTTCGAAATATTTCAGCCATTTTTGAGCTATTTATAGACATTTTAATTTTACGAGTTCTTAAGTAATTTTTATTCGGTAGGTACTTCGTGAATTAAATTGTTAGACTCAACAAAACTGCTTTAAAATTTAACAAGAAGTTAAAAAGTTCATTATAAGTCACACTTTGTGGTGAAAAAAGTGTAAAGTAGAATATTTTTTTATAAGAGTTTTAATATCAAATTTAGATAAAAATCAAAACATTTATAATAGAACTCTACTCAGAATATTTTTTTGTTAGCAAAGATTAATCGTTGCAAACAGAAATACATTAAATTCCCCTCTATACCATATCTTTCCAACGTCTCACCTACAACAGTGGTCCACACATCGTGCGAAGTATATCTATCTTCTTTTTATCGTTTTTTAAAATAATTCAAAACATATTATTATTATACATATGGATTATCTACGTATATGTTATTTTATGACTATCTTTACAAACAATATTTTTCTCATAAAAAAGTAGTCTAATTGCCATACTTTTAAATTTATGAATATTAAATTGTTTGGAAAATCGATAAAAAAAAATTATATTTTTTAATGAAGTATAGATGGCTTTTTGAGATAAAAAAAATTGTATTGATCAGCGTATTTGAAAAAAATACGACTAATCAATTAATCTAGTTTCAAAAATAGGTATTTCTATTTAAAAAAGAAATTTGTATTGCATAGGCTCATATAAAAATAAGGGTTAAATATTTCAATATTTTATTACTCCCCATCATGTTCTGAAAACGGAATTTAAATCCAAGGTCATAAAGCCAAAATATTTAGTTTAGCCTGGAAACAAGAACACACTGTATATTATAAATAAAGTAAGGTATCAAAAATAAATTAAATTAAGTCTTTTTACGAACACTGTTAATATTACGATCAAGAATAATAAAAAATATTTTCAAAATAAAAAAAACTAAAATTGTTTATAATTTAGAACTATTTTACTTATATATACGTAAGAAAAAAAATATAATTTGTTTATAGACATAAATAATACGGCTAAATTATTATACACCAATTTGATAAAAGCTATAGGTATATTATAAAAACAAAGACAAGTTTTTTACTTTGATTTGGTATTATATTTTCAATTTATAATACATAATGTAAAAATACAGCACTGATAAAATAATTAGAAAGTTTGCCCGCTTCCATATAGTGTTGCGCGAGCGTGGTTTTCTTAATGAAAATGCTTGTAGTATGTGATTGAGATGATGATTGGCACACAGGTGACGTTTTGCAAAGCGGAAGCGTCGAGTACGGTCTCAACACTAGAGCTCAACTAACACAAAATGTTACCATTTCGTCACGTGAGTTTTGTATAGTAGAAAAGCAAAAAAAATTAACAAAAAAAAAAAAAATTTGGACCTACGGTAAATTATTATCGATAAGTCTTAGTCAACATAATATTATATTATTATGCATGAATAATTAATACCTAGCCAAGTTCAAAATTCACGATTGGCTGTCACCCAATGGCCTAGAGACTGCTATATGGTCACGGTCCATTCCAAATATATTGATCGCGTGATGGGTCATGTAGAAAACGAAAATATCGTTTAACGACCTATAATCCGGGCTAACACCCGATGACGTTGATATATATTATGAATAGGACTTAGATATATACCATTATTTTAGATGATACCGTCAGTGTGCTTCCATCATCATCAAAGCTTAATGTGGAAAAAATAAAAATCAACAACTTATTATGATGAAATCGTATATATTGTAGAATAACAACTAATACAGTAACAAAGACGAATCCAGCATTTATTTATGGTCAGGGCATTTACCATAGGTGCAACTAGGGGGCTAGACTGTAATTTTTCATTCTTATTTTTCGAAATGTATAGTTATTGACACAAAAATTAAGTGTTTTACTTCGATTCTGTTTGCACTAAAGGATTTAACGTAAATTATAAATAGATTTTTGGTCATATTAAATTTATTTTAGTAATTGAACTATGACTCGACATAAAACATAGTTAATATTACATACCAATAAATAATACATATAAAACAAGATTAAAAGATTTATTTTTATTTATGGCTATGGGATCGATATTTGCTCTTAGTGTCTTTTCCCCTGGATTCGCTCTTTACAGTAATATCAAATGCATGTATGCTTATTTGTTCGATTTTACTTTAGATTCTGTGTGTAGTTATAGTTTTTTCTCTTTAGAAACTGCTTTTTAGTTACTTATTTAATAAAAATGCTCCACATTATTCGCGTTGTGATGTGGATATTTTTCATCCGGTGATATCTTATTTGAAAAAAAAGAATCTAGATTACCTAGAATTTGTCTACACAGTTTAAAAAACTTACATTAAATAAAGATGGTTCGGTTTTATTTTAGTTGATTTTTAAGTTACATTAGCTACTACACAAAAAACACGATTAATAGTAGTTACGATTACACTTTCACTCAGAATCATCTTTTATTGTAATTATTTATCATTGGTTTCAGTGAACAAATATTAAATTAACCTATATATCCTAGTCCTTATAAATTTCTCACCCATTAAAGTGGCCTACCTATAGTACGAAGTACGTCCAGCTTTTTTATATTACCTTCTTAATAATAATAAAACACTAAAAAAAATGTTTCTCTTTTACAAAATTAACGGACAAAAGGTCCGTCGTTGTCATTATTATTGTGTATCGAGTATCGAGTGTCGACTGAGATTTTATAATAAACTCATATATACATGTCGATCGTTCCAGTTTTTCCGAATAGCACTTGAACGATGTCCGTTTAAAATTAAATATGACCGGCCATCTGGTCAGTTAAGTTATACACCGCGCTGTTTGGCATTTTGCCGCGATGGTTTCGTCATTGGCTTTCCTCATTTCGGATTTTTCGCGCTTTGGCTTCAACAGCGTCATAATAATAATGGATCAACTTTAGAGCGGAAAAAAATTGATAAAAATAACTTTTAAGTTTTAGTTGTCCGCCGTCCGCCCATTCCGACGGTACCGTTAACTAGGTCGCTACAGTATTCGTCTTTCTTTGTAATTTCCAAAATAATACAATTTAAATAATCATAGCATTATATAAAATAACATAACGAAACGATACGTGACGTAGGTATTATTTGTTGCCATTATGTGTAAACGAAGGTTTTGCTGTTGTTGCTGTTTTAAAAAACAAAAAGAAGAATATCTTCCAGGTCAGAAAAAAAATTTATTTATAATGTTTGCAAAAATACGAACGATAATTATAATTTTTACCCAACTAGGCGACTGTACCTACTCAAAAACAAAATGTACAATAAAACCTTTTCTATTTAACTTTGTAAAAGAAAGTTAAAATATTAGCTGCTTGTCTTTATAGTTTTGCACAGTAAAACGATACTCTACAATGTAAAAATAAATCATATAAATTATTACATTATTTGAATATAATTTAATTTCTAAAAATCTAAGATTTAGTAGAAATAACAAATATATAAATAGATTATTTCATAAATAGATTTTAGAATTGTTCAACTGATTATTTAGAAAAAAGATTTTACTAACTCGAAATAATTTTTAATAAAACAAACCCTATCAAAAAGCTCTAAAATCGAATGCGTACTGTTATTAAAATTAAAATTCGAAATTCAGACTGTAATGTAGCTTCAATGCAATAATTATCATGAAATTTAAAACAAATTTTCCAGTTACATAACCTCAAAGGGCACTGAACATCGACATCACTTATTTTTTTTTTATATGATTTCTGTTCAGATTTATAGTAACAATTATTAAAATTATGATTTACTTATTTCGAATTTCAATATATTATACTTCATGCGTTTATAATAGTTAAAACATAAAACAAAATAGTACAAATTTTAAGAAACCTCATACAATTTTTACGATTTATGTTTTCTACCGGGAATATCACTCCAACAGTAAAACTACAATGAACCTTTTCGTTAAATTTTTAATCTATTTGCTGATCAAAAAATCGTATTCTGATTTTCTTTAAAGTTTTCAAATAAATTAGCAAAACCAAAAAAAAAACGTAGAAAGAGCGGGAAAATTTACGAAAATAATAGTTTTATTGTGTTAAATTTTGTTTATTTTTTTTTGTTGTAATTCAGTTAAAAATATTCGCAGAGATTTGAAATTTTGACAGAAAACTTATATTTGCTTTTTTTGGATGTGATAAAAATGTTAAAAACATTTAAGCTAGTTTTGAGCTATTAATAGATTTTTAAATTTACTAGTTTTAAGTAATTTTTATTTGGTAGGTACTCTGTGGTTACGGATCAAAATTGTTTGACCAAACAGAAATGCTTGATAATTTAACAGGAGGTTTATTATAAGTTGTACTTTTTGGTTTAAAAAAAAAGGTTGAGTGTAATGTAGCATTTTATATTTTTTTTATAAGAGTTTTAATATAAAATTTTAACGAACATCCTAAATATTAGAGCCTTTCAAAACGTATGTACAACCGAACTTCGCTCATCCGAATCGTTTTTCGTTAGCAATGTTTTATCATTGCTTAGAGATATAAATTAAATAACTTTATGCACCCAACCTTCCCAACTTTCCATCTACAACAGTGTAACATCCATCCCATATGTATCAACTCTTTTAATTTTAATTACAACCGTAAGGACATGTTTTAAAGACAATTTAGGTACTTACCAAATCATTTTTTCGAGTACAATTCAATTCCATTGTTTTCTCCTGAAATAGTTTAAAAATACAATTCGAGCTGTTATTAATATCATTTAGAGTACTATAATTTTTTGGAAATTATTCAAATTTTATGTATAATAGTATTATGTTAACCTATATAGTATGTATGCTGTTATTAGACTTATAAGGTGTAACCGAATATATCTATTAAATAATACATTATGTCAAATGAAGAACAATTGGAAATAAAAAACAAGTTATTGCGTATATTATATAATATTTAGTCAAAGCATGACGAATACCTATTTTATTTTTAAAAGCATGTACTTTTTTTGAAACCCATAACACATATTTTTTAGTTTTAAAAGCATATTTTATTATTATAGTTCTGTCGTATTATTTCGTTTAATTTGTACAATATTTAAAATTACTCGTATTGAAATAAAATAATGTTATTATTGAACAGGAGAAGAAACCATGATAAACGAACAATCGTACAGGTATTTGACCGGCGAGGAGATGAAAGGTTTCGGTGACGACTCGGCTCCAATAGACGTTACTAGGGACGAGAGATGTGACGTGAATACCGGTAAACGAGTTTATATTGCACTATAATAGTATTTTGAATACGAAAATTGGTGGCAGTGTATATAGGAAATATAATATTAATTTGAAATACTTTTGTTTACGTCCACCAGTACCCCCTACGATAATCGACGACGCCATCAGCCCGCAAACCGTTTACGATAGTTACAGCGGACCCGTGGATAATATTGACATTATTAAATATCCACCTCATGTCGGGTAAGTACCTCGTAATATTATATTTTAGTAGTCGTCATGACGATTTTCTATATCACAATAGGCGTGTTTTGGCGATGCGGGTTTGAGCAGTCTAGGTACTATACCTAATATAGTTTAGCGAACAAACTATTTTAGTGAATAACAATATTGTTTAGTGCAATAAATTGTTTGATAACCCAATGTATTTTCGAGAACCCGGTTGCCGGAATCCGCCAATAATAAAAACTACGTTTACCATCTTCGGTTATTGCTTATCAATCATTGATAGAATACTATACAGTGATATTAAAACGTATTGACGATATTGCTATCTAGTACCAAACTATGCTGTCAACTATTTTATGAAAACTGCATCGTGAAAACACGCCAAATATTATCGGCTAACGAAAATAACATAACTTTTATATTGTCTAACAAAATATTGTTTATTGTTTCAATGCGTTTCTTCTGGACAGACGTTTGCAATGGAAAACGTAAGGCTTTTTTTTATGAGTACTAACCATGTTTTTTTTTTTTTTTTTTGTATATAGAATTTCCGAATTCCGATATGTTTTATAAGAACCTATATAGATGTAATAATAGTGTAGCGGAACGTGTTATTATAATAAATAGTTGAATAGAATAATGTAATAATGTTATAGATAAATAGATAATGTACCGAACGTTAGATTAAAATATCGACTTTGTTTGGTACTACGTAATCCATAGTTTTTCGAAATATATCAGTACTAACCGAAATCTATAACGCGTCCGATGGAATTACAGATTTTTGGTCAGTTTCTTGGTAGACGCTCGTGGTGGTGCGATGCGCGGATGCCGACACAGTGGCGTCCGCGTGATAGTGCCTCCCCGACGAGCTTCAATGCCCACCCGAGTGACTTGCCGATATTTAAGACGTGAAAAACTCATACATCCACCACCGCTGATGGAAGGCGAATCGCTAGCCAGCAGAATACTCGAACTAGGTCCCGTGGGGGCGAAATTTTTAGGGTAAAACGCGTTATATTTGTAAACGGCCATAATTCGACGTCGCGAGATTTTGACTATATTCTTATTTTTCCTTTATTGTCTGTAGACCGGTCATGATCGAAGTACCGAATTTCGGATCACTCCGCGGGTGCGAAAGAGAAATCGTCGTTCTCAGATCAGATAATGGCGAGACGTGGAGGGAACATACGGTTGAAGTGACCGACGAAGTCGTCAAGGACATACTAGGAGCAAATTTCGATAAAGAAGGTATGTCATATACCGAATGTAAAGAATTTTATGTTACAATATTTTTAACACTTTTAATATAATTTTCTTTTACACTATTTGATAAAAATGTTTTATTATATATAATTCTCTATTTTATATATTTATAAGAGAAAATTGCTGTAATATAAAATTCTGTACACTCTTTATATCATGAAATTATAATTATAGTTAATATATCTAAACGAAATGTCATAAGCTTTTATTATATTCCCGTTAGATTCTAGTATATTGTGCAATATAATGTTATTCAAACGAGACAAAAATACAAGACAAATTCTGATAAATAGATTTGAATAAAAGTTTAATGTAAAACACTTAACCTGTTATGGTTTTTTTTTTTTTTTAAATAAGTGATTTAGGTAATTATTAATGTCCGGCGACATTGTTGACGGACATAATGTTTACGTTAAATTGATTTTGAAAAAAATACTATGGCCGGAATCGTCAAGAGACAATCCAGTCTAGGGTCTGGGTTTTTTTTTGTAGAGAATGGCATAGTTAAAGAAAACAAAACAATAATAATTAATACGTTTTGCAGACCGTGACCCATGGCATTCCGGTAACCGCCTGACCAGGATCGTGACCACGGAGTTCCCCCACTATTTTGCCATCGTGTCGCGAGTCAAACAAGAAGTGCACGCGATTGGGCCTGAGGGAGGCATGGTTTCGTCGACAGTGGTGCCACAGGTGCAGGCGGTATTCCCGCAGGGGGCGCTCACCAAGCGCATTAAAGTCGGCCTACAGGTAAACTTGTTTAAACCGCGAAGAAATGTGGCTAGCACGTGCCTAAAGAAAATCTCCGTTAACCACGTGCCGAAAAAAAAAAGGTTTTCGTTGATGTGGTAAATACCTAGTTCACACACCTGACGTTTGCATAATGGTGGTGGTCGATGTTTGTTGGTGGTGTCTATTACTTTTGAAAGATTAACATTTACCTATCTGAAAAGACAATAAGAAATCGATTGAAAAAAAAAAACGCTAATACCTACTCAATAATTTTTTTTACCCAACGCTTCCAACACACTCACACATTGCGCATAACAAACAAACAATATTGAGTAATATTATATTTATTTTAATCGTTGTCTTTTTTTTTTATACATCTCCTAATGTTTCTAGTCACTAATCTTAATATATACTATCTTAATGTATATTATTATCTAGTCAATTCCCTACCTCCTTGGTAATTTTTTTACCATTAAGTATATATTTTTCTTGTGATTAAACGGTTATAATATATAGCTATTTATTTAAATAGCTCAGACCGTGATATGTATTATATAATCAAATTACCGTAGATTTTTTTTCGAACAAATACCTATTCTTAAAAAATATTTTAAATACATCGGTAGGTACTTAATTTAACTATACCTTACACTATTTAACATTCGATATATTATTTATATATTTTCAAACTTTTGCATACTCTATAATATTATACATCACGAAATATTATTATGTACGATGAAGTTCGGTTTTTGACGGCACGTTTCGGACGGATGCCAAGAGCTTCATTACATACTGCAATGCTGCAGCTGAATAGTGTAGAATATAATAATAATTTAACAGTTATTACTCTAAACATCCAATCCTGTGTACTCATATATAATATTATGAAATATTTTTTTTTTCATCACAATAATAATTATTGTAAATTTATTTTTTTAAATTAAGTTATATACTTATTAGCTATAATATCATTTTACTCACAGATATTGTATACGATATTAGCACGATTTTATTATTATTATTACTACTACTACTACTATTATTATTATTATTATTATTATTATTATTATTTTAATAATGTTTTATTTATTATTTTTTAAACACATTTTTAATTTAATTTTTTTTTTTTTATTTTAAATGCCCAATAAATATAGTATATAAATACTTTTTTTTATCAAACTAACATGTTTTCTTTTTTTGATTTCAATTTCTTTCGAGCTCAGATAGTTTTATTTTTTATGTCTAACATAATATGTAACTTAAATGCAATATATACAAATTATAATATACCTAGATATATTAAATTTGTTTATATCGATTCACAATTTACTGAAAAAAATAAAATATATATATATAATATATAATTCGTGTCAAATAAAACTGTTTGAGTCAAGCCTTAATCTCAGTTCAGTCCTTTGGTTCCAGCTAACCGAATACGATAATTGATGTCGTATTAAAAAATATATAATATATATATTTATAATAACAATAATCGGATCACTAGTAAAGTAACTAATAATAATCACTAAACAATAATAATAATATTATGACATTTATTAAAAGCTACTATTTATTGGGCCATCATTTTGTTTAGTATATTACGATTTATTTTATTTTTTTCTTACCTAGTGCATACCCGATTTTGTTTTGCTTTACCATCATAACAATACACTGCTTTTGGAATACACACAATGCTTATAATTTATGTATGAAAACTACTTGCTAACCAGCGAATATCACCGACAAACACGACGGTGGCACGCCGTATTCTTGGCCAAACGATGTACATTCAAAAACATCATTATTTGTGATCAATTATTATTATTACCTACTTGTATTATAATTTTGATGGCCCTCGTTTAGTAATAATATGTACCTGGTGTATGGGTTCAAGTCACATTTCGACAGGCGGTACCTATCTATACAATCAGATAATATCTTTTTCCGACGATTTAAAACATATAATTCAGTTCATATATAATATAGTAATTGTCCGCAATGAATAGTATTATAATATGAGCTTTTTACGCAATGAATAAAATGAGAATAAAGAAGACGACCTAGAATAATGGGGATGGTGCAGCCAATGTTGTAGGTAATTTAATGTATGCATGTAAACAACAATAAACCATTGCTAACGAAAAAATGATCCTGAGCGGAGTTCAGTTGATAGTGATGCTTTGTTATAAATACATATGTCATATTATAATATATGAAATAATTAAATACCGATTTTTCCGTTTTTCCTAAATTTTTCCCGGTTTTTCAAATTTATTGGGAAAACTCTTGGGGAATCAAAAACACGACCTCCTTAAAGTACCTTCCCAGTCAAATATCCTTTCAGAAACATTGCTTTTATTGTAAATCGAAGCCAAATTGTTTAAGAAAAAAAATCGTTATATTTTAGTAATATATTTCGTAAATTTTCCCGTTTTTTTTCTTCTTATTTTTTCAAATTTGATGAGAAAAATTTCGATTTCATTTCAGAAAAGGTGCTACAATTAAAAATCGAAGCAAGATTTTTGGTAAAAAGTTGCGCACAGATAAAAAAAAATGTAAAATTGTAAAATCATAAGCTTCTTCGCTCCATTCAGAATCTAAATATAAACTAAGTAAAATATATACCTATAAGATGAGTCAACATTTGAGTATTATTTAATAATACTCGTGTGTAGTTGTGTTCAAAATGTCTCTATGACGATTGTTCATCAATGTTCTCTTTAAAAAGTATCATATTATAATCTAAAATATTAACATGAAAAAAATGGCCAAGTATTACATTTTAACTACATTATGGTAACAACCGCCAAGTTGCCAAGTTTGTAATATTGTGTTATAAATAACAATGTTGTCCGTAAAATATAACATCAATATAATACATAAATTCAAAACGACCTATGTATGATAAATCAGTAAATATTGTAGGTTCGGTTTACAATAGTCAATGATAACAAATTGTGGGTATACACATGTAGTACAGATTAATAATATTATTGTATACCCGTTTTGTCAAACAAAAACTTTGAGGGGGTGTTATAACATATTTTCGACGCAAATTCAGCATTGAATTATCATAATTAATCGAATACTTATTTACGTTAAATTTAGTATTTTAACCATTCAATACGGACGGATAGTGACAATTTTTCTCTCTCTCGCAAAGAACATTATTATGTATATGTTTTTGAATTTCTGATAGAAAACGGTTAAAAACAGCAATTTTCACCGGAAAAGGTGAGATGTTTTTTTTGTCCGATACGAAAACAGGCTACCTACGAGCCTGTTTTTGCGGTTCGTTTTTACGTCCGGAAAAAAATGCTGATAACCGCGGTAAAACACCGGAACCGCATTATTGAGACACGTCGGCGTACATGCGACCGACTGCGCGTCATTGAGGCATTGAACGATGATCGGCGACCAACGTGCTAATATTAGTAACTTGTTCACGAAATAACCCTATACAGTCAAACCGTACACCGCCTATAATAAAATTAGTATCACGTTATGAGTGAAACGAAAAACAAAAAGCTGATACTGGGAATGGGTGCCGCCACTGTTGTAGGTGGGATTTGGGAAGGTACAGGATACATAAAGTTATTTAATTTACATTTGTAAACAACGATAAACCATTCTTAATGAAAAACGATTTGGAGTGAAGTTCGGTTATACATGTTTTGAAAGGCCGTAATATTTATGATTTTCGTCAAAATTTGATATTGTAATTCATATTAAAAAAATCAAAATGCTACATTACACTCAACTTTTTTTTACCACGAAATATATCTCTAAGTAATCAATCTCCTGTTAAATTATTAAGCATTTCTGTTTGATCTAACAATTTTATACACAGAGTATCTACCAAATACAAATTTCGTTCAAAATTCGTAAAATTAAAATGTCTATAAATACCTCAAAAATGGCTTAAATGTTTTGAAAGTTGTACCACGTCCAAAAAAGGCAAATATAAGTTTTCTGTAAAAATTTCAAATTTCAACGAATATTTTAAACTAAATTACATAAAAAAAAAAAAAAAACACAAATAAATTATTATAAAAACCATTTATTTCTTTAATTTTCCCGATCTTTTTATGTTTTGTTTCGGTTTTTCCTAACTGTTAATAAAACTACAAAGAAAATTAAAAACTCACAAATTAAATTTAAAAAAAAAAAAAAATGTCTAGGCACTATTTGATAAAAGCAATATTTCTAATTAGAAAACATAGTTCGTAAAAATTAAAAAAAACAAGTTGTTTCCGGTTTTTCCCAATTACTTTGAAAATCCCCAGGAAAATAAAAAAAATTACTATTCTAATACATCAATTAGACACAAATTTCTTTCAGAAAAGGTGCTACACTATATCGGATTATATAAGTACCCACAAAGTTTGTTATAAATCACCCGTTTATGGCTCAATTTAAAAGTAACCCAAATATCCCAAATAAGAGATTACCTATAGCCTACCTAACACATGAATAGCTAAAATATGATTTCATCGCTAAATAGTGATTTCGATACACTAAAAAAGAACTAAGTGTTTAGGCATTTAATTCAAAATTTGTTGATTTAATTAATTAGAAATTTTTATCAAGTAAGTGGCGATAATTAAGTACATACAATAAGAAGTTATAGTTCTTTAAATATTTATACGTTTTAAAAAAAAAATTTAATTTAATTTTAGAGAATTCGAATCACAAAATATCAACTATAATTGCTAAACATGTTCCTAATATTTGTTTAGTAAGTATACTTACAATGAAGTGTTTAATGATTTTGAAAAAAGTCTTTATATTTTAAAAGTAATAATTAAAACTTTTATTAATGCACTTGCATAAGCCTGTATTTTATTTTTGTTTATTAAATGGGCTAGAGTTCTATATTATAGGTGTAACGACTATAAGGTATACTTTTAAAATTGAAAAATAGTTATTTTTTTGTAATTTTAATCTTAAATGTAGAGTAAAATATCCCTTTTCAAATACATATAGAAACTTTAAATTTAAATTAATAATAACTATTATAGAATCTATTTAAACTTTGTTTTTAATCGATTAAAGTTCATTAAATTTACAAGAATTATAAAATAAAAACCATTATGTTTTTGAGTAGTAAAAATGCTATTTATTCACGGTGTACCTTTAATCTTTGGTTTATTTTTCTCAGAAGTCACTTTTTTGCCGTGAAAATTCGAATGTTTTGTCCAGTGGTACTTTAGTTAAACAGTTTTTTAAGATAACCGACAGTTTTTCTTGAAAATTAATAAAACAAAAAACAAATGGTGGTACCTGTATAAGTTTTATTTTTGAGTAACTCTGACTAAAATAGGAAAATGATACGACCTATACTGGGTATAACACAAACCATATTATTTTTTGAGCCCAATAGAATATTGATTTTTGATTTCAATTATTTATTTCGTTGCATTCAGCTTATAAACTAAATTACCAACCGTATATCTTATTATATACCTTTACAACTTCCTACCAAAAACAGTGGGCAGAATGGTGTGAAGAATGCCTGGCTTTTTTTAACTACCTGTCTATGTTTTATCCTCTAATGTTTTCTAAATAATACTGTAATAGGTAATAATGCATTGTTATACACATCAGAAATCTCACCGGTATAGTCATGGCATATCGTATCATAGGATATTAAATTGCACTACGTTGTGGTTGACACGTTGCGTCGCTTGTAATCCGAACGTATACCTATAATATTGTAAAAAATGCTATCAGTCAGAGTAACATCTAAATAATAATTATTGTGAAATACAGGATGTGATGAAGACACAAACAAAAAATAGATTTAACCAGTTTAATATTAATATAATATAATATATTTAAAGTAAATTATTCAACTGGCTTAAATTTTTAATGGTAGACTGAGTGGAAAGAGAATCATGCTGGTTCGATACAATATTGGATATTCACAAACACGTAGCCAGGATTTTTTTTGGGAGGTGGGGATCTAAATATAAAATTTATCTTATTTTTAATTTTTTAAATTTTTAAAATATCAATAATTGTCTGGGGAAAAAAAATTAAAACGTAGTATTGGGTAGAAAATCAAAGTACGATCTGATTTTCGGATGAGAAGCATAAATTTCGGGGATGGGGATTCAGAACTTATAAACCCCCCTGGCTGCGTGCCTAGATATTTGTACTTGTCACATCAAATAAAACTACTCTTTTTTTCTTTTTTTCTAAACGAAATGGACGGTGTACTATATACATGATAATTTATTAAGCGTGCTCATCCTGTATAATGATTTTTTTTTTTAAATCTGAGCCAATTAGTTTTTTAAATAATTTGAAAACATAATAATTTTATAACCACTGAATTTCACGTAAGCATTATCGTTTTCAATATTTATCACTGCGATGATGTTTAGGCGTTTCGTGGTAGAAAAATAGTGTGACATCATAATTAAGAAATTAAGATATATATTTATATATATATAAATATATCGTTATATTTAACCTTAAATTTTACTCTTAAAAATTCGTTTATAATCGTTTTTAAAATCGTAATATTTCTAATTTAAAAAAAATAATAAAACAACGAGTAGGTAGTTTTATTTACAGATGCGCTGAGTACAAATATTATAGATCAGGTATTTGAGACCGCGGTTTTGTTTTTAAAAATACGTATTTTCATATTTATACGTTTGACCGCATTTTTGTATTCCGACAGGCCCAACCGATTCCGCCCGAGTTAACGGCCAAGTTGTTGGGCAATCGAGTGGCTGTTTCGCCAATCGTCACTGTCGAACCGAGGAGACGAAAGTTCCACAAGCCAATCACTTTAACGCTGCCCCTGCCGCAAGCTTCTTCAAAAGGAATGATAAACCATTATTCGGGCGACGCACCTACGCTTAGGCTCCTTTGCAGCATCACAGGTAATCTAAGGCCGTCCGAAATATGTATAAATTCGTTTTGTCTTTTTTCTTTCTATATTGGTATCGATGTTTATCCATATACCTATTACATAATATCTCTGTTTTGTTTTGTTTTTATTTTGGTCTATTACTTCAGTCCTCGTCACTATATTATCATATAAAATCTAATCGGTATTTCTTTTGATTTTTTCGTTCATTATTAATTATCATATAATAATTGGCATATACTTACCAATTTTACTTATACATATCAAACAATAACACTAAAAAAACAAAACAAAACGTTACGATTCAAGAACATTGATTTATTTTATATGTATATTTTTTTAATTTGTTTGTTTATTTTTTTTTTTATAAATCAACTTTATTTGAAAATTTTCGATTAAAATCATTTTTATTTTTGGCTCTCACTGTTGCGTAACACGATACTGCACTGTTTTGACAGGGTTGTTTCGGAAAAGATCTCGCAAAGGTAAAGACTTATATTATAGAAATCAAATAAATAATAAGAAATGATTTCACTTGATATTTTTTTTTTTTTCTTAATGTCACCCTCGTTTATTTTTTGTTTATTTCTTCAAGCTGACGCTATTTTATTATTACTTTCATTACTATTATTATTGTTATTATATTAGGTATATATATATATATATGTTTAATTTTTATAATTGAGATTAAACCACATCTCTAAATATACAACTCAAGTGTTTTTGATCACGATAACTTTTCATATCATTTGGTTACCTTAAAATATACATTTAATCGACATACACATATTATATTATATATATATATAATTTTTTTTATATTAAACTACACTATTTTTTTATATTTTGGTAGCGGTAGTGGGCACGAGCATTTGTTTTTCTTTTCTTTCTTTTTTTTTAATTTTTGTATTTTTATTCGACACAAATATCTATTTTTGAATGTGATTCATTCGATAACACATTACCTTAATAAATTTCCCTTTTTTTTGTACTTTCAAATGGTTAATGCACTCATTGCTCATATACATATATATATAGATATATATAATATATATTTGAAAAATATAATAATATATATATTATATTAAAAAAAATACGTACCAATAAATTTGTCTAATGATATATTTTAACGATTAAGACACGTGATCTTTTCTGAAACAAAATCATTAACTTAAGCTTAAACGAATAAACAAATAAAATAACACAATAGTTTTCGCTTTGCTTAACAACTTGTAGTTTTAAGTTCGCTTTGTACATGATGTGGAATGAGTTATGTGTGGTAGAAAGATTGGCTTTTGTGGACCTCACCCGAGTTAACTAAAATTTTCTGTGACTTAATTATAATAATAACGTCTATATTACCGAATTAAAAATAAAAAAATCATTTTTCACTACACAATGAAATAGTTTAATTGTGTGTGAAGTTCTTTATCGTATATATATATTTCATTATTATAGGAGGAACGTCTAGGGCACAATGGGAAGACGTCACTGGCTCAACGCCTCTCACGTTTATCAACGATTGCGTTTCGTTTACTACGACGGTATCTGCTCGATTTTGGCTGATGGACTGTCGGAATGTGGCGGATGCGTCTAAAATGGCCACTGAACTATATCGGGAAGCAATACACGTACCGTTCATGGCCAAGTATACAGAAAAAAAAATTGATGTCCCAGAAAACAATATTAGAAAGTTGAAAACTGACTATTGTCGTTTTTTTTTTTTTTAGATTCGTAGTGTTTGCCAAACGAACGGATACAAACGAAGTTCGTATTAGATTGTTCTGTATGACTGACGATAGGGAAGACAAAACCTTGGAACATAAAGAACAATTCACCGAAGTTTCTAACAGTAGGGATGTCGAAGTATGTCACAGTGATAGTAATACGTATGTCGTATATATAAATGTCATTTTATTTATTTTTAATCATATAGGTGCTTGAAGGTAAACACGTATACGTAGAGTTTGCAGGAAATTTGGTACCAGTCACCAAATCCGGCGAACAGCTACGACTAGTTGTTCGGGCGTTCAAAGAAAATAGATTACCGTTCACAATGCGTGTTAAAGACCCTAATGCCAATCCCCATTCTTGGACTATTATAATGAAAGAACCAAAAGTATGTGATTGTAATGACAAAAAAATTAAATGACATACAATTAAAATAATTGATATTATTGATATTGTATATCTGTGAATCGTTTGTACAGGTTTCTAAAAATGAACCCGCGCAAAACCCAGTTTGTGTTTTGGAATTTGGATTACCCGAAAATATTGTACCTGAAACAGACGTAAAAGAAGACAAACATTACAATTACACATATACTCACGATTCAAGTAAATACAAATAAAATAAACTGTTTTGTTTATTAATTATTTTTTCTATTTTATAGACATCGAGTCTCATAAACGTCCTGAATTGAGAATAACTGATATTAGTAATTTCGTTTCCGACGACTGGATAAACTTGGCACATGAATTAGGTTTTCAATCTACCGATATTGCTCAAATTCAGAATGAATACCCGGAGAGTAGCGGTCAACAATGTATGAGTATGCTGAACTTATGGATGAACGAAGTATCTGGACAGGATTCAGGTTGGAGTTATTTTAATTTTCATTTATTATGCAAAAAGGCAGTTTAAAATATTTCAAGCAAATACAATTGATAACTTAAATAACATATAAAAAAATGCAAGAGACACACAAATAAAAATATATAATATTGATTAAGATTAATGAATAATGCGAGACGTAAGGTATTAAACGTTATTTGTAACTCTAAACATTTGGTACAATATATAGCTGTGACCATAGTGGTTTTATGTACTGGTATATAAAATTGATATTGAGCTCTGAAGACATGAATTGGGATTCTTAAAGGTATAAGTACAAAGAGATCAGGGACATCGAGTGAACCATCTAAGAGAGCAATAGAGCATATTATAAAGCGGGTGGTTGGCATGTGAATATTTAGGGCCTGTCTTAAGTTGAAATAATCAGAGAGTGTATGTAGAATATTCAATTTTTAGGAGCGTAATTTAAAAATTATTTTTTTAATATGTCATGTTTTATTATCAAACGATTGTGTGCCTTTAATGTTACTCTCGTTTGTACACTAAATACTTGTTAAATAAATATTTAAAAAAAGGTAACGGTTTTAATCTATAGATATTGGATATTTATTTATTTATTTTAAGTCTATATTTAGTAAATAAGTAACTAAATTATTACCTAAATATTATAATATATTTTTTTAATACTTTGTAGTAATTATATACTATAATAGGATTTATTATTTTTTTTTTTAATAATATATTTACATTAAAAATAATTGAGTTTGGTTGAACAGTTACAGCTTTAGAAAGAGCTTTGAACAATATTGGTCGATCCGATGTAGTAGCAAAGTGTAATTTTGCGGAAATTGGTCACTATCCTTCGCAAAATGGCGTTAGAACCAATATAGAAAAACGCGAAAGTAATTCAATAATTGTTATTTCAACACATAGATACGCGAATAAGTATAACATAATACTCTCGTTTAGGTTATCAATTGTCGGATGATAAATACGCGGCTGAAGAGAAGGCGGTCGTCGAAGATGAAATCACCAAAACTGTGACCGAAAGACGAATGGAAATCGAACAAAGGTTAACTGGCGAGCCGGTCGTTATTGAGAAAAAACAAGAACCGCTTGTTAGAGACGACACAGTCCAAGGGGTAGCGTCCAAGCCTGCGGACGTCCCGACTGAACCAATCGAACCTACAGAAGTATCGTTTGAACACAAACGCATGTCATTTGAGAGAGGCGTTTCTATTGAACAGGTGCTCCAAGAAGATATTCCAGTTAAAGAAAAATTGGTCCTGTCTGAAGAAAAAAAGATGACGTCGATCGAAGAATATAAGTCTATAGATGCGGACGTAGACGCGACAAGTTTGACATTTCACGAAAAAAGGTTATCGTTCGAACAAGGTATACCAGTAAAGGAAATTATACAGAAAAAGACTGAGGAAATCGTCCCAGAGTTCACTGAATACATCAGAGAACATGAAAAAGAATCAGAATCAATAAACGAAACAGAATTGCTGATTACAAAAAGAAATACAACTTCGATTGAAGGTAAACAATTAGAGTTTATTATGGTATTAAATTTACTTAGTGATTATTCTTCACAAACATTAATGTAGATACTAGATAGAAAAGAATGAGATTAGTATTATAAGTAGGTATCAATAATCATGTTTACCCCCTCTCCTCCTAAAATCAGTACTTGCGTCTATCTAGAGTAAGAATTACGGCATTTTAAATGTTTTTGTCATGCACATACAGAATACAAATAGTCAAAAGATGTGGATAAGAAGTGAAAAATTAAAATAACAAATTTAATAATAAAAAAAAGTGCTAATACTCAGAACGTGTGTCATACTGTTATAGATGGGAAGAAATTTAAATGTCTATAAATAACTCAAATATTTTGAAAATTTGATCATGTCTAGATAAAGCAAATATGAATTTTCTATCAAAATGTGAAGTTTCCACGAATATTTTAAACTGAATTACATTAATAAAAATAATAATAAAATTCAAAATAATTTCAGAATTATTTTCGTAAACTTTCTTTTCATTTCTACGTGTTTGCTCAATTATCATTAATAACTATTAAAAATTCAACAAAAAAATCTCTATTGTTTTTCTATTTCCGGTATAAAATATAAGTTTTATAAATTTAAAATAATGAAATCGTTGTACCGTAATTTGAAAAAATGTTTATAATAATTTAATGCACATTAGAGAAAATAACATGATAAGAACAAGCTATAATTTTATTATTATATATTAGTACATTCAGTCACTAAAAAGTGCCTATATGTTTGACCGCAACATAAATGTGCACAGCTCGTCTATTGAATAGTTTGTAGGTCTATGATCTATTAATTAGTATAAGGTTACATTAAATTTAGTTTTTTTTGTTGTAACTTTGTTAAAAATATCCGTAGAGACTTGACATTTTCACAGAATACTTATATTGTATGTATACAATTGTTTAACAAAACAGAAATGCTTGAAAGTTTAATATAAGGTTTATTACAAGCTGTATACTGATTTCAAGGGACGCACTTATTAATTCAATTGTTATCTTTAACAGATTTCCAGATTTCCCTAACATCAAAATACTTGATTTTTCTAAAAATCGTGTTTTTGAGTTTAAAATACCAAAAATTTACATTTTTAGAATTTTTTTTTTTTCTTAGAAATAGTACTAACTATATGCTTAAAATGTTTGTGCAATCAGAATTCACCAAAAAGGTTAACCATATTACTACTATTATTTCTAAAAAAAATTCCAAAAATACAAATTTTTCGTATTTTTTTAAAAAATCGAGCATTTTGAAGTTTTTTGACCATAACTTCCAAATGAAGTTTGAGCGACTTTTTAGGAGAATACCATCAGATCAATCATGCAAAAACACACATATTGGAAAAAAAATATACAAAAGATCGCTTGGGAGCTAAACTGCTTTTACGCCACACAAAATAACTAAATATAACTAAAAGTTCGTGGATATATTATATCTATAACCGTGATCGTGGTTAAAGTGTATGATATTTGTATAAAATAAATAATGAGGAAATTGTTATCAATTTATATTGAAATAAAAAATTATAATACATTTGTGTTCAAATTCCAATGTATTTGTTATTTCTACAATTAAACCTAAAAACACATTTTAAAACTTCGGACACATATTTGTAATACAGGGAACACAATTTGATTTTCAGGGGATACAAAGTGTGTCTGGGGACACAGTATTTTAGGCCCTGCTTAGTGGTAAAAAAAAAAGACGTTGATGGAAATCGTACAAATTACAAGAAAAAACAAAAGTAAATTTATTCTGAGTTCCAATAAATTTGACTAAATCAATTACCAAGGAACAAAACAGAAATGCTCGTATTTCCTAAAAATGTATTAAATCAAATCGAATATTACCGAGTTTGCGTCAAAACTGTCTTTGAATTTAAATACTGCCTATAAACATTATAGAAAATGTCCTAACCTCAACCGCATCAATTAAAGTTTAACTGCACTTTTAACTACCTAGGTACTTATAGTAAAAAATTAGATTCTTTATTCTATTCCCCTGTATCCTAGCAGAGGCAATTTGGACAAGTCACCGTCGCCGTTTTGACGCCAAAAAAATTACCTTATTACGATTTTATTCGTAATTACCAATTACCAGTCATTATTTATTTTGTATTTTTTCCCTACATTGTATAATACAAATAATTCAATAAATACAAATTTTACTTCGCGATGACTGCTTGTGCCTCTTGAACAATTTGTTCACGCTCCCTTGTTTGGGAAACACTATTCTAGTTCATGGGTGAGGAGCTAAGCCTTTGAGCCTTTGACCAACAGTAATCCATGACAGCCGATCATTATTACTAAATTTACCCATCATTTCATTAATTAATAAAATTATGGGTAAATTATGAAATACAATCAATGTACCTACATATAGATATTATTTTAGACTTTAAACTGTTTTTCTATAATTATTATGATCAGTAATAATTTTATTAGATACACAAATTTCTGATACGAAAGTAGAACCTAGTCCTAGCATTGAACTGACTAAGGACACAAACGAACAAATAAGACGCGATTCTTTATTGTTTGAAGAAGTTTCTCAAGGTTTGGTGAAACTAGATACGGCTGGCCCAAAAGTCGAAGACAAATGTAAGTTGTAACATTTTATATCAATCTGTAAGTAATATATATAGTATAAAGCTATAATGCTATATATATTATATCTAGGTAAACCTATAAAATATAATATAATATCATTAAACTAACGATTTCTACAAACATAAACTATATTTTTAAACAATTTGTTTTTTGGTCAGCCGGACTACTATCGCCTCAATCATCTAGAACACCTCCACCGAGCCCTGCAGAATTCAAAGACACACAACAAATTGAAACCACAGAATTCCAGCCGGACATTACTGAAAAAGAACAGCTTACAGGTAAGTGAGAACTATTTTGTTTTGAACCGTTTATTGAATTTAAAGTGTACGAACCGCAAGCCGTAAACGTGTTTTGTTTTTTTTTCTTTTTTAAGCTATTATATTGTTGAAACTTAAACACATTAGGTAGGTATATGGAAATATGTAGGTCGTCATGAGTTTAGGCATCGTTTAAGGTTTCTTCTTAAAACAATGGCTTCTTTCGTCGTTAACTAGATAATCACATTACACTGATATAAAAATATCAAGGAATGGAGGGAGTAACACACTATATTACACTTGTCGACCTGTGAAAGGATTGTTTTGAACAGTTGGAAATAACGCGTTTACATATATACCGTAGGTATTCGCAGGATATTAACTGAAATTTATATCGCGCTCACTATATTTACCGTAAGTACCTATATAAACCTTTAGCTATACAAACATAGATATTTTCTTTTTTTGTAAATTTATTTTAATATTATAAAGAAGAGATCAAAGCAATAACACGTCATTATAAAAATAATATAATTTCATGATATTAATTACCTATATTTTATGTATGTATGATTAGTAAGACAGATGAATTGAATAAAACAAGTTATTTTAATCACTTTTAAGACAAAACTTGTGGCTTGCGGTCGTATATACACTTCAATATAAATGAAAGTTTAAATAGTTTCAAGTAAAAAAATAACTAACATAGCCTACATGTGTTTGTGTATGAGTGGCTTGAATATGTGATAACTTATCCTAAATTTGTGTTGCAAATATTAAATTTCTAATAAAATGTTACCAAATTGTTTTTATTTGGAAGTTTCATATTTAATTTACTGATTATTTTTAATAAACAATTTAAAAAGAATACGATAATCATTTTCACTTTATTATATAAATAATAATTCATACTTAAAATTATTTATTTTTATGAGATTCTATATAAAAATTTACAAAATATAAAAATTATTAAGAACTACTATAAAAATTAAGTTGTTTGCAGCACAATATTTCCTTTAATCCCATCCATTCAATCATCATTTAGTAAGGTTTTATTCATAACAAATAAAAATTGAATCAATATAATTCTTATTGATGTTTGAATTTATTACTTGATTTATATTTTTATGGCTTTCGCGGTTAAAAGGGATATTGGCTTTATATTTTCAATACATTAAATAGCTTAGATAACACCAAAATAATTATTTTTGATTTATCTTCAAAGAACATTTTAAATTGTATCAAGTCAAACATACCCTTCTGTAAACCGCTTTTATATTATGTATTTTTGTATTACTTTTCTGTTTTAACAAATTTTAACAATTTCTTTTACGGTGCTTTGATTTTTGTTCTGTAAAATGTAATCATAAATAACAAGCCAATTTCATAAACAAAACTCACACAAATTTTAACTCTGTAACTGGCTATGCATCTATTAAATAAGTTACACAAATAGTATTTAAGTTGTAAAATAATATTGACATTATAATATTATATACATTGTAGTGTACCAATACCTAATACAAATGCTTTTATGAATAGTTTGATTTTAAATCATTCAAATACAGAAATGGTCAATAATGTATCGATTATTTTAAAAAATCAAATAGAAATTAATAATTTATATAATGTTAATTTATAATTCATTCATTAAATTCAATATTTAAGAAATATAAATGCCCATCTTTTTACCATTACTCAAATATTTGTTTAGTAAGTGTATAATATGTAAAATTAATAAAATAAATATCTCTATGAAACAAATGACCAAATTAGAGTGATTATAAGTTAAAAATTGTTTTCTTGAAATGTTTACAAATATATTTAAGTCTAAAATATAAACTATACACTTTGTTTTTCATTGAAAATCAATGGCATATTATGAAACTAATCAATAAATATATTATCTAAAGAATATTTACTAAACTAACTCTAGGATATATTAAATATAAAATTCAAAATTAAACAATTATTACAACTAACATGTTATAATGTAGATGTTTGTAATAGTGTTTAAATATATTGAAATTCAACTAATTTAAATTCAACAAGATAAAAATAATGATACTTTGTAATTGAGTATTTACAGTAGGTATAAATCTTAAAAATTAAATTTTAAAGATATATGTATACAAGTTACGTCTGATAAGTGAACAAAATTTAGTTAAAAAGTTAAAATCAAAAAAGATATGTGTTCTAAAATGAGTAGACACCCACTTATTATGAAACTAAAATATAATAATTTGTACTCAAACTGTGAATAAAAACGCACCCTTTTTATTGTGTATTTTTTTAATTTGTTGTGTATATCTTACTTATAATAGATACATTCAAAATTATTGAAAAATGGTTTGGTTAAATAAATAAACCAAATATTTCTTTGAATATATTTATTGAAACAAAATAATTATCTGAAATAAAATTTTACTCCACAAAAGTATCTTATAATAAAAACAGATACCTATTATTTCCACATAATACTAGTACCTATGTATTATTAGTTATCTGTAAAATTGTGGAGTTTTACAGGTAGTGCTTTTAATTCTAGAATCTAATAACCATTGTTTTTTAATAAACCAACAAATTAAAACGTTTGATAATAATGTTTTTTATAAAATAAGATAGACGTTATACTTAATAATGAATTGTATACTTACCTACTTTCAAACACGGAATTCGATGCTGGTTTAAATAAAAATGCGGATAGGTACATGCACACACTTCTCATTCACGCAGTTAAACACATACTTAGATACACACACAAACACCCACCACACTATACACACACGCACACATACACACACACATATACACACACACACACACTCGTAGGCACACACAAATACACACAAAATATATATATATATATATTTTTTAAAGAAACTGATATTAAAATTTTTGAGGTGCTATTTATTTTAAAAATGGATGTAATATATTCATTTAATACTACTTAGAATGGAAAAATATTTTTAATTAATTTGAAATAATATTTTTATTGACGAATTCTTTAATTAAGAAAATACTCATCGAAATCAAAGCACCATTGGCACACAAGATAATCAACAGAAAAGTGAGCAAACAAACCACAGTATATTAATTGCACATTCAAATCGCTGACGCTACATTGTTAAGTAGAACCTTGCTTGAGAATGAAGAGCTAAATATTATATTGTCTCGCTTTCCGCGGTTATCTATTTACTTAAACTACTTACACACACTTACACACAAACACACACAACATAAAACTTAAATTTATCATTTCACGTCAAATCCTTTGGAACAGTTTGTTATGGACCGACTGGCTGTTTAAATGTTAGATAGTAGAAAAATACAGATAGTGATACCTTGATGATTTTGGTCATAGCATCCTGGTCACAGGACAATGACGACTTGTTGGACACTCACGGGTTTGGTGAACATCTCAACGGCATTGAGACCCCAAATTTAACTAAACCAAAAAATCTTAAGTCATTGGCGGACATTGATGAAGAGTTTGAGGAACGTTCGGTTGTTTTACATCCCTTTTTTGATCAACCAAAAAAAGAAATTTATGAACAAGTACAAATTATTAAACGTTTAGACGATTCTCCTGCATTTGATAGTCCGTTAACTGATAAAAGTGTTTCCCACCATGATACTGGTATAAGTTTAACTAGGGAATATTCTGATACTCTAACTAGTTCTGGTCAAAAAACTAAGCCTAAACATACGGATACAGCATTTGACGAAGAAGCAGAGCTTACAGATGCTGGATTAAGTCCGATTCAACAGGATGAGATCGGACTTGCTGAAAATGAAATAATAGAGTTGAAGAAAAAAATCGGAATGTATGATGCTGGAAACAGCCCGATAAAATTTATGGAATCTATAGCATTATCACCTTTTGAAACAGTGACTAGTGACGTTGCTACTATAACAGATAAAGTGAAAACATCTGATGTAGCTAATAGTCCAATAGAAGCAAATAAAGTTCAAAGAAACATAGATACAACAGTAGACGTCAAGAAAATGATAATGCAATTAGAGAAATGTGGAATAGGGATGGAAATTCAGTTATCCGATCAATCGCCGAAACAGAAAATACAGCCAACAGTAAAAACATTAATTTCAGAAAATGTACATCCTCAGGAGCATTTAAAAATCCATATTGATGTTGAAAACAAAAATAAAACATATAAAACAATAAATGTACAATCAAAATTGGACGAAGTTATTGAATCAGAAAAATGTGTATTAGAGCATTTAGAAAATATAGATACGCCAACACAAAATAATTTGGAACTAGAATGTAAACTATTGCAAATTGTAAACATTGAGACAAGTATGTTACAAAATATTGATCAAATATTAGATAAACACGATAGTAGTAAAGACAATTCAAGTTTAGAGAATATAGAAGAAGAAATCATATCACCTGAAAGGTCTAAAGAAAAATCTAAATTATTAAAAACGTTGCAAACACAACCTAAATATAGTACAGAAGATATAATTGAAAAAAAACATATTGGAAATGGACATAAAATCGACGAAAATTTAAAGAAATCAATAAAACATACAGGTATTTCTAAAGAATTACAGGAATTGATCGATGAAGATGAAAAAGAACAAGAAAGAATATATAGAGCATTATTGAATGAAAATGATATAAATGATGGATTGTACAGTAATAAAACTCCTGTAATAGAAGAAACTATAACGCCTAAACACGTAAAACAAGTTGCGAAAAAAGATGATACTATAACTGACAAATCTACTATCATACAAAAAATTGAATCACATGAAACGTCAAATATAGATTTAGAAAAAGGAGTAATACCACCAATAAAAGATAAAATTGCCATTTTTAATGAAATTATAAATATAGACAATAACAAAAAAAGTAATGAAAATATAAAATTATCAAAATCTACTAATAAAGATGCAAATAAAAATACATTTTATGAAGAAGACGAGGACGAGTCAGATATTTTTGAAAAATTTACTCGAGAACACTTAAAAAAATCCTTAGATATATCACAAATTATTGATGATAATGACAATAATGATAAAAAACAAAAAATAAAAGAAAGCGACATTAATATTGTTGGTGATGAAGGCATTGCAAATAATTTAAACATTAAAAAAGATAAATCATTATTATTTATCCCAAAAACTATAGAAAAAGGTTTAAAGGATATAACGATGACACTAACAAGTATTGTTAAGAAAATGGATGTAAATGATATGTCAGGGGGAAAAAAAGAGACCGAAGAAGGTGAAATTTCTAAAATAACAAAAGAATGTATAAAAGAGTTTGGTAACCTAGAATTAAATGACTATAAGAATGTTAAAAAACAAAAGCAAAACACTAAAAATAATAATGTAAAACCATCAGAATCACCAATTTTAAAAAGTGACACATTAATGATAATTAACCTTGAGGATAATAAGCAAGAAAGTAAGAGTATAGACAAAGAGAAAGATAATAAAACAGAAAATAATTTAGTAGATAATTTAAATAAGGAAGTATCATTTGCGATTGGTAAGGAGAAGAACGAAATTGAAGAACAAACATTGACAACAAACACCAATAAATTAACTGATTTACACGAAACAGAAAAAATTTCGACCATTGACAAGACAAATATAATAAAAGAAACCAAGAATATAGATATTGAAATTAATAAAACTGTATCGTGGTCTTTGATAGAAATTGAAACTCAGTCATCCAATATCGATTTAACTGTAAAAAATATACCTATAAAGTCTGATATAAAATCAATTTTAAAAGAAATATCAAAAGAAGAATTTGATAAAAAAGAACAGTCAGACAAAATAAAGACAGAAGAACATAAACTCAATGACATAACGAGACATAAAAATGAACAAATTGAGTGCATGAAAACTACATCCAGAGAAGAAATAAAAAAAGAGAAAATAATTGATTCAAGTTCATATTATGAATCGTATAAACAAAATAAAACACAAAATACTAAAGATAAAACCTTAACAGAAAAACATAAAAAATTAGAACTGATGGATACAAGTAGAAAAGCTCAAATAATTAGGGAGGAAATGGTATCTATAGAAGGAAATAGTGACAACTATATTAAAAATGCTATACAAAAAAATGAAAAAGCAGAAAGATACGAAAAAGATAAATTAGAAAAATCAAAAGAAAATGTAAAAAACAAAAGCATAGAAATAAGTGAAGAGTGCACTTATAATGAACAGCAATATGTGGACAATGATGAAACAGATAAAAAACATTTTGATGAGTTTTATAAATGGGTTGATCAATTAAAGGAAGAAAAAGAGGAATGTAATTCAACAAATTCACAAAAAAAAATGATATACAAACAGATAAAAAATGCTTCAATTGACAAAGAACTCATTACAGATGAATCAAATACCGTTAAAGAATTTATTACAAATTCCATAAATAAACAACATACTGAGAATCAAACAAAAACAATAACTATAACCAAGCCATTGACACATCAAACTAAAACTGAAACAACAGGTCAGTTAAACATGAACAAAAAGGTAATAATGGAAAAAAAAAGAGAAAAAGAAAAAACATTTTCCGAAAATACCAATAACGATTCAAAAGGTGGAATACCAAAAATAGTAGAAATTGAAATTAAAAAAAAAAACAATTCCACAGATAAAACGATGGAAATAAAAAATGATATAAGAACTCAAGTGGACAATGAAAAGTTAATAAAACAAACGGAAACAATTGAAGAGAAAGATGATAAACAAGAAAACAATAAAAATTTTAAAGAAGAAAAAGAAACAAAGGAAAATATAACCATAAATATTGAAAAAAATGATAGAATTAAAACAGACACTTTATATAAAAATGATAGTAAAGAAAAAACAATACATAAGGCAGTAATCGAATTAGAAAAACAAACTAAGGTTGAGTTTGAAAAAATAAAAGGCAATAAAGAATCCCTCCGAAAGTTAACCAATGTAATTAGGTTCCCAGATGACACACAATTACAAATTGACAAAAAGGAAAAAATAATAGATAACATAACAAAAATAAATGAAAATAAAATAACAAAAATAAGATCAATCGATAAAGATATNTTGGGAGGTACCGAAGCCAAAGATGACACCTTAGATAAAGAGATCACGGACCAAAAAAAAGAGACTATGATTGAGATGGAAAAAATAAAAGGCGATAAGGATATACAAAAGAAATTAACCGATAAAATTAAATCCCCTGATGACAAACAATTACACTTTGACCATGGGGACGAAACAACAACTATTGTAACTGAAGTAACTGAAACTCATGTAACAAAACTTAAAGAAACAGATGGTGATTTAATTGAGGAAACCCCGAAAACTTCAGAAATTCAAAAAACAACAGACGAAACCCCTAGTCCTAAGGATAAAGATCCTTTAAATGTATATAAAATACACGAACTTTCCCAGGGTTATAAGGGAGAGGAGGATGATATAATTAAACACAATATAACAATTGATAAACCTCTCGAAGATGTAACAAAATCACCATCCACAGATACAATAAAATCTGAATTTGTAGATCAAAAAGACGTTAAAACTCCAACGGAAATGGGGAGTACCCAAACGAAAGATGGGACCTTCAATAAAGAGATCACGGAACTAAACAAAGAGACTATGATTGAGTGTGAAATAGGGAAAGGCGATAAGGATATACAAAAGAAATTAACCNATTAAACACAATATAACAATTGATAAACCTCTCGCAGATATAATAAAATCACCAACAACAGATACAATAAAAGCTGAAATCGTAGATAAAAAATATGTTAAAACTCCAATGGAATTGGGGGGTACCGAAACAAAAGATGACACCTTAGATAAAGAGATCACGGAACTAAACAAAGAGACTATGATTGAGTTTGAAAAAATAAAAGGCGATAAGGATATACAAAAGAAATTAACAGATAAAATTAAATCCCCTGATGACAAACAATTACACTTTGACCATGGGGAGGAAACAACAACTATTGTAACTGAAGTAACTGAAACTCATGTAACGAAACTTAAAGAAACAGATGGTGATTTAATTAGGGAAACCCCGACCACTTCAGAAATTCAAAAACCAACAGACGAAACCCCTAGTCCTAAGGATAAAGATCCTTTAAAAGAATCAAAAATAAACGAACTTTCCCAGGGTGATAAAGAAGAGGGGGATGAAATAATCAAACACAAAATACCAATTGATAAATCTCTCGAAGATGTAACGAAATCACCATCCAAAGATACAATAAAATCTGAATTCGTAGATCAAAAAGATGTTAAAATTCCAACGGAAATAGGGGCTACCGAAACAAAAGATGACACCTTAGATAAAGAGATCACGGACCAAAAAAAAGAGACTATGATTGAGATGGAAAAAATAAAAGGCGATAAGGATATACAAAAGAAATTAACAGATAAAATTAAATCCCCTGATGACAAACAATTACACTTTGACCATGGGGAGGAAACAATAACTATTGTAACTGAAGTAACTGAAACTCATGTAACAAAACTTAAAGAAACAGATGGTGATTTAATTGGGGAAACCCCGACAACTTCAGAAATTCAAAAAACAACAGACGAAACCCCTAGTCCTAAGGATAAAGATCCTTTAAAAGAATCAAAAATACACGAACTTTCCCAGGGTTATAAGGGAGAGGGGGATGAAATAATCAAACACAAAATACCAACTGATAAATCTCTCGCAGATATAATAAAATCACCAACAACAGAAACAATAAAAGCTGAAATCGTAGATAAAAAATATGTTAAAACTCCAACGGAATTGGGGGGTACCGAAGCCAAAGATGACACCTTAGATATAGAGATCACGGATCTAAAAAAAGAGACTATGATTGAGATAGAAAAAATAAAAGGCGATAAGGAAATACAAAAGAAATTAACAGATAAAATTAAATCCCCTGATGACAAACAATTACACTTTGACCATGGGGAGGAAACAACAACTATT